>CM038215.1:225909549-226469888 GCA_021442155.1 Cymbidium sinense | reverse complement strand
AAAATGATGTGGATATAAGAATATCTAAGTTGAAGTAGTTATATTAGATACAAAAATGTGTGAAATTGCAGAAATCTGGTTTGTTAGATACCCATCATACATCAAACATATTTGTATCGTATGAATTTGACCAAATGTAAATACAGATCAAGTAGAGGTCCATTCTATAAGACATAAGTTTAATTCTTTCCTTTCAAGAATAGATCTATTTTATAAGACATGCGTTGACTCTTTTAAATACTTGCGTGAATCAAGTGAGAATCTATTCTAACATGAGCTTGACTCTTTCAAATGTTTACATGAATCAAGCGATTAAGCAAAACATTGCTCTATGAAGTAAGCATGAGATTCATTTAACTTGAAAGTTCATATGTCTATTCAATTTGAATGGAATGTAGTAGTATTTTGAATATACGTTATAAGTCATTCCATTAAGCACTTAGCCTCAAAGCTATAGATTCACATGAAAGAATGGTTCATGCTTGGATTTATTTTCCTTGAATACTTGTATAAATCATAAGACATTAAACTTAAATGTAAGATTGATCATAAGCATATGCAAAATCTCATTTATTTGAATGATTAAATAAGCCTCCGATCAAATATTCATTTTTACATCAATGTTTAATGAAGGGCATCTCATTCATATTCATTGACGAATTATCAAAATTTACTTATACTCATAAACAAGCTATTCTTTTCAAGTCTTTATGTTTAAACTCAAATTGTATTCAATTCTCCTCCCAAGAAGAAAACTAATTTGAACTAAATTCTTTTCACATTTTCAATACATGATATATTACAATTAAATTGAACGCATTGAAAAAATTTAGTTTGCATTTATTGGTAAACTTAAGGAGATTCAAGCTTAGTTTAACCTCCCTTAACCTCTTTTAATTCAATTAATGAAATCTTCTTTGCATTTCAAGTGATAGTTAAAAGTTCATCTTTACTTGCAATTAAGCTATCAAATCATATGCTTGTTAGTGAGCAAGTCATGAAATTCTTTTAAGTCTCTTTAGCTAATTCATTTGATGTCTTATAATTTATGATTCTAAGTAATCATTTCATGATTTGAATCTTTCATCTTATGATACATAAAGTTCAAAAGTTTATCTAAAATGTTAAACCTTATAGGTTTAGTTTACTAGAAATAACCTCCTAGCATCATCCCACGTGAGCTTGAGGAGACTAGGCCTTCCCACCACGAAAGGCATGCATGGTAGGTCATTAGACACCACCTAGTAGTATAGTTTACATACCATGCCAAGAAAGACTTGCATATGTTTGCATAGCATAGCATTTCCCAATGCTAATTTAAAGCATATTTCCCTTGCCATTGGAACAATGTGAACAAGTACTTATATCACAAGTTTCTCCACCACATTGGAATAATGTGAATGGGTACTTATCACAAAATATACTTCCTTGCCACGTTGGAATAATGTGTGCAAGTACTTATATCACAAGTTTTCCCGCCGCATTAGAACAATGTGAACGGGTACTTATATTACAAAATATATTTCCTTGTCGTATTAGAACAATGTAAGAAAATACTTATATCAGATGTTTCTTCACCACATTGGAACAATATGAATGGTTACTTATATCAGAGAAAATTTTCTTGCCACATCAGAACAATGTAAATAGGTACTTAGTAATCTTTGAAATTTTACCTTTACATATGCATTAGATCAAAAGAAGCATTATACAAGTGAAGCTTTTACCTTATGTTGTGACTTATCACCATTTCATTCAACATTTCATCCAAAATTTACCCTTTGGAATGCATAATCAGCAAATTAATGTATAATCCTTCAACAAATGCAAGCCCCATCTAATCTTTTCCTATTGAATATCAAAAATATTGCTTTTTACCTTATATTCAGCAAACTAAAACAACACTTTGATGGTAAAATGCAAATGAATTTTCAACTTTGATAACATAAAAGAAAAAAAACAAAAGCAATGTGCCTTCATGAAAACCATAATCCCATCTTATAATGTTAATAGAGAAAGTATCAAGATCAAAATTATTGAATACATGTGAGAACAAGTAGAACATGAAATAGCTAAGTTTGAACAATTTTAGCTCACAATCAAGTGCAGACAGCAAAGTGAATGTCTCCAAAATTGCAATCATCATCAATTTTCCATTTTGATTCAATCAACAAAAAGATGTTGAATGGCTAATCTTAAATGCAAATTTCATATATTGCCATGGAATTAAAGACAAACAATGCATTGAACCATTTTGCATCAACATATAAACAAGATGACCACTAGATCATAAGGTGTAAGTGTGGTCTACTCATTAAAAACATAAGATAAAACAAGATGACTCAAATAATAAAATGAGAGCTTTGAATCAAAGTTAAAACATATGCTTCCAATTTCATATCAATTTTACAATGATAATAGAATTTAAGCAAGATTTAATTAAACAAGATAATAGGTAATCATTCTAAACCTTGCAAATCATCATTCAACCAATGAAGGACAATGACTTTCAAATTCTATGCAAATGAAATCTCATTTCAGATTGCACTTCAGATGTCCATTAGCTAACAATGAGAGAAAAATAATAATGCTAGCAAAGCCAATCACTCCCCCTTTCATTCCCTTTCTTTTAAAAATGATAGCCAAATAGAATTTAAGCCACACAAAGCAAGCAATTTTAAGAAAATTTTAAAACCAAGAGAGCAAATCATGTCCTACATCTATGTCAACTTATTTCAGTGCAATATAAGAACTTATCAATTGCTTGTGAGTACAATATGAACAAGCACTAGGCAAGATGCAACCTTAATGAAGCTAAACAACAAAAATGGGACTTGCACAAAATCTCATTTAGATTGTATTTCAAAATCCCACTAACTTAGTGATCACAAAAGAGAGGAAAACAAGCACAATGCTAGCAAAGTCAATCACTCCTCCCTTCATCCTCTTCCTTTAACATGATAATTACATGGAGTTTATACTACATAAACTAAAGAATCACATTATGTTTGATAAGTCTAGAAAATGAAATCTTACCTAAACAAGATAACCACCTTCATGATTGTAAGTAATCAAACAAAGGAAAGAGGCATAACAAGCAAGGTAACCCTCATAAAGATCACTAATTTTACATATTTTTTCATTTGTTTGGTAACTCAAATAGATGCATCATAGGAATGCTTAGTAATGAAAACAAAGCAACCTAAGCTATGCCATGTTAAACACCATCTCCCCCTTTTATTGCAATTGCATAAAAGAACAACCCAATCACAAAATATATATGAAAGAAAATCTCATTGAACCCATTTCATCCAAGCAAAAGGGAATGAAATAACGGTAGGGAACTTAGGGTTGAATAGAAACAACCTGGAAAACCTGTTGAAAAGAGGAGGAAAAAAGATTTTGGGAAGAAGGAAGCCCTTGATTGCTGCAGAAAAGAGACAGAGGGATGCTTAGCTCGTGTGTCTAGCAGGGAGCAACGACCATGTTAGGTAGGGGAATTTCCTTGGTTTTGGACAGGAGAGAGATGGACGAACCCAAGAGGAAGGGAGGTCGATGTGCCTCAGCTCGTGTGGCTAGGAGGAAAGAATGGACAGGGGAATCCATTTGGCCTACTCATTCGACTGATGTAGAGGAAGAGATAGACGGGAAGGAGGGAATCCAGCTCTTGTGCAATGCTTGAGACGAACGAGAGTTCGGATCTCGTGCTTGAGACAAGCGGGAAGATGGAAAACCGAGAGGTAGGCAGCTCGTTCGGCTCACACAAATGAAGAGAACCAGAAGGATAATCGCATTTTGTGCAACTTGGAACGAGAGTGGGACGAAAGAGGGGAGTTCGGCTAAGACTCACATGAGAGAGAGAGAGCCCGAGAGCTTTCTTCCGTGCATGAATGGGAGAGATCGGACAAGAGGATGCTCATTTTAGGTATTAGGGCAGCCGACGAGTTTCAATTTGTGGGCTAAGCGGTAACCAATAAGGTTCATTAGGTGGAAAATCCAATTGGCTCCCTAAGCATCTAAATTGATTGGCTGATTGGCGGTTGATTAAGCAAATATTATGGGGTTTAAGTAGCCATTAGCCATTTTAATTGCAGATTAATATAATTTCACATCAAATCTTATGAAATTATTTAACCTTAATAATATGAGTGTCAATTTTAGATATTTTCATTGTGCTGGACACAACGATGATGTCTGTTTCGTGATCAGAGATCATTTGGACCATGTCAGCGATGGTCGAAGTGAAATTGGGCTTAAATTGTGTGCGACATGCGTTGAATCACTTTCGACGTTCGTTAAACTTTGTCAATTGATTTAGAGGTGTCATTTGATAGATATCGATGTTTTGGCAACAACGCATATTTGACGGCAACGCCGTTTAAACATCGTGGCCTCAACCTCTATATGCATGTAATTTCATTAAAACTTAATTTTAATTAATTGATTGGTTATTAATTGACCCAATATTTTCATTTAATTAATTTTGATATTTTTAACATAATTACAAGCCAAATTTTGGATAAATAAATAATCTAAGAAAATATAACTTAATATAGTGTGTAATAAATTTAACTCACTTTAAAAGTAATGGATAAGGCTTAATCTCATGCAAGTACTCTAATTATTCAAAAAGGATATTAAAAATTGATACAAATAAAATATAAAAATATGTAAAAAAGTAAGATAAATTATATGAAAATATTTTAGCCATTATTTTTATGTTATTTAGCTCTTATTTTTCTTATTATTGCAAAAACTAAAGAGATTCTCAACCTACCCTAGTCCATACTGATCTTGACTTTTCAAATTTGATTGAGCATAAACTAAACACTAAACTTCAATCATCATAAACTTCCTAAACACTAAAATAAAATATTAGTTTTATCCAATCATATGTTTGTTATCTTCAAAATTAATTGAATAAAAAATGAGGCCCATGGAGTTAATGAAGGAAGTAAATAATGAAGTTGAGTAGATCTAAGACGAGACCCCTCTTTCAGATGAGGATATAGAGCATGTGAGAAATCATGTGAGCATTATGAGGTGTATAACCATAACTATGGTGAGATTGGGGAAAAAGAAACATCTTGGCCATGTGATATGTAAGGAGGAGATGTGTAAATTAATGATAAATGGAGGGTAGTGTTATGAATGTCATATATACATTAAGCTTTATAGTGAACTTTAAGCCAAAACCCATCATAAGACATCTAATGTGAGTTGGGTAAACGTATCTCCTTGCCTATTACATAAAAGATATATTTATGAAGAGTGCATTTAGTGTGATGTTTAACTATAGACATAAAACATATCTTGTTAAGCAGACTTTGACTTTATGATCTTAATGTGATTTGTTTTCATCAAGAGAACACTTATGTGTTAAAACATAACAAAAAATCATAAAATTATTTCTTGTAAAGCCAATAAATAATAAGCTCTTACATCTCATATGTCTAGTTTTGAGATCAAACTAAAGCCTAGTCGAAAGAAGAGAACAAAACATCTACTAATGGTATTATTATTCCATATTATTGGGAGATTATTTTTGATATAAACATAATGAGTCATACCACTTCACATTTACCTTTAGACATTTGAGTAGAAAATGTAGGATTCAACACCATGTTTAAGAGTTTTTTGATCCCACATCATACTTTTTTTTACTTTATGTGAGGGATGTTGTAGAAGAGTCACTTAAGTATCACTATTAGATATTGCATCTCCCTCTTATCTTAGTTTAATGATCTATAGTTATAATGAACTAGTTTTGCCACTCATATATATATTCTACATGCCATTGATTTTATTCCATGTTCTTAGTTATCAAATTTAGCACATTATAGGATGAACCTTATATAGCTTGCTAAATTTAAGAGATAAATATATGAGTTACTAAGGAAAAGATTCATTCAAGAGAGTTTATGTTCTTTTGAAGTTCTAGGACTGACACCAAAGAAAGGGTACCTCAAGGATGTGTATTGTTAGTAGAGTAGTCAATAAAATCATCATTATGTATAGATTATTAATCCCTAGATTGGCTGACATGTTAGGTCATATTAAAATTCAAGTAAAGTCTCTCCAAATAGCTCTTCGAAGGGTGTACCATCAAATTAGAATCATATCAAGGGATGAGTGGAATATAACTTTTAAAACCATTCATAGACTATATGAATGGCTAATCATGCCTTTCAATTTATGTAATGCATTTTGCACATTCTTGAGATTGATGAATATACTGGAAAGTTCTTAGTCATCTATTTTAATGAGATTCAGTATCTTTAGCCCAAGTGAGAAGGTGTACTTTTACAAATTAAGGTTAGTCCTAATCAAACTATAAGAAGATAACCTTTATATAGAATTTAAAATGCTTATTTTGTTAACTAGAGTTTACTTTCTTTAGATTTATAGTGTTGAAAATTGCTTGAAGGCATACCTTGCAAAAATTAAAGCCATAATAAACTAGCCAACCCCTATGAATTTTTTTTATGCATTTCATTTCCATGGTTTAGCCACGTTCTATAGAAGTTTTATTTTGAATTTTAGCATGATTTTTTCTTCAATTATTTATATTATAAAGAAGGATAAATTTATTTAGACCACATCACACAAAGGCCAAGGAACAAATAAAAGTCCTTATGACAATATCACCAACTTTTAAACTTCTAGACTTTAACAAAACATTTGATGTCACTTTGTTTTGATGTTGGAATATGTAGTGTAAATAGTTTAGAACATCATTCAATAGCCTTCTATAACAAAAAGCTAAATGATATAAAGCAAAAGAACTTTATATATGTTAGAGAATTTTATGATATTGTTTAAACTTTAAAACACTAGAGATATTATCTATTGCATAAATAATTCATCCTTAACAATCATCATCATAAATTTATCAATAGCTAATTGAATTGTAAGCATGTAAAATGGGTAGAATACCTTCAAGGGGTAGAAAATAAAGTTGTAAATGCACTTTTAGAGTCACTTTGGTAATCACTTCTTTCAATTTTAAAATCTAATTTGATAGACCAAAGGATGATTATTAAGTTTACCCAAATTTTCACTTAACATATTTTAAACCTATTTTTCAAGAATTTAAGTTAAGTGTCTATATATTGATTGATGGAAATTTATACAAAGGGATTAGATTAACATTCTTAGTACTCCAATGCAACATTTATTATGATAGAGGTATGTTCAAGGGGAGTAACAAGATATTTCAAAAACCTAAAATAATACATCTAGTTGGAAAATATTTGAAGAGAGATGATGAGTAGTCAAAAAAGCCAAAAGTATTAAGCAGAAAGTAGGAAAATTACTTATTTTATTTAGACTTTGGAAGGATGTTTTATGAATTTTGCACTTGGGTTACTTAGGACACCAAAAGGATATGATAGAATCTTGGGCTATTTCTCCAAGTTGACTCACTTCATACCTTCTTAAAAACTAATTATGCATTTAATATATCAAAGTTATTTTTCAAGGAGACTAGACTGAATGGATTCCCTTTTAGATTTATTTTTTGATAAATATGTAAAATTTATATCATATTTTTGGAAAATATTATGAAAGTTTATGTGCATAACATAGAAAATCTTCTTAGCCTTTCACCCCTAAATTGATGGATAAATTGAGGTAGTGAAAAGACATTAGAAACCTTTTAGATTAGATATAAAGTTTACGAAATTGGGATTTATAACTTTCTATAACTAAGTTGGCATACAATAGTACTATCTTTAGGGCCACCAATATGACACAATTTAAGATAATCTATAGCTATAATCCAATTAAACCAATTGATCATGCTAGCATTCCTTCACATGTACTTTTAGAGTATTCACACTTACAAAGAATTTTCAAAGCCATCATAAAAATGTTAAACAACAATTGGAAGTCACTAATTCAAAATATAATTAAATTAAGAATAATTTTTTTTAAAGAATTTATTATGGAGAATCATGCGATAATAAGAATATATTGAGAGGTATTCTTCCACTTAATATAAGAAATTGCAAATTAGGGCATGTGGATCATTTAAGATCATTATGAAAATTAGAGAAAAAAATGCACATGTTCTTGAATAACCAAAAAGACATGTTTATTAGTCATGTTTAAATGTGAAAGATTTGATATCATTTAGCAAAGTTAGCAACCCTTCAAATACACACAATGATTCTATTGGAGAAAAATAAAATCACTCACTTTGCTAGTATCGTCCACTACCAAAGCAATAGTTTTTCCTTTCTCCTTCTTTTGTGATGTTTCATTTAGTTTTATTTGGGCTAAAACTTGTTCATGTGCTATCAGAGAACCAAAAAGCTAATCAAGTAAATATAAAGTTAAAACTTCACACATGACTTTTATTTTAGCATCCAATTCTTTTAGAAGATATCTCAAGATTTTGTAAACCAAATCTTAGTTTTATACTTCCCTCTAAGATAATGTAATGTATAAATTAATTTCATGGAATGAGTACACATATCAGAAATGGTTTCATTATATACCATATGAAATAATTCATATGCATTACACTAATTTATTTATGTGAGCATTTTTAACTTCATTAGTGGCTTCATAAGTAACAATTAATTTGTTCCAAATCTCTTTAGCAATACTCTGCATGGAATTTCTCTTGTAATTATTTGGGAGTAAAGCATAATATAAAGTATTACAAGCTTTTGCATTTAATTCATCTAATTCTTTTCATGAGTAGTCCATTCATCAAAAAGCTTTTCAATTTTCAAACCATTAAATTCTATTATGGGTGTGTGGTATTGATGTGTTAACATATGCTACATGTGAATCTTGATCATGAAGAAAAGTAATAATATGATTTTATAATAATCAAATGAAACATTATCAAGTAAACATGGTTTATGTATAGATTTATAGTGCACCTTTAGAAATTCTTGTGCCGTAGTGATCAACTCAAGGATGTTAAGCCACAAATTAAGCTTAGGCTTCGACACTAATCGTTAAGAAGCTATGGCACCCAAGATAGGAGGGTGAATTGGGTATTTAAAAAAAATTCAAGTTAAAACTTTAGTTTTTAAGACTATAAGAAATTTAATGAGAAAGAAAATTTTAATATTAATATAATCACAATAATCTAATATAAGTATAGAAAAGTAAATTCAATAAAAATAAAGAGATAAGAGGCATACATATTTTTATATAGTCCACTTAAACCCAAAAATCAGCCTACATTCATACTTAATCACCCTAACAAGGAATTCACTAAATTAAATAAGATTACAATGAATCTTCCATTCTCTTCTATAACAGGAAATTATTAACAACATACTTTCTTACCGGACAAGTATCAATATATTTTTATACACTAAACAAATCTAGTGTGTTGTTGGTCGACTGTCATTTGTCATAAGTGTGCTAATGCGGAACCCGTCCGTGCAGCGGTAAAACTAAAACTAGAAATTGGAATCGGGTCCCGATGCCTTTGGCACATCTGCATCATCGCCTGTGGAGATCTTTTGGATTGGGGACATAATGGCGATCGACGATCATTGAAGTTATGACAATTTTCGTGGCCTCCAAGAGAGATCGTCGCGTGGGTCCCATCTTGTGTTTTTAGTCAAGGCATCCCATCGATGATGTTTTGAGTCAATCGGTTCTCTCAGTAAAATAAAAAAAGAAAATCAAATGGGCGGCATCGATAGATGGTTCAACGATGACTTCCCGAGGTCACCCATCATCGCTCGACAGCTTGGCGAAGAGTTCTCATGTGATGCGATGTCTGGTGTGGTCACGCTTTGGAGATTTGCCATTATGCTCATGTAACCCATCGTACGGTAAGGCTTGAAATAGCCAAAAAAGATCGCCTCACGGATCGGCCTTTTCATCTACGTGTCATGGCCATGGAGATCTTTCGGTGGGGTCATAACTTCAAATCGGATGATCAAGCGTGACATTATGGCAATTTTTGTGCGGCCTCAGTACGATACATGTGGATCAACCGTGTGGGCCCCACAGCTCATGTTTTTTAGTCCGAGGCATCCCATCGATGATGTTTTCAGAGTCGATCTCTGAGTTTTGTGACGTCAACGGTAAAATAAAATAAGAATAAAAAGAAATAAAATACGAGGCATCAACAAATGGTTCAACATGATGACTTCCCAAGAGGTCACCATCATGTAAATCGCCTCACCCAATTGAAGAGTTCTCATAGGATCTGGTGTCTTTGGCGGTCGTTGATTTTACATAAATTGAGCTAATGTGGAACACGTCCGTACCATGGTAAGGCTCCAAAATAGTCAAAATCAGATCGGTCCGGATGTGCTTACTCATCACGTGCGTTATCGCGGTGATCTTTTCGGATTGGGGTCATAATGGCGAATCAGACAATCGTGCATGGAGCTATGGCGATTTTTGTGCGGCATCCACACGAAATGGGTGGATCAGCCACTCCAACTCATGTTTTTCAGCATCCCATGATGAGCGATCGATCGAGTTCTCTTGCGTCAATGATAAAATAAAATAAAATAAAGGAAATAAAATGACATCAATAGATGGTTCAACACAATGACTTCAGGCCACCCATCATATTACTCTCACCCAAGCACATGGCGAAGAGTTGGCATGTGTGCGGTCACCCTATAGATTTGCCATAAATTATGCTCATGCGGAACCCTCTGTGCCGCGATAAGGCTTTGAACTAGCCGACATTGGAGATACGGGTTCCGCTTGCATCGCGGCATCGCGTCACCACCCAGAGATCCTTCCAGATTGGCATCATAAAGGCGAATCGGCGATAAATATGTGATTTTTTCATGTGGCCTCCGTACGAGACAAGCCGATCAATCGAGTGGGCCCCATAGCTCATGTTTTTCAGTCCGATGCATCCCATCAATGACATTTTTGGAGTTGATCTTCGAGCTCTGCAGCATCAACATTAAAATAAAATAAAAATAAAAGGAAATAAATGGGTGGCATTAACAAATGGTTAAACAAGATGACTTCCCAACCATCATAATACAGCTCTCGCCCAAGCACGCTTAACTGAAGAGTTCTCATAGGATCTGGTGTTTTGGTGTGGTTGCACCCGCTAGAGATTTGCGATAAATCGTGCTCATGTGGAACCCATCCTTGCCGCGGTAAGGCTTCAAACTAGCCAAAATTGGAGATACGGGTCCCACCAGATGTGCCATTGGCACATCTTTGTGTCATGCGCCTCGAGGAGATCTCTCTGGATTGGGGTCATAATGGAGAATCGAATGATCATGCATAAAGTTATGGCAATTTTTGTGTGGCCTCAGCACGAGATGCACGGACCAGCTGCGTGGGCTCGATGACTTGTGTTTTTCAGTTCGAGGCATCCCATCAATGATGTTTACAGAGTCGATCTCTAAGTTTTATGGCTTCAATGGTAAAATAAAATAAAAATAAAAAAATTAAAATGGGCGGTATCAACAGATGGTTCAACACGGTGACTTCCTAGGAGGTCCCCCATCATAATACTGCTCTCACCCAAGCACGCATAACTAAAGAGTTCTCTAGGATCTGGTGTGCTGGTGATGTTGCGCCTGCTGGAGATTTCCCATAAATTATGCGTCAGGAACCCATCGTACACGGTAAGGCTTAAAATAATGGCGATATGTGTCCGTTAGATGCGCTGCGGCTCATGTGTCATTTACCCACAGAGAACTTTCCAGGTCATAATGGGAATCGATCGTGGCGAGTTTTGGCAATTTTTCGCAACCTCTACGAGATGTCGGATCGACCTTGGGCTCTTGTTTTTAGTCAGGCATCCCATCAATGACATTTTTGGAGTCAATCGAGTTCTCTAGCATCAACGGTAAAATAAAATAAAAATAAAAGAAAATAAAAGTACGGCATCAATAGATGGTTCAACACGATGACTTCCCAGGAGGTCACCCATCATAGTACTACTCTCGCCAAAGCATGCTTAACTGAAGAGTTCTCATATGATGGTGCTGGTCACGCTGGAGATTTACGTTGTTGATGTGAAACTTCGTGTATGACGATAAGGCTTAGAAATAGCCAAAATTGGAGATATGGGTCCCGCCAGATATGCCTTTGGCTCATTTGCGCGTCGTGCGCTCTGCAAAGATCTTTCCAAATTGGGATCATAATGGCGAATCAGACGATCGTACGTGAAGTTAGTTATTTTCGTGCGGCGTCCACACGAGACGTGCAGATCAATCACGTAGGCCCCATGGCTCGTGCTTTTTAGTCCGAGGCATTCTATCAATGATGTTTTTGGAGTCGATCGTCGAGTTCTCCGGCTTCAATGGTAAAATAAAATAAAAATAAAAGGAAATAAAATAGGCGGCATCAACAGATGGTTCAACATGACTTCTAGGAGTCACCCATCGTATCTTGCTCGCCCAAGCATGGCGAAGAGTTCTCATGGGATCTGGTGTGCTGGTGCGGTCGCGCCCGATGGAGCTTTGCCGCAAATTGTGCTCATTAGGAACCCTTCCATGCCACAGTAAGGCTTCATAATAGCCAAAATCGGAGATACAGGTCCGGCCAGATGCACCTACAGCTCATCTATGTGTCATCGCCCCCAGGAGATCTTTCCAGATTGGGGTCATAATGGCGAGTCGGACGATCGTGCATGAAGTTGTCATGATTTTTGTTCGACCTCCACATGAGATGCATGGACTAGCCACGTGGGGCCCCACAGCTCATGTTTTTCAGTCTAAGGCATCCCATCGATGACATTTTTGAAGTTGATATCTGAGTTATGTGGTGTCAACAATAAAATAAAATAAAAATAAAAGAAAATAAAATGGGCAGCATCAACTGATGGTTCAACACGATGACTTCCTAGGGTCATCATATCTTGCTCTCTCTCAAGCTTAGCGAAGAGTTCTCATGGAATGCGTGTGATGTGCGGTCAGTGATGGAGATTTACATGTGCTCATGTTGAACGCTTGATGCGATTAGGCTTCAAAATCAGAGATATGGGTCCGATGTGCCACATCTGCGGTCTGGGATCTTTAGATTATGGTCATAATGAAGAATGGACGATGGTTCGGCTTGATGATTTCCATGCGACCTTCTCACGAGGCATGCGGATCATACCCCCACTCATGTTTTTCAGTCTAAGGCATCCCATCGATGACATTTTTGGACTCGATCACTGAGTTCTCCGGCGCCAATGGTAAAATAAAATAAAAATAAAAGGAAATATAATGGGCAGTATCAACAGTTGGTTCAATGCGACGACTACCTAGGAGGTCACCCATCATAGTATTTCTCTCGCCCAAGCTTGCTTAATTGAAGAGTTCTCATGTGATCTGGTGTGCTATTATGGTCACGTCCGCTGGAGATTTGTCACAAATTCTGCTCATATGGAACCCATACATGTCACGGTAAGGGTTTGAAATAGTCAAAATCAGATACTGGTCACGCGGATATCTTTGGTGCATCTGCATCGTCGTCCAGATTTTTCACGATTGGGTTATAATGGCGGATCGAGATTGTGCATGAAGTTATGATGATTTCTTCGGCCTCCCATGAGCATGGATCAGCGAGGGACGACTAGTGTTTTTCAGGGGCATCCCATCGATGAATTTTGAGTCGATCGATGAGTTCTATCAGGTAAAATAAAATAAAAATAAAATGTGCGCATCGCGGTGGTTCAACGATGATTTCTCGAGAGGTCACCCATCATTCTTCTCTACACAATCGAAGAGTTCTCATGTGATCTGTATTATGTGATCCGCCGTTGGAGATTTGTCATAAATTGTGCTCATCGGAACTGTTTTGAAGATGAAATGGAAATCGAAGATCAGTCCCATGTTAATATCTGGCATCGTGCATCGCGAGATCTTTTCATTGGGATCATAGTGGCGAATGGCGTGCAGAGTTATGGTGATTTTGTGCGGCCTTCAAACAAGATGATCATCATCCGCTAGCCCCACGATTGATGTTTTCACTCATCCCATCGATGACACTTTCGAGTCGATTGCGGTTCTCCAGCGTGAGAAAATAAAATGGGTGGCATCAATAGTTGGTTCAACGTGATGACTTCCCATAAGTCTATAAAATCTCTCACCGCATGCTTAACTGAAGAGTTCTCATGTGATCTGATGTGCTGGTGCGGTCGCTCCCACCGGAGATTTGCCACAAATTGTGCTCATGCGGAACCCGTACGTGCCGCGATAAGGCTTCAAAATAGCCAAAATCGGAGATACATGTCCGGCCAGATGCACCTTTGGCACATCTGCGCGTCGTGCGTCATGCGGAGTTCTTTTGGATTGGGGTCATAATGGTGAATCGGACGATCTTGCGTGAACTTATGGCGATTTTCATGCGATCTCACGAGGCGCTGGATCGATCAAAGGCCCCACACTCATATTTTTTTGCGAGGCATCCTTTTTACAACATTTTGGAGTCGGTTGCCAGGATTACATGATGTCAATGATAAAATAAAATACATCAATAGATGGTTCAACACGATGACTTCGGGAGGTCACCCATCATAATCTTTGCTCTTGCTTCGCTTAGCGAAGAGTTCTCATGTGATGAGCGTCTTGTTGCGGTGGCGGAGATTTGCCATAAATTGTGCTCATGCGAACCATGCGTCTTTGCGGTAAGGCTAGCTAATAGATAAATTGGCTATATGTTGCTTTGGCGCATCTGCGATGCGTCTAGGAGATCTTTTGATTGGGGTCATAATGGCGAATTGCGCGTGAATTGCGTGATTTCCTTGCGGCCTCCCCATGAGGCAAGTGGATGCATGAGGGCCCCATGGGGTTTTCAATCAGGCATCCCATCGATGACATTTTCGGAGTCGATCGATGACATTTTTCAGGAGGTCACCCATCATAGTATTGCTCTTGCCCAAGCACGCTTAACTGAAGAGTTCTCATGTGATCTTGTGTGCTATTTCGATCGTGCTAGCTGGAGATTTGCCGCAAATTATACTCATGTAGAACCCGCTCGTGCCACGATAAGGCTTTGGAATAGCAATCAATGATATGGGTCTCGCTAGATGTGTCTGCTCTACGCATCGTGCACCCCACGGAGATCTTTTTGGATTGAGATCATAATGGCGAATCGGATGATCGTACGCGAAGTTATGGTGATTTTCGTGCGACCTACGCGAGACAAATCAATGTGGGCCCCATGGCTTATGTTTTTCAGTCTGAGGCATCCCATCGATGACACTTTTAGTCGATCGTCGAGTTCTCCAGCATCAACGGTAAAATAAAATAAAAATAAAAGGCAATAAAATGGGGCATCAAGTTGGTTCAATGACAACTTCCTAGGAGGTCACCCATCATATCTTCTCAAGCATGCTTAAGCGAAGAGTTCTCATGTGATATGGTTATTTGGTGAGGTCATGCCAGATTTCCCACAAATTGTGCTCATTCGAACCCGATGCGTCTTAGGAAAATAGTCAAATAAATTTCATATCGCCTTTAGCTTTATTACGCGTGTGCCCATGAGATCTTTCCGGATTGGCGGATAATGTTTTGGCGGTGTGATTTACACAGAGATGCAAATCATGTGGACCCCACGTATTTTTCGCGAGGCATCACATCGGCGATGGAGGGGTCGATCGAAGTTTTAAAATGATAAAATAAAATAAAAATAAAGGAAATAAAATGGGCGCATCATGGCTTAACACGGCGACTTCCAGGATATCACCCATCATAGTATTGCTCGCCCAGCATGGCGAAGAGTTCTCATAAGATCACGGTGTCTTTGGTGCGGCCGGCCCGCAAATTTCCATGTTATGCCAAACCCATCCGTGCGATAAGGCTTTGAACTAGTCGAGATACGGGTCCCGATGCATCACATCACATCATGGTCGAGATCTTGATTAGGATCATAATGGCGAATTCGGACGATGGTACAAAGTTATGGTGATTTTATGCGGCCTCCGCCGAGCAATCGGCGTGGGCCCCATGTTTTTCAGTTAGAGGCATCCCATCTACAATCTTTCGGAGTCGATCATAGAGTTTTCTAGCATCAATGATAAAATAAGATAGAAATAAAAGGAAATAAAATGGGCGGCATCAACAGATGGTTCAACACGATGACTTCCTAGGAGGTCACCCATCATGGTAATGCTCTCCAAGCTCGCTTAACAGAAGAGTTCTCATGGGAATTGGTGTGCCGATGCAGTCGCAGATGAGAGATTTGTCGCAAATTATGCTCATGCGGAACCCGTACGTGCCTCGGTAAGGCTTCAAAATAGCCAATATCGGAGATAGGGGTCCCACTAGATGGGCCTGCGGCGCATCTGCCCGTCATGTGCTCCATAGAGATCTTTTGGGGTCATAATGGTGAATCGATGATCATGCGTGATGTTATGATGATTTTTGTGTGGCCTCCACAGGAGATGCACGGATCAGCCGCGTGGGCCCCACAGCTCGTGCATTTCAGTCTGAGGCATCCCATCTACAATGTTTTCGGAGTCGATCGTCGGCTTCATCAACAATAAAATTAGATAAAAATAAAGGAAATGACATCAAGATGGTTCAACACGTCGATTTCCCAGGAGATCACCAATCATAGTAATGCTCTCACCCAAGCAAGCTTAGCTGAAGAGTTCTTATGTGATCTGGTGTGTTGGTGCTGATTGCAAATTTGCCTTTAATTATGCGAACCCATCTGCCATGGTAAAGGCTTCAAAATAAGCGAAATCAGATCAGCTTTCTTGATGCCTTTAGCATCTACGCATCGCGAGATCTTTGATTGGGGTCATAATGGCAAATCCGACGATCGTGCGTGAAGTTATGGCATTTTTTGTGCGACCTCCACACGAGAAGCGCAAATCAGCCACGTGGGCCCCATGGCTCATATTTTTCAGTCCGAGGCATCCCATCTGCAACATTTTTGGAGTCGATCGTAGAGTTCTCCGGCGTCAATGGTAAAATAAAATAAAAATAAAAGGAAATAAAATGGGCGGCATCAATAGATGGTTCAACACGACGACTTCCGAGGAGGTCACACATCATAATGCGTTTCGCTAACACGCTTAAGCGAAGAGTTCTCATGGGATGCGGTGTCTTTGTGTGCGGTCCGCCCACAGATTTCGCAAATTGTGCTCATGGAACCCGTTCGTCTTTGTAGGCTTGAAATAGCGAAATCGAAGATCAGGTCCCGCAAGATCGGCACATTTTATCGCCATTGAGACAGATCTTCTAGATTGTGGTCATAATGGCGAATCGGACAATCGCGTGTGAAGTTATGGTGATTTCTGTGCGGCCTCCACACTTGATGTGCAGATCAGTCGCGTGGGCCCCACGACTCATTTTTTTAGTCCGAGGCATCCCATCGACGACATTTTCGGACTCGATCACCGAGTTCTCGGCATCAACGGTAAAATAAAATTAAAATAAAAGGAAATAAAATGAGCAGCATCAATAGATTGTTAAACAAGATGACTTCCCAAGATCATCATGTATCGTTTCTCTAAGCAGCTTAGTGAAGAGGTCTCATGGGATCACGGTGTCTGCGGTGTAGTACCCCACAAATTGTGCTCATGGAACCCATTGATCTATTGTATGGCTTGAAATAGCCAAAATCGGATATGTGGTCTCACATCGTTTTCATCTGCGCGTCATGTGCCCTACGGAGATCTTTCTGGATGGGGACATAATGGCGAATCGGACAATCGTGCACGAAGTTATGGAGATTTCTGTGCAGCTTCCGCACGAGATGCATGGATCAATTGAGCGGGCCCCATGACTCATATTTTTCAGTTCGAGGCATCCCATCGGTGACATTTTTGGAGTTGATCACCGAGTTCTCCAGCAGCAACGGTAAAATAAAAAAAATAAAAGGAAATAAAACATGCGGCATCAACAGATGGTTCAACACGATGACCTCCCATGAGGTCACCCATCATAGTTCTGCCCTTGCCCAAACATGCTTAACTGAAGAGTTCTCATGGGATTTGGTGTCTTTGTGCGGTCGCCCGAAGATTTCAAATATGCTCATGCGGAACTCATCTATGTTGCGGTAAGGCTTTGAAATAGCAAAATCACATATCTGAGGTCACGGATGCATTTACTCATCTACATTCATTGGCCCCGGAGATCTTTACGGGTTGGGGTCATAATGGCGAATCAGGGATCATCACGTGAAGTTATGATGATTTTGATGCGGCCTTGGTCGGCATAGACACTGTGTTTTCAGTCGAGCATCCCATCGATAATGTTTTTGAATCGATCACCGGTTCTCCAAATCAATGGTAAAATGAAATAAAATAAAAGAAATAAAATGGTATCAGGGATGGTTCAACGATGACTTCCCAAAGGTCCATATGCTCACTTAAACACTAAATAGAAGAGTTCTCATGGGATCTATTGTCGAAAGAGTTCTGTGGGATGCTTGTATGGTTGCCCACGGGATTTTATGAAAATTGTGCTCATGCGAGAACCCGTTCGTTGCGTGGTAAGGCTTAAAATAGCCATCGAGATGTGGGTTTCTCAGTCTTTTGGCTCATCTATGCATCGCCCGAGATCTTTACGGATTCTCATAATGGCGAATCGATCGGCGTGATTTATCCACACGAGATCGTGGATCAATCGGCCCCATGGCATGTTTTTTTGATCGAACCCCTTGATGATGTTTTAGTCGATCGTTAAGTTCTCGATGTATAAAATAAAATAAAATAAAATAAAATGGCGGCGAGATGCCATGAGACTTCCAGATCACCCATCATAGTATTGTTCTTGCAGCATGCCATTGAAAAGTTCTCATGGATCGGTGGTTCTTGCGGTGCGCCCGGAGATTTACAAATTATGCTTATCGGAACGAGTTGTGCGTAAGTGGCTTGAATAAAATACATGAGATCGCATGCCCATCACGTCGTGCCCCTTGCGAAGATCTTTTCGGATTGGGGTCATAATGGCGAATCAGATGATCGTGCGTGAAGTTATGGCGATTTCCATGCGGCCTCCACACGAGAAGCACAGATTAGTCGTGTGAGCCCACATGTTCTTTTGCGAGGCATCCATCTTACTGATTCGATCCATGATTTCTGGTGGATCATAGATGGTGTCATCTGGATGATTTTGACTTTTGTCACCATGGACTACTCTGCAAAAGTATGTAAACTCATGCATTATGCAGCTTCCATAAATTAATCATGTAAAACCCATGCGATACCTTTCGAAATCATATGTCTAGAGATGCAAGAATCCTCCTTCGTCGCCGTGAAGAACTTTGATTAGGGTCATTTCCGATGCCATCGATGTTATGGTGATTTCCATGCTCCACGAGATGCACATTAGGTGAAGTCTCATGTCTCTTAGTCAAAATCCCATCAGCGACAGTGATCTAGATTCTAACAGGCGACCATAGATGGTTTAATCACCCATAGAACTCATTAACTTTCGCGAAAAGTTCTCATGATATAGTGTCTTTATGCGGTGCCCGGTGCTATAAATTGTGCTCATGTGGAACCCATTAGTACATGAAGGCTTAAAATAGTTGAAATTAGATATAGGTCCCTCAGGTCTTTGGCCCCAATATATGTGCCGAGATCTTTCGGATTGGGTCATAATGGCAAATCGAATCGTCGCGAAGTTATGGCGATTTACGTACTCCAGGCGGCCGATCGCAGTAACGACTACCATCGCATCTTCATTAGACGATGGTTTAGATTCGATGGGTCATCAGCAAAATAAAATAAAAATAAAAGGAAATAAAATGGGTGGCATCAATAGATGGCTTAACACGATGACTTCCCAGGAGGTCACCCATTATAGTATTGCTCTCAGCGAGCATGGCGAAGAGTTCTCATAGGATCTCTGTGTTGGGCGGCCTTTTTACAAATTATGCTTTCGTGTGAAACCCGTCTTTGCGGTAAGGCTTCAAACTGAGATCGAAGTCCCAGGTCTGAGTTCACACTGCATCTACGCCGTGAACCCTAGATCTTTTTGGGGATCATAATAGCGAATGGACGATGGTGCACAAAGTTATGGTGATTTTATGCGTCCTCCTCACGAGATGCGGGTGAAGTGGGCCCGGCTCATGTTTTTTAGTCCAAAGGCATCCCATCAACGATGTTTTTGGAGTCGATCACAGAGTTCTCTAGCGTCAATGATAAAATAAAATATAAATAAAAGGAAATAAAATGGGCAACAGATGGTTCCGACGACTTCCGGTCACCCATCATAGTAATGCTCTAAGCTTCGCTTAATAGAGTTCTCATCGATATGGTGTCAGTGCGGTTGCGGCGAGATATTTGTTGCAAATTATGCTCATGAGAAACCCGTACGTGACACGGTAAGGCTTCTAAATACCCAAAATCGGAGATAGGGGTCTCGCTAGATGGGCCAGCGGCACATCTGCTCGTCTTGTGCTCCACAGAGATCTTTCTGGAAGAGGGTCATAATGGCGAATCAGACAATTGTGCACAAAATTATGGCGATTTTCATGCGGCCTCCACACGAGATGCTCGGATTAGTGATGACTCATATTTTTTCAGTCTGGTATCTCTACAACATTTTATAATCAGAGTTCTCCGGCATCTTAAAATAAAATAAAATAAAAGCTCAAAGATGGTTCGGCATTCAGAATCATGTGGCGCTCAAAAAGCGTTTAACTAAGAGTTCTCATGTGATGCGGTGTGCGGTGTGGTGCGTTGGAGATTTGCAAATTGTGCTCATGAGAACCCATCGTTACGTAGGCTTCAAAATAGGCTAAATTGGAATCTGATCCCACAGTCGTCTTTGGTCCATTCGCGCGATGCAGAGATCATTCAGATTGAGGTCATAATGGCGAATCGGACGATCGTGCGCGAAGTTATGGCGATTTTTGTGCAACCTCCACACGAGATGCGCGGATCAGCTGTATGGGCGCGTCTTTATTTTTCAGTGCTAGGCATCCCATCGATGATGGTTTAGGAGTTGATCACCAAGTTCTTCAGCGTTAAAGGCAAAATAAAATAAAAATAAACAAAAATAAAATGGGCGGCATCAATAGATGGTTCACACGACTTCTCTAGAGATCATCCATCATAAATGCTCTCCAAGCAAGAATTCTCATGTGATCACGGTGTGTGTGCGCCCGGAGATTTGGAAATTGTGCTCATCTTGAACTTGTCGTGTTAAGGCTTCAAAATCATCGAAGATCAGGATGCCATTTTTTGCATCTGCGCATTGTGCATTTGAGATCTTCCCAGATTGGGATCATAATCGCGAATCGAACGATCATGGGTGATGTCATGGAGATTTTCGTGTTGCCTCTGCACGAGACACGTGGATCAGCCGCATGGGCACAACGGCTCATGTTTTTCAGTCTGAGGCATCCCATTGATAACATTTTCGAAGTTGATTTTTGAGTTCTTCGGTGTCAACGATAAAATAAAATAAAAATAAAAGAAAATAAAATGGGTGGCATCAATAGATGGTTCAACATGATGACTTCTCAGGAGGTCAACCATCATAGTACTTCTCTCACCCAAGCACACTTAACTGAAGAGTTCTCAAGTGATTTGGTGTGCTAGTGCGATCGCGCCTGCTGGAGATTTGCAGTACATTATGCTAATGTTGAACCCATGTAAGCGGTAAAATTACCAGAATTAGATCTGGGTCCACCGGATGTGCCTTTGGCTGCGCGTCATGCACCAGGAGATCTTTACGGATTGGGGTAATAATGGAATTGGGCGATCGCAAAGTTATGGGAGGGTGGCGAGCAGATGTGGACGGTATGTGTTCCCTCGTGTTTTTCAATCAGGCATCCATCGCGATATTTTTAAAGTTGATCTCCGAGTTCTGGCGTCAGCTAAAATAAAATAAAATGGCGGCATGTTCAATTCAACGATGACTTCTAGGAGGTCACCCATCATAGTATTACTCTTGCCCAAACATGCTTAACTGAAGAGTTCTCATAGGGTCGGTGTCTTTGGTGCGGCGGAGAATTATAATCCTCATGCGAACCGCCCATGATAAGGCTTGAACTAAAATCGAAAATAAGGGTCATCTAAATGGCACTATGCACGTCGTCGCCCATGGATCTTTCAATTTGGATCATAATGCGAGCGATCGTGGCGAAGTTATGATATTCATGCGGCAGATGTGAGGATCGTACGTTGGCACGGCTCGTGTTTTTTTCAATCTGAGGCTTCATCGACGATATTTTCGGAGTCGATTTCCGAGTTCCACGGCATCAACGGTAAAATAAAATAAAATAAAATAAAATGGGCAGCATCAACAGATAGTTCAACACAATGACTTCCTAGGAGGTCACCCATCATAGTATTGCTCGCCCAGAACTTAAAGAGGTCTCATAGGATCGTGTCTTTGGTGCGGCCCACTAGAGTACGCAAATTATGCTCATGGAACGTCCATCTTGCGGTAAGGCTTCAAACTAGCCAAAATAGGAGATATGGGCTGACAGCGCTGCGGCCACATGTGGATCGCATCGCGATCTTTCAGATTAGGATCATAGCGGACGGACGCGATGATGTTATGAGATTTGGTGATTCGACCTTACGAGATGTGAGGATCAACCACGTGGGCCCCACAGCTCGTGTTTTTCAATCTGAGGCATCTCATCGATGACGTTTTCAGAGTCGATTTTCAAGTTCTCCGGCGTCAACGGTAAAGTAAAATAAAAATAAAAGGAAATAAAATGGGCAGAATCAACACATGGTTCAACTTCCGAGTTCACCCATCATATTGCTCGCCAAAATGCTTAATTGAAGAGTTCTCGAGATCTTGTGCTAGTCGCGTGCGATCGCGTCCGTTAGAGATTTGCGAAATGGTGTGCTACCGTCATGCAAGCGAAGGCTTCAAACTAGCAGAAAATAGAGATACATGTTTCACCATATGGGCCTGCGGCATATCTGTACGTCGTGTGCCCCACGAAGATCTTTTCGGATTATGGTCATAATGTTGAATCAGACGATCGTGCGCAAATTTATGGTGATTTTCATGCGGCCTCCGTACAAGATGCGCGGGTCAACCGCGTGGGCCGCACGACTCATGTTTTTCAATCCAAGGCATCCAATCGATGACATTTTCAGTGTCGATCACCGAGTTCTCCGGCGTCAATGGTAAAATAAAATAAAAATAAAAAGAAATAAAATGGGCGGCATCAACAGATGGTTCAATACGATGACTTCCCAAGAAGTTACCCATCTTTCACCCAAAGCATGCTTGAAGAGTTCTCATAGGATCTTGTGTCTTTGGTGCGTACCTCTAAACAAATTATGCTCATGAGAAATAGATTGAACTAGAAATGGAGATATGGGTCCGCGGATCGCTGGCATATATCGGATGTCGCCAAAAATCTTTCCGGATTGGGATCATAATGGCGAATCGGATGATCGTGCATGAAGTTATGGTGATTTCCATGCGGCCTCCATATGAGATGCGCGGATCAGCCGTGTGGGCCCCACGACTCAAGTTTTTCAGTGCGAGGCCCATCGATGATGTTTTTGGAGTCGATCACCGAGTTCTGCGACGTCAATGGTAAAATAAAGTAAAAATAAAAGAAAATAAAATGGGCGGCATCAATAGATGGTTCAACACGATGACTTCCCAGGAGGTCACCTATCATAGTACTGCTCTCGCCCAAGCATGCTTAACTGAAGAGTTCTCATGGGATATGGTGTGAGCTATCATGCACGAGATTTTAGTATGCTCATGTGGAACTTCGTGCCATGGTAAAACTTGAAATATGAAATCGAGTGGGTCCCAGATGCAGCATCTACGCGTTCCTCCAGATCTTTCTGAATTGGGGTTTTAATGGAGAATCGGGCGATCGTGTGAAGTTATGGCGATTTTCATGTGGCCTTCGCACGAGATGTGCGGATCAACTGCATGGGCCCCACGGCTCATGATTTTCAGTCCGAGGCATCCCATCGATGACATTTTTGGAGTGAATCGCCGAGTTCTGCAGTGTCATCGATAAAATAAAATAAAAAAGGGAAATGAAATAGGCGGCATCAACAGATGATTTAACACGATGACTTCCTAGGAGGTCAATCCATCAAATCTTGCTCTACTCTTAAGCGAAGAGTTCTCATGGGATCTGTTGTCTTTGCAGCGTCTCTGAGATTTGTCATGTGTATGCTCATGTAACCGTGCTGATAAAGCTTAGCCGAAATCAAAGATATCTGTCCCTCCACTGCGGCATATATGCGGTGTGCACCGCGATCTTTGATTGAGGTCATAATGGTGAATCGAACGATCATGTGCAAAGTTATGGCGATTTTTGTTCGGCCTCCACACGAGATGCATGGATCAGCAGAGTGGGCCCCACAACTCGTGTTTTTTAGTTCGAGGAATCCCATAGATGACATTTTCGGTGTTGATCATCAAGTTCCTCGGCATCAACGATAAAATAAAATAAAAATAAAAGGAAATAAAATGGCCGGTATCAACAGATGGTTCAACATGATGACTTCCTAGGAGGTCACCCATCATAGTAGTGCTCTCAGTAGGCGGGAGATCGTGTCAGCAGTTGATTGGAGATTTGTCACAAATTGTGCTCATCAGGTTCATGAGGCTTCAAAATAGCGAGAATCTGAATCCTAGATCGCTTCTACGGCTCATCTGCCTTCATTCTTTCTAGATTGGGGTTATAATGGTGAATTGGATGATCGTGCGTTAAATTATGGTGATTTCTGTGTGGCCTCGGTGCGAGATGCGTGGATCAGTCGCGTGGGCCCCATGGCTCGTGTTTTTCAGTTCGAGGCATCCCATCGATTACATTTTTAGAGTCGATCGAGTTCTCCAGCGTCAACGATAAAATAAAATAAAAATTAAAGGAAATAAAATGTGCAGCATCAACAGATGGTTCAACTCAATGACTTCTCAAGAGGTCACCCATCATAATCTACTCAAAGCCAAAGAGTTCTTAGGGATCCCAGTGTCTTTGTAATCGCGCCATTTGCAAATTCATCACGCGAGCAACCGGTAAGGTTTCAAAATAGCCAAAATCAAAGATACGGGTCCCGCCATATGCGCCTATAGCTCATCTACGTGTCGTGTGCCCCGCAAATTTTTTTTGGATTGTAGTCATAATGGCGAATCAGACGATCGTGCGCAGTTATGGAGATTTTTGTGTGGCGTCCGTACGAGATGAGCGGATCAGCCGCGTGGGACCCACGACTCGTGTTTTTAGTACAAGGCATCCCATCGACATGTTTTCGGAGTCGATCTCTGAGTTATGTGGCATCAATGGTAAAATAAAATAAAAAAGGAAATAAAATGAGTGACATCAACAAATGGTTCAACACGACGACTTCTCAGGAGGTCACCCATCATAGTACTGCTCTTGCCCAAGCATGCTTAACAAAAGAGTTCTCATGGGATCTGGTGTGCTGGTGCGGACGGGTCCATTGGATATTTGCAGCAAATTGTGCTAATGCGGAACCCGTCAGGTGCCGATAAAACTTCAAAATAATCAAGATATAGATCCCTCAGATGCGCTTGCTCATCGTCGTACACCAGATCTTCCGGTTGGGGCCATAATGGGGAATTGAACGATCGCGTGTGAAGTTATGGCCATTTTGTGTGGCTTCCATGCGAGATGCGTGGATCAATAGAGTGGGCCCCATGGCTCGTGTTATTCAGTCTGAGGCTTCCCATCGATGACATTTTCAGAGTCGATCACCAAGTTCTATGACGTCAACGGTAAAATAAAATAAAAATAAAAGGAAATAAAATGGGTTGCATCAACAGATGGCTCAACACGATAACTACCCAAAAGGTCACCCATCATAGTACTGCTCTTGCCCAAGCACGCTTAACTGAAGAGTTCTCATGGGATCTGGTGTGCTGGTGCCGTCGCGCTCGCAAGAGATTTGTTGCATATTGTGCTCATGTGGAACTCGTCTGTGCCACTGTAAGGCTTCGAACAAGCCAAAATCATAGATACGGGTCCCGCTAGTTTGCCTGTGGCTCATCTACGCGTTGTGCTCCCCGTGGAGATCTTTCCAGATTAAGCTCATAATGGAAAATCGGACGATCATGCAAAGTTATGGAGATTTCCTTGTGGCCTCACCTGCGATATATGCGGATGGGCCCCATAGAATGCTTTCGAGCATCAATGACATTTTCGGAGTTGATTTTCGAGTTCTCTGACGTCAAAGGTAAAATACAAAAAAAAGAAAAGGAAATAAAATGGGTGGAATGAATAGATGGTTCAACACGAAGACTTCTAGGAGGTCACCCATCATATCTTACTCTCAACATGCTTACTTCTCATGTGATCGTGTCTTTGCGGTGGTCCGGAGATTTGCATTAAAAATTGTCCATGCTGGTTAGGATTGAAATAGCCAATTGGAATCGGGTTACGCGGATGCAGGCTCATTATCGTCGCATTATGAAGATCTTTTGGATTAGGGTCATATGGCGAATCCATGATGAGTTATGATGATTTCCATGCGTCCTCCACACGAGATGAGTGGATCAGCCTAGCGGGCCCCACGGCTCATGTTTTTCAGTCCGATGCATCCCATCGATGATGTTTTTGGAGTCGATAGTTCTCACGTCATTAAAATAAAATAAAGGAAATATAAAATACACGGGATCAACATATGGTTCAACACGATGATTTCCGAGAAGGTCACCCATCATAGTATTTCTCTCGCCCAAAACGCAGTTGGCGAAGAGTTCTCATGGAATGTGTGTGCGGTGAGGCGCATAGAAATTGCTTCGAACTTGTCCGTCTTGCGGTAGATTGAAATAGCCAAAATCATACGGTTCCGCCAGATCGCTGCGGCTCATCCCAGCGTCATCGCCCATGATCCTTCCGAATTGGGGTCATAATGGTGAATCAGACGATTGTGCGTGAAGTTATGGCGATTTCTGTGCGACCTCCACACAAGATGCGTGGATCAGCCTAGTGTGCCCCACGGTTCATGTTTTTCAATCCGAGGCATCCCATCGATGACGTTTTCGCAGTCAATCACAGAGTTCTCCGACACCAATATCAAAATAAAATAAAAATAAAAATAAATAAAATGAAAGGCATTAATAGATGGTTCAACACGACAATTTCCTAAGAGTGGTCACCCATCATAGTATTGATCTGGCTTAGTTCAGAGTTCTCATTAGATGCAGTGTTCATGCTTATTGGAGCTTTGCCATAAATTTTGCTCATCGACCCGTCGTCTTTGCGGTAAAGTTTGAAATAGTCAAAATAGGGATCCGGAGATGCACTGCAATCTACGGTCATCGTGTGCCCAGAGATCTTTCAGTTGGGGTCATAATGGCAAATTGGATGATCGTGTATGAAGTTATGGCAATTTTTGTGCGGCCTCCTCACGAGATGCGCGAATCAACCCAGTGGGCCCCACGACTCATGTTTTTCAGTGTGAGGTATCCCATCGATGACATTTTCGGAGTCAATCATCGAGTTATCTAGCGTCAACGTTAAAATAAAATACAAATAAATGGAAATAAATTGCACGACATCAACAGATGGTTCAACACGATGATTTTCCAGGAGTGGACACCCATCATAGTACTACTCCCGACCAAGCACGCCTAACTTAAGAGTTCTCAAGGGACCTGGTGTGCAAGTGCAGTTGCGCCAGCTAGAGCTTTGCCACAAATTATGCTCACCGGAACCCATCCGTGCCGCGGTATGGCTTTGAAATAGTCAAAATTAGAGATATGGTCCACTCTAGATGCGCCTACGACTCATCTGCGCATCATGCTCCCCACGGAGATCCTTCCGGATTGGGATCATAATGGCGAATCAGACGATCGTGCGCGAGATTATGGCGATTTTAGTGCATCCTCCACATGAGACGTGCGGATCAGCCTAGTGGGCCCCACGGCTCATGTTTTTCAGTCTGAGACATCCCATCCATGATGTTTTAGAATCATCGATCTTCAGTCATGTTAAAATAAATACAAATAAAGGAAATAAAATGCGCATCAATAGATGGTGCAACACGGCGATCACCCATCATAGTACTACTCTCTCCCAAGAGTTCTCATGGGATATAGTGTGTTGATTGCGGTCGTTTTTTTGTAAATTGTCGCGTCGAAACCCATCCGTGCCACGGTCTTGAACTAGCGAAATCAAAGATCGTGTCCCGGATGCTCATGCGTCTCTTTGCTCATCGCATCTACGCATCATGCGCCCCACAAAAATCTTTCCAGATTGGGGTCATAATGACGAATCATATGATCGTGCAAAAAGTTATGGTGATTTCCGTGCGGCCTCCACACGAGATGTGCGGATCAGCTGATTGGGCCCCACGGCTCATGTTTTTTTTAGTCATTCCATTGATGATTTTGAGTTAATCCGGCGTCAGCGTTAAAATAAAATACAAATAAAGGAAATAAAATGCGGCGGCAGATAGTTCAACATGGCGATTTCCAGGTGGTCACCCATCATAGTCTATTCTCCCAAGCATGCTTAGCGAAGAGTTCTCATGGGATGCGGTGTGCGGTCGTTGGCTCTGGAGCTGAAATTATGCTTTCGTCGGATCTTTTCATCGAGTGTGGTGCACCCGATTGGGGTCTAATGGGTGGGGTGATGGTGAAGTTATGGAGATTTTTTGCGGCCTCGCGAAAGCACTGGATCGGTAGTGTGGGCCCCATCTTATCTTTTTTCATTAGAGGCATCCCATCAACATTTTGTGGTCGATCAGTTCTCCGGCGTCGATAAAATAAAATAAAATAAAAGGAAATAAAAATTGGCTCCATCAAAAGTTAGTTCAACACGACTTCCGGAGGTCACCCATCATAAGTCTTGCTCTCGCCCAAAGCAACTTAAGAGTTCTCATAGGCGGTGTCTTTGGCTGAATGCGCCGCCTGGATGCACAAATTATGATCATGCGGAACCAGTCCATGTCGTGCTAAGGCTTCGAACTTGCCAAATGGCAGGATCGCGGCATATACGTTATGGGTGGAGATCTTTTGGTTGTGGTCATAATGGCAAATCGGATGATCGTGCAGAAGTTATGGTGATTTTCATCGCGACGCCTAGCCTGGTCGGCGCATGGGCCCCGACTCATATTTTTGATGGCATCCCATCTATGATATTTTTGGAGTCGATCACCGAGTTCTTTAGCGTCAACGATAAAATAAAATAAAATTAAAAGGAAATAAAACGGGCGGCATCAATAGATGGTTCAACACGACGACTTCCCAGGAGGTCACCCATCATAGTATTGCTCTCGCCCAAACATGCTTAACTGCAGAGTTCTCATGAGATTTGGTGTCTTTGAGAGATTTCTAGAATTTCTTAAATTGTGCTCATTGAACCCGTCGATCTTTGTGGTAAAGCTTGAAATAGCCAAAATTGGAGATGAGGTCCATTAAATCGCTACGTCACATCTGTCATGCGCCGAGAATCTTTAATTATGATAATATTCGTGAATTGGACGATCGTGTGCGAAATTATGGTGATTTCTGCGACCTACATGCGAGATCGAGGATCGCCGCGTGGGCCTGCGTGTTTTTAGTTGAGACATCTCATCGATGATGTTTTGGGAGTCGATTTCCGAGTTCTCCGGCATCAACGGTAAAATAAAAAAAATAAAGGAAATAAAATGGGTGGAATCAACAGATGGTTCAACACGATGACTTCCCATGAGATCACCCATCATAGTGCTGCTTTTCGCCCAAAGCAGCTTAGCGAAGAATTCTCATGTGATGCGGTGTCTTTGGTGCGATCGCTCGTTGGACATTTGCGGCAAATTATGCTCATGTAGAACCCCTCTATGTTGCGGTAAGGCTTCGAACTAGCTAAAATGGAGATACATGTCTGACCAGATGCGCCTGCTGCACATCTACGCGTTGTGCACCCCACAGAGATCTTTCATGATTGGGGTCATAATGGCGAATCGGACGATTGTGCACAAAGTTATGGTGATTTTTGTGTGGCCTCCATACGAGGCATTGGGAATCGTGGGCGCATACGACTCATGTTTTAGTCAATCGATGCGTTTTGAGTTGATCACCGAGTTCTCTAGCATCAGTGTAAAATAAAATAAAATAAAGAAATAAAATAGGCGGCATGTTTGTTCAACGATGATTTCCAGGTCACCATCATAATCTTTCTCTTGCCAAGCATAGCGAAGAGTTCTCATGGGATCTGATGTGTTAGTGCGGTCATGCTGTTGGAGATTTGACGTAAATTGTGCTCATCCGGAACCCTGTGCCACGGTAAGGCTTTAAAATAGCTAAAATCAGAGAAAAGTGTCCTGCCAGATGGGCTTGCGGCACATCTGCGCATCATGCGCCCCGCGGAGATCTTTTCGGATTGGGGTCATAATGGCAAATCGGACAATCGTGCGCGAAGTTATGGTAATTTCCGTGCAGCCTCTGCACAAGTCACGTAGATCATCCGCGTGGGCCCGACAGCTCGTGTTTTTCAGTCCTAGGCATTCAATCAATGACATTTTCGCAGTCGATCGTCGAGTTCTCCGGCGTGAACGGTAAAATAAAATAAAAATAAAGGAAATAAAATGGGTGATATCAACAGATGGTTCACGATGACTTCCCAGGAGATCACCCATCATATGCCCCTTAAACACTCTTAGCGAAGAGTTCTCATGAGATGCAGTGTCTTGGTCATACACATTGGAGATTTGGCCATAAATTGTGCTCATGGAACCGGTCAGAACCAGTAAGAGCTTCAAAATACAGAACGGAGATAAGAGTCTGCCAGGATGGACTGGCATCACGTGTCATCTCCCCATGGAGATCATTCCAGTTAGGTCATAATGGTGAATCAGAACAATTGTGCACGAAGTTATGGTTTTCGTGCTCTACCGAGTGTGGATCGCAGCTGACTGACTTGTGTTTTTTGAGTTCTGACATTCCATCAGAAGTTTTCATATTCGATAGCGAGTTCTCCGCCAGTAAATAAATAAAAGTAAAGTAAATACATCATGAACACAATGCAACTTCAGGGTCACCCATGCCTCTCTTTGAAAGAGTTCTCATGAGATCTGGTCTTTGGCGGTCGCGCTGAAATTTACAAATTATGCTCATGTGGAACCCGTATGCTGAAGGCTTGAAATAAAATGAATCTGGTCCCGGATATGTACTGCCGACTCATCATAATGATCGAAACGATGCAGCGAGGTTAAGCGGCTGCAGCCTTACGTGATGTGTGAATCAGTGTCAGCTACGGTCATGTTTTGATGCAGACATCAATGACATTTTTGAGTGTGAGTTCTCCGGCGTCAATGGTAAAATAAAATAAAAATAAAATGAAATAAAATGGTCGGTATCCATAGATGGTTCAACACGATGGCTTCCCAGAAGGTCACCCATCATAGTACTGCTCTCTCTTAAGAAAGCTTAACTGAAGAGTTCTCACGGGATCTTGTGTGCTAGTGCGATCACGCCCGTTGGAGATTTTTCCCAAATTGTACTCATACGGAACCCGTCGGCAGAACTTGAAAGTATTGGTGATCGTGTTCAAGATACATGTAGCTCATCTCGAGCATCGTCGCTGAGATCTTTCCAGTTGGGGTCATAATGGTGACGGACGATGCGTGTAAGTTATCCGCGATTGTATAGCAGCAGATCCATTTGTGTGTGAGCCGCTCATGTTTTCGATCAAGCATCCCATCGATAAAATTTTCGTCGATCTCGAGTTCTCGATGGTAAAATAAAATAAAAAATAAAAGAAATGGGACGGATGGTTCAATTGATGACTTCCCCAGGTTACCATCATATCTTGCTCGAAGCATGTGCGAAGAGTTCTTATGTGATCACGGTGTCTTGAGTGCGGTCACCTTGGAGAATATAAATGTGCTCACGAGAACACATGCGTCTTCTTCTTCAAAAGACGAAATCGGAGATACGGGTCCCACTAGATGGTTGTTTGACACATCTACGTGTCGTGCGCCCTGCGGAGATATTTTTAAATTGGGATCATAACGGCGAATAGGACGATCGTATGGGAAGTTATGGTGATTTTAGTGCTGCACGAGACAGCTTCGGCGGGTATACTCATGTTTGTCGATCAAGGCATCCCATCGATGACGTTTTTGAAGTCAATTTTTGAGTTCTACGGTGTCAATGATAAAATAAAATAAAAAGAAAAAAAAATAAATTGGGCAGCATCAACAGATGGTTCAACATGACGACTTCTCATGAGGTCACCCATCATAATATTGCTCTCTCCCAAGCACGCATAACTGAATAGTTCTCATTGGATGCGGTGTCTTTGGTGGCAGCGCCATAGAAATTTCTTCAAATTATGCTCATGCGAACGTCCGGTGGTGAGGTCGAGTAGCAAGGAGATCACTGCGTCACTTTCGCACATCATGCACTCCCGAAGATCTTTGGATTAGGGTCATAATGGCGAATGACGATGCAATGAAGTTATGGTGATTTTCTGCGTGGTATGAATGTGAGGATCAGGTGTATTACGGTTAGAGTTTTCAATCCAGAGCATCTCGCCGCGACATTTTGAGTCAATTTCGACTCTCTAGCGTCTAAAAAATAAAATAAAATAAAATGAAATAAAATGGTGAGTCAGCGGTTGGTTCAACACGATGCCTTCAGATGTCACCATCATAGTATCGCTCTCCATGCAATTGAAGAGTTCTAATGTGATGCGTTAATGCGGAGGTCGTATGGTGGCTGGAAAAGCGTGCTCATCTGAAAACCCGTGGGTAGTAAGGCTTCAAAGTAAAAATGAAGATCACCATCTTTACGCTTTGCCTGCGTGGTGTCATCCACAGATCTTTTTTGTATTAGGGGCCATAATGGTGAATCGGATGATCATGCGTGAAGTCATGGCGATTTCCATGCGGCCTCCACACGAGATGCGCGTATCAGTCGAGTGGCCCCCATGGCTCGTGTTTTTTAGTCCGAGGCATCCCATTGATTTTCAGAGTCGATCTCTGAGTTCTCCAGTATCGGTAAAATAAAAAAAATAAAAAGAAATAAAATAGGCGGCATCAACAGATGGTTCATCACGATGACTTTTCAGGAGGTCACCCATCATAATACTGCTCTCGCACAAGCTCGCTTATCTGAAGAGTTCTCATGGGATCAAATGTCTTTGATGCATTTCTTGATTTGGCTCATTGTGCTCCTTGGAACCGTCCCCGCAGTAATGCTTCAAATGGCCAAAATCGGAATCTGGTCACAAATCTTCTATCATCCATGCAACCATGGAGATCTTCCGGATTTGGGTCATAATGGTGAATCGGATGATCATGCGCAAAGTTATGGCAATTTTTGGGCATCCTCCACATGAAATGCGTGGATCAGCCTAGTGGTTTTCAGTTTGAGGCATCCCATTGACAATGTTTTTGGAGTCGATCGCCGAATTCTCCAGCGTCAATGATAAAATAATATAAAAAATAAATAAATAAAATATGCATCATCAACAGATGGTTCAATACGATGACTTCCCAGTTGGTCACCCAATGCTCTCGCTTCAACCATACTTAGCGAAGAGTTCTCATAGGATATGGTGCGGTGGCATTGGAGATTTGCGTAAATTGCTGCTCGTCGAACTTCGTCCACGATGGCTTGAACTATCAAATCGAAAATAGGTCCCGCCAGTCTCTGCGCACATATGAAATGCGGGAAGATCTTTGCATAATAGCAAATCCAATCGTGCATGAAGTTATCATTGAGCATACATGAGAAGAGGCGTCGGATCAGCCGTGGGCCCCACAACTCATCTTTTTCAGTCCAAGGCATCCCATCAAAGATGTTTTCGGAGTAGATCGTCAAGTTCTCCTGCATCAATGGTAAAATAAAATAAAAATAAAAGGAAATAAAATGGGTGGCATCAAGAGATGGTTCAACACGATGACTTCCTAGGAGGTCACCCATCATAGTCTCTGCTCTTCGCTTAGCGAAGAGTTCTCATATGATTTGGTGTCTTTGATGCGGTCCGCGCTTCGGGATTTGTCGTAATTGTCATCTTGAACCCATATCTGATGAAAGGCTTCAAATAGAAATCAAAGATCGTGTCCGCTAGATGCACGCCCATCTTGATCACATTGGGGTCATAATGGTCATAATGGTGAATCAAGCGACTTATGGCAATTTTCATGCGGCCTCCACGAGGCAGCGTCTGTCTAAAGTGGCTGTGTTTTTTTTAGTCGAGGCATCCCATCGACGACATTTTCGAAGTCGATCACCGAGTTCTTTGGCGTCAATGGTAAAATAAAAAAATAGGCGGCATCAATAGATCGTTCAACACAATGACTTCCTAGGAGGTCACCCATCAATGCTCTACCGCTTCAAGCAGCGAAGAGTTCTCATGGGATCTAATAGTGGTCTTTACTTGGGAGATACGCACAATTGCTCAGAACCCGTCCATGCTGCGGTAAAGCTTCAAAATAGCTGAAATCGAGATATGAGTTCCACCAAATGTGCCTTTGGCAGATCTACTCATCGTGTGCCCCGTGGAGATCTTTACGGATTGGGGTCATAATGATGATATGAGACGATTGATAGGAATTTGCGAGATTTTTGTGCGGCCTTTTAGCACGGCGTGACATGAGCCCCACGGCTTATGTTTTTTTTATTCCCATCGTCGATGTTTTGAAGTCGATCGTAAGTTCTCCAGAACAATAAAATAAAATTAAAAGAAAATAAAATGGGCGGCATCAATAGATGGTTCAACGCGACGGCTTCCGAGGAGGTCACCCATCATAGTACTTGCTCTTGCCCAAGCACGCATACATGAAGAGTTCTCATGGGATCTTGTGTGCTGGTGCGGTTGCCCCCGCTGGAGATTTACCGCAAATTATGCTTATGAGGATCCCGTATGTTCCGCAGTAAGGCTTTGAATTAGTTGAAATCGAAGATATGGGTCTCGCTAGATCGCGTGACTCAAGCGCTCATCGATAGCGCCCTGAAGATCTTTTTTGGTTGTGTCATAATGGTGAGACTCGAGCGATTGTGCGAAATTATGGTGATTTCGGCACCTGACCACGAGATCCATGGATATAAGCAACAGCTCATGTTTTTTAGTTCGAGGCATCTACTATATTTTTGGAGTCGATTCTTGAACTATAAATAAAATAAAAAAATAAAGAAAATAAATGAATCAGCGGTTGATTCAACACGATGACTTCCCAGGTGGTCACCCGTCATAGTACTGCTCTCACCCAATCACGCTTAAATGTAGAGTTCTCATAGGATCTGGTGCGCTGGTGCGATCACGCTCGCTGGAGATTTACCATAAATTGTGCTCATGCACTCATGATACAAGTAAAAGCTTGAAATAGCCATCGGAGGTACGGGTCCCGTTAGATGCATATGCAGTACATCTGTATGTCGTGCGCCTCGTGAAGATCTTTCCAGATTAGGGTCATATTAGCGAATCAGAAGATCATGCGTGAAGTTATGGTGATTTTTGTGTGGTCTCCGGAGGCAGCCGGAGGCTCATTCGTGGGCGTTTTTCAGTCCGAGGCATCCCATCGATGACATTTTCAGAGTCGATCTCCGAGTTCTCCGGCATCAACTGTAAAATAAAATAAAAATAAAAGAAAATAAAATGGGCGGCATCTATAGATGGTTCAACAAGATGACTTCCAAAGAGGGAACCCATCATATGTACTCTTACCACGCTTGAGAAGAGTTCTCTCATGGATCTAGTTAATGCGGGGTGAGGGTCCTGGAGATTGCTTAAATAGTGCTCATGCGAGAACCCGTTAGTGCATAAGGATTCAAATAGTCAAAATGGGAGATGTCCAATTCACACATGGTACATCGCATCATGCATAAAGATCTTTCTAGATTGGGGTCATATGGTGAATTTGATGATCGCGTGAAGTTATGGGAATTTTTGTGCGGCCTCCTAGAGAACGCAGCGATAGACTTGGACTCATATTTTTCATTCCGAGGCATCCCATCGATGACATTTTTGGAGTCGATCGTCAAGTTCTCTTGCATCAATGTTAAAATTAAATACAAATAAAGGGAAATAAAATGCACGGCCTCAACAGATGGTTCAACACGATGACTTCCCAGGAGGTGACCCATCATAGTACTGCTCTCATCCAAGCACACTTAATTGAAGAGTTCTCATGGGATCAGGTGCTGCAGTGCGATGGCGGTTGGAACTTTGAGTAAATTGTATATCGGAACCCATCCATCTGGTAAGCTTTGAAATAATGCCAGGAGATACTATGGCAAAATCGTAGTGCCTCGAGATATTTCTAGATTGGGGTCATAATGGTAAATCAGATGATATTTTCGAAGTCGATCACCGAGTGGGCCCCATGCGAGATGCCTCCATACAGATCTTGATCAACAGTGGACTGTGTTTTTTACGAGGCATCCATCGAATATTTTGAAGTCGATCACCGAGTTCTGCGGCATCAACGGTAAAATAAAATAAAAATAAAAGAAAATAAAATAGGCAACATCAACAGATGGTTCAACAAGACGACTACCCAGGAGGTCACCCATTATAGTATTGCTCTCAGCACAGCCGAGTTCTCATGAGATCGGTGTCTTTGCGTGCGATAAATTTCGATAGAATTTCATAAATTGTGCTCATCCGAAACCCATCCATGCCGCAGTAAAACTTGAAAAAGCTAGAGATATGGGTCGCCATGAGCACATCACATCTAGCATCATGCATGAAGATCTTTTGTTGGGGTCATAATGGAGAATGGAGACGATGTGCGAAGTTATGTTGATTTCCATTCTCTACAGATCTGGGAGCTGGGACTAGATCTTGTATTCTTTAGTCTAAGGCATCCTATCGATGACATTTTTGGAGTCAATCTTCGAGTTCAGTGACTTCAATAGTAAAATAACATAAAAATAAAAGGAATTAAATTGCGCGACATCAACAGATGGTTCAAAATGACGACTTCCTAGGAGGTCACCCATCATAAATGCTTGCTCATTAAGCTGCTTAAGAGTTCTCATGAAATATGGTGTGTGCTTGTGCATACTGAAATTTTACGAGCTCATCAGAACCCTTGTCTTGCGGTAAGGCATCAAAATAGCCAAAAATGGAGATACGGGTCCCGCCAAATGCACCTGCGGCTCATCTACGCGTCGTGCGCTCTGCGGAGATCTTTTTGGATTGGGGTCATAATGGTGAATCGAACGATCGTGCATGAAGTTATGGCGATTTCTATGTGGCCTCCACGCAAGGCGGATTAGTCGAGTGGGCCCCCACGTGTTTTCAATCACAAGCATCCCATCTATGACAATTTCGGAGCCGATCACCGTGTTCTCTAGCGTCAACGATAAAATAAAATAAAAATTTATGGAAATAAAATGGGCGGCATCAACAGATTGTTTAACACGACGACTTCCATAAGGTCACCCATCATAGTAGTGCTCTCGCCCAAGCATGCTTAACTGAATAGTTCTCATGGGATCTAGTGTGCTGGTGTGGTTGCTCCCGCTAGAGATTTGATGCAAACTATGCTCATGGAACCGCTTTATCTTTGCGGTAAGATTGAAATAGCCAAATCGCAGAGATACTGCGGCCCATCTGCGCCGATGCTTCCCATGATCTTTATGGATTGGCTCATAATGGCGAATCGAACGTTATTGAAGTTATGGTGATTTATGCCGCCGCACAAGATCATGCAGACCGACGCGTGCTACCGTTCGTGTTTTTCGGTCCGAAGCATTCCATCGACGACCTTTTCGAAGTTAATCTCCAAGTTATGTGGCGTCAATGGTAAAATAAAATAAAAATAAAAGAAAATAAATTAGGCGGCATCAACAGAAGGTTCAACCGGATGACTTCGAGGTCACCCATCATAATCTTGCCCAAACACGCTTAGCGAAGTGTTCTGGGATGTGGTGCTTGTACGCTCGTTGGAGATTTGCCAAATTGCTCCCGGGCGTCCATGCGGTAATGATTGAAATAGTAATCAAAGATGAATCCGTTAGATCTTTCGACTCATCTCACTTTCGTGCCTCAGAAACTCTTGGATTGGGGTCATAATAGAAAATGGGAAGATCATGCGAGTTATTCATGTAGCCTCCATGTCTGGCAGATCGCCTAGTGCGTATCATGTTTTTTTAGTCCGAGGCATCCCATTGACGACATTTTCGGAGTCGATCGTCGAGTTTTTCAATCTGAGGCATCTCATCTATAACATTTTCAGGGTTGATCTTCGAGTTCTCCGTCGTCAACGATAAAATAAAATAAAAATAAAATGAAATAAAATGGGCGGCATCAAGAGATGGTTCAACACGACGACTTCCCAAGAGGTCACCCATCATATGCTCTCTCGCCAAAACTTAGCGAAGAGTTCTCATAGGATGCGGTGTGTTGTTACAGTACGGTCGGTCCCGGAAATTTGTCATAAATTGCTCATGTGGAACTTCGTCAGTGCCGCGATAAAGCTTCAAATAGACACATCGCGTGCACGTACCGTGCATCCCATGACGATCTTTCCAGATTGGGGTCATATTGGCGAATCAGAAAATCGTGCGTGAAGTTATGGCGATTTTCATTTGGTCTCCACACGAGATGCGCAGATCAGCCACGTGGGCCATACGGCTTGTGTTTTTCAGTCCGAGGCATCCCATCGATGACATTTTTGGAGTCAATCTCCGAGTTCTCTGGCATCAACGGTAAAATAAAATAAAAATAAAAGAAAATAAAATGGGTGGCATCTACAGATGGTTCAACAAGATGAATTCTGAAAAGTTCACCCGTCATAGTACTGCTCTCTCCCAAGCACGCATAATAGAAGAGTTCTCGTGGGATTTGGTCTACGAGTGAGGTCGCGCCTGCTGGAGATTTGCATAAATTGTGCTAATGTAGAACCCGTCAGTGCCATGGGAAGGAAATTGTCGAAATCGGAGATGGTCACCCGGACCCATGACTCAGCATTGCATCATACGTAGAGATCTTTTCAGATTAGGTCATAATGGCGAATCTAACGATCGTGCGTGAAGTTATGACAATTTTTGTGCGGCCTCCACGAGATGTGCGGATCAGCCTTGTGGTCCCCATGACTCGTGTTTTTCAGTCTGAGGCATCCCATCGATGATATTTTCTGAGTCGATCATCGAGTTCTCCGGCATCAACATTAAAATAAAATACAAATAAAAGAAAATAAAAGATGGGCGATGACTTCAGGAGGTCACCCATCATAAATGCTCTCGTCCAAGCATGCTTAATTGAAAAGTTCTCATGGGATCACTATGCAGTGTCGGTCCTTTTGGTACTTTACCACAATGCTCATGGAACCCGTCCATCTGCGGTAAGGCTTCAATCGCTGAAATAGATATGTCACATATCTGGCGTAGTGAGCCTGAGATATTTTTGGATTGGGGTCATAATGGTGAATCGGATTATCGTGCGCGAAGTTATGGTAATTTTTGTGCGGCCTCCGACGTCGGATCAGCCAGTGATGGCTCGTGTTTTTTTTTAAACATCCCATCGGCGATATTTTTGGAGTTGATCCAGTTCTAGTCAGGTAAATAAAATAAAAATAAAAGGAAATAAAATGGGAGGCATCAATAGATGGTTCGACAACTTTCCAGGAGGTCACCCATCATAATATTGCTCTTGCCCAAGCACGCTTAATTGAATAGTTCTCATGGGATGGTGAGTGCGGTCACGCTTCTGGTTTCCGCAAATTGTGCTCGAACCGTCGGCAGATAAAACTTGAACAAGCAAAATCGGAGATCTCGGGTCCGCCAGATGCCATGTCTCATCTGTGTGTCATGCTCCGTGTAGATCTTTCAAGATTTGTCTCATAATGGCGAATCAGACGATCATGGGCAAAGTTATTGTGATTTCCATACGCACGGATGAACAAATGCCCCACGGCTCTATTTTCTATTCGAGGCATCATCAGCGACAACGGTTGAGTTGATTTCCGAAGTTCTCCGGTAAAATACAAAAAAATAAAAGGAATTAAAATGGGTGGAATGAACAGATGGTTCAACACGACGACTTCCTAGGAGGTCACCCATTATAATCTCTCACTAAGCTAACTAAATCTCATGAGATACATTTGTCTTTGATGCGGTAGCCCACTAGAATTTGTAGCAAATTATGATTATGCGAGAAACCGGTACGGTAAGGCTTTGAAATAGCAAAGTCGAGATATGAGTTATTCAAATGTGCATGTAGTTCATAGCTTCGCCCCGAATATATTTCGGATTGGGGTCATAATGGCGAATGGCGATCTGTCGAAGTTGCGGTTATTATACGTGCGGCCTCCACACGAGACATGCGGATCGGCCTAGTGGGCCCCATGGTTTGTATTTTTCAGTGTGAGGCATCCCATCGCTGATGAATTTGGACTCGATCGCTGAGTTCTCCGATGTTAACTTTAAAATAAAATACAAATAAAAGAAAATAAAATGCACGACATCAACAGATGGTTCAACACGATGATTTCCCAAGAGGTCACCCATCAAAGTACTGCTCTCGCCCAAGCATGATTAACTGAAGAGTTCTCACATGATCGGTGTAGGTCGCGGCGCGCGGAATTTGCAAATTGTGCTCATGAGGAACACACGTCTTTGCGGTAAGGATTCAAAATAGCTGGAGATCTGGTTCCTTTGCGCTGCTCATCTTCGCGTCGTGCACCCCGCGGAGATATTTCCAGATTAGGGTCATAATGGCGAATCGGACGATCGTGTATGAAGTTATGGCGATTTTTTTGCGGCCTCCACACGAGACGCACAGATCAGCCTAGTGGGCCTCACGGTCATGTTTTTCAATCCAAGGCATCCCATCAACGATGTTTTCAAAGTTGATCTCCAAGTTCTCCGACATCAAAGGTAAAATAAAAAAATAAAATGAAATAAAATGGGCGGCATCAATAGATGGTTCAACACGACGACTTCCCACGAGGTCACCCATCAGTCAAATCTTGCCCAAGCTTAGCGAAGAGTTCTCATGTGATCTGTCTTTGTGCGGTCGCCGTTGAAGATTTACCGTAAATTGTGCTCATGTCGAACCCGTCCGCACCGCAGTAAGACTTCGAAATAGCAATCAGATCACGAGATCGCCATATGCGCGGATTCATCCTTGCGCCTTGAGATGTTTCCAGATTGGGATCATAATGGCGAATCAGACGATCGTGAGCAAAGTTATGGTGATTTCCGTGCGGCTTCCGCATGAGATGCGCATATCAGCCGCGTGGGCCGCATGGCTTGTGTTTTTCAGTTTGAGGCATTCCATCGACGATGTTTTTAGAGTCGATCGCCGAGTTATCCGGCGTCAATAGTAAAATAAAATAAAAATAAAATGAAATAAAATGATCGGCATCAATAGATGGTTCAACACGATGACTTCCTAGGAGGTCGCCTATCATAGTACTGCTCTCGCCCAAGCACTCTTAATTGAAGAGTTCTCATGTGATCTAGTGTCTTTGATGTGCTTCAGCGCTCTTGGAGATTTCTTTGTGCTCATGCGAACTCAGCCAGATGGTAAAGCTTCAAACTAGCCAAAATCGAAGATACGGGTCCCGCAATATGCGCATTCGGCACATTTGCGCATCTTGCGCCCCGCGAATATTTTTCTGAATTGGGATCATAGTGGAAAATCAGATGATCATGCGCGAAGTTATGGTAATTTTCGTGTGGCCTTCACATGAGACACGCGGATCAGCTGCGTGGGCCACACGGCTCATGTTTTTCAGTCCGAGGCCTCCCATCTACGATGTTTTTGGAGTTGATCACCGAGTTCTCGGGCATTAACAGTAAAATAAAAGGAAATAAAATGGGCAGCATCAACAGATGGTTCAACAGGATGACTTCTCAGGAGGTCACCCATCATAGTATTGCTCTCACCCAAGCACGCATAACTGCAGAGTTCTCATGAGATCTGGTGTCCTGGTGCGGTCGCGCCCACTAGAAATTTCTATAAATTGTGCTCATCCGGAACCCGTCCATGCTACGGTAAAGCTTTGAAATAGCCAAAATCAGATATACGAGTCCCAGAGATTGCGCCTGTATCACATCTACGTGTCGTGCACCCCGCAGAGATATTTCTATGTTGAGGTCATAATGGCGAATCAGACGATCGTGGGTGAAGTTATGGTGATTTTCGTGCGGCCTCTGCACGAGATGCGCAGACCAGCCACGTGGGACCCACATCTCATATTCTTCAGTCCGACGCATCCTATCGATGACATTTTTGGAGTCGATCTTTGAGTTCTGCGACGTCAACGATAAAATAACATAAAAATAAAAGGAATTAAATTGGGCGGCATCAACAGGTGGTTTAAAATGGCGACTTCCTAGGAGGTCACCCATCATAGTACTGCTCTCGCCCAAGCACGCTTAACTGAAGAGTTCTCATGAAATATGGTGTGCTTGTGCAGTTGTGTCTGCTGGAGATTTTCCACAAATTGAGCTCATCCGGAACCCTTCCATGTGCGGCGAGATGAGATCCCGGGTCCCTTGAGATGTGCCTATAGCTCATCTGCGCATCGTGCGCTCCACGGAGATCTTTCTGGATTGGGGTCATAATGGTGAATCAGACGAGTGTGCGTGAGGTTATGGCGATTTCCCAAGAGGTCACTCATCCTCGCTTCTCTCAGCTTGAAGAGTTCTCATGTGATATGGTGTCTTTTGCGGTGGAGATTCGGAGATTTGTCTAGAACCATACTCCTTGTGAACCCGGTCTTGCATTGCTTCAAAATAAAAATCGAGAGATCGGGTCCCACTTATGGTACGCTGCTGCATCGTCATTTCTAGGGAATATTTTGGTTGGGTCATAATGGCGAATCGGACGATAGTGCATGAAGTTATGGCGATTTCTGTGCATCCTCCACACGAGATGCGCAGATCAGCCTCGTGGTCCCCAAGGTTCATGTTTTTCAGTCCGAGGCATCCGATCGATGACATTATCAGAGTCAATCTCCGAGTTCTCCGGCATCAATGGTAAAGTAAAATAAAAAAAAAAGGAAATAAAATGGTGGCATCAATAGATTGTTTTTACGACGAGCTTGAGGTCACCCATCATAGTTTATCTCCTTGACATGCTTAGCTTGAAGAGTTCTCATGTGATGCGGGTGTCTTTGGTGTGGGTAGCACCTTTGGAGATTTACCATAAATTATGCTCTTATGGAACCCGTTGCTTGCATGAAGGCTAAAATAGCTAAAATTGGAGATCACGGGTCCAGGATATGCGTTGTAGCGATATGTCGCACATGAGATATCGGATTGGGGTCATAATGGTGAATCAGACGATCGTGCACGAAGTTATGGCGATTTTTGTGTGACCTCCACACGAGACGCGCGGACCAGCCTTGTGGTCCCCATGACTTGTGTTTTTCAGTCGGAGGCATCCCATCAACAACGTTGTCGGAGTCGATCGTCGAGTTCTCCGACGTCAGTGGTAAAATAAAATAAAAATAAAAATAAAAAGAAATAAAATGAGCGGCATCAATAGATGGTTCAACACTGATACTTACCAGAAGGTCACCATCATAGTACTGCTTTAGCCCAAGCATGCTTAACTGAAGAGTTCTCTTGGGATGCGGTGTCTTTGGTCTTTCATGAAGATTTTCATAAATTTATTATCAGAACCGTCGTGATAAGGCTTCAAATAGCCAAAAAATGGGAATCGGGTCATGCGGATATTACTGCGGCTCATCTAGGCATCGCCACGATCTTTGGTGGGTCATAATTTAATCGACGATCGTGCGTGAAGTTATGGCTATTTCCATGTGGCCTCCACACGAGATGCACAAATTAGCCGCATGGGCGGCATCAACATATGGTTCAACACGACGACTTCCTAGGTGGTCACCCATCATAGTACTGCTCTCGCCCAAGCATGCTTAACTGAAGGGTTCTCATGTGATGTGTCTTTAGCGGTGTTCACTAAATTTCTTTATATGTGCTCTTGGAACCGACCGGTAATAGCCGAAATGGAGATCTGGGTCACGGATCATGTGGCACATCTGCGCCATATGTCGAGAGATATTTCCAATTTGGGTCATAATGGCGAATCGGACAATGCGTCGCAGTTATGATTTTTGTGCCTCCCACGAGCGCGGATCACCGGTCGATGTTTTGTCGAGGCATCTCGATGACGTTGTTAGAGTTGATCATCGAGTTCTCTAACGTCAATGATAAAATAAAATAAAAATAAAAAGAAATAAAATGGGCTGCATCAACAAATGGTTCAACACAACGACTTCCAAAGAGGTCACCCATCATAGTACTGCACTAGCCCAAACACGCTTAACTGAAGAGTTCTCTTGGTATCTAGTGTGCTGGTGCGGTCGCATCCACTGGATATTTGTCTCAAATTGTGCTCATGCAGAACTTGTCAGTGCCGCAGTAAGGCATCAAAATAGCTGAAATTGTAGATATGGGTCCTACTAGATGCGCCTACAGCTCAACTGCACGTCATGCACCCCGCGGAGATCTTTCCGAATTGGGGTCATAATGGCGAATCGGACGATCGTACGTGAAGTTATGGTGATTTTTATGCGGCCTCCACGCGATGTAGATCGAACGGCTCATGTTTTTCGTCGAGGCATTTAATCATGATGTTTTGAGTCAATCACGAGTTCTCCGGTATTGAAAAAATAAAATAAATAAAAGGAAATAAAATGGGCATCAAGATGATTCAACACGATGACTTCTGGTCATCCCATACTTACTCTCACCCAAGCTCGCTTAAAGAGTTCTCAGGATCTAGTGTCTTAGTGCGGTTGCTTCGGATGCAGAAATTATGCTCATGCGAAACCCGAACGTGCCACTGTAAGGCTTCGAAATAGCCAAAATTGGAGATACGGGTCCCGCGAGATGCGCTTGCGGCACCACTGCGCGTCGTGCGTCCCATGGAGATCTTTCTGGATTGGGGTCATAATGGCGAATCGGACGAACGTGCGTGAAGTTATGGAAATTCCCGTGAGGCCTCCAAAAGAGACACGCTGATCAGCCGCGTAGGCCCCACGGCTTGTGTTTTGCAGCCCGAGGCATTCCATCTACGACGTTTTAGGCGATCTCTGAGTTCTCCGACGTCAATGGTAAAATAAAATAAAATTAATAAGAAATAAAATGGGCAGCATCAACAGATGGTTCAACACGATGACTTCCCAAGAGGTAACCCATCATATTACTGCTCTCGCCCAAGCATGTTTAACTGAAGAGGTTAAATGGGATCTGGTATCTTTGGTCGATCACCCTGAGATTTATCAAATTGTGCTCTGGAACCGTCCATGCCATAAGGCTTAATAACTAAATTGGAGATCTGCCGCGGTCGCTGGCACATATACGCGTCGTGCGCCCCGCGAAGATCTTTCCAGATTGGGGTCATAATCGAGAATCAGAAGATCGTGCTCGAAGTTATGGAGATTTTGGTGCGGCCTCCACGAGAAGGCGATGCTACCATGTATTTTTTTGTCGAGGCATCCCATCGATGACATTTTGGTCGATCTCCGAGTTCTCGTAATGGTAAAATAAAATAAAAATAAAAAAATAAAATGGCGTCATCAGATGGTTCAACACATGACTTCTAGGAGGTCACCATCATATTACTCTGGCACACTTAAGCGAAGATTTCTCATAGGATCCGTGCGTGTGGATCGCTGGTTGGATAATTGCACAAATTATGCTCATGGAACCTCCGCCGCGGTAAGGCGAACTAACCAAAATCGAGATGGGTCTCTTGGATCGTGACATCATCATATACGGAGAATATACATTATGGAAAATCGGACGGACGTTATGGAAATTATGCGGCCTCACGAAACGATGGTCGCGTTGACCCCACGGCTCGTATTTTTCAGTCTGAGGCATCTCTTTGACAACATTTTTGGAGTCTATTTCTGAGTTCTATGACATCAACGGTAAAATAAAATAAAAATAAAATAAAATAAAATGGGCGGCATCAACAGATGGTTCAACACGATGACTTCCCAAGAGGTCACCCATCATCGTATTGCTCTCGCCCAAGTATGCTTAACTGAAGAGTTCTCATAGGATATGGTGTATTGTTGCGCGCCTGGAGATTTTGCAAATTATGCTCCCTCGTGTCAGGCTTGAACTAAGAAATCGTCTGGGTCTATGCACAACAGTCTGCATCATGCCCGTGGAGATCATTTTGGATTAGGATCATAATGGAGAATCGAGATGATTGTGCGCAAAGTTATAGTGATTTTTGGCCACATGGGCCCCACGACTCGGAGGCCGCACGAGATGCCGGGATCAACCACGTGGGCCCCACGACTCATATTTTTCAGTCTGAGGCATCTCATCGACAACATTTTCGGAATCGATTTCTGAGTTCTCCAGCATCAACGGTATAATAAAAAAAATAAATGGACAGGTCCGTGCTGCGATAAGGTTTCAAAATAATCAAAATCGGAGATATAGGTCCAGCTAGATGCGCCTGTGGCTCATCTGCGCGTCTTGCCCTGCGCGAAGATCTTTCCAGATTGGGGCATAATGGCGAATCGGACGATCGTGCGTGAAGTTATGGCAATTTTCATGCGGCCTCCACACGAGATGCGTGAATTAGTCATGTGGGCCCCATGGCTCATGTTTTTCAGTCTGAAGCATCCCATCAAAAACTTTTCGGAGTCGATCGTCGAGTTCCTCGGCGTCAACGGTAAAATAATATAAAAGTTAAAGGAAATAAAATGTGAGGCATCAACAGATGTTTCAACTCGACGACTTCTCAGGAGTTCACCCATCATAGTATTGCTCTCTCCCAAGCACGCTTAACTGAAGAGTTCTCATGGGATCTAGTGTGCTGGTGCGGTCACACCCACTAGAGATTTGCCACAAATTGTGCTCATGCGGAACCCGTCCGTGCCTCGATAAGGTTTTGAAATAGCCAAAATCGAAGATCTGATCTAGGATGCGTACAAATCATCTACGCGTCCATCCGAGATCTTCGGATTGGGGTCATAATGGCAATCGGACGATGGTGCAAAGTTATGGCGATTTCCAATGGCGTCCAAGAGAGCGGATCAGCATGGGCACATGTGTTTTTTTTCGATGCATCCCATCGACAATATTTTTGGACTCAATAGCCGAGTTATCTAGCATCAATAGTAAAATAAAATAAAAATAAAAGGAAATAAAATGGGCGAATCAACAGATGGTTCAACACGACTTCCCAAGAGGTCACCTATCATAACATCATTCTCGACCAAACACGCTAAACTGAAGAGTTCTCATGGGATCTGGTGTGCTGCTGTGGTCGCCCACGCTAGAGATTTGCCACAAATTGTGCTCATGTGGAACCCGTCCATGTCACGATAAAGCATCGAAATAGATGAAATGGAGATCGGTCCCTTGATGCGCTGCGCTCATCGTGTGCCATCGGAGATCTTCTGGATTGGGTTCATAATGGCGAATGGATGATCGCATTTATTTGTACTTTTCCACGAACACAGATCGGCCGCACCGTTCATGTGTTTCGGTCCGAGGCATCCCATCAATGACATTTTCGGAGTCGATCATCGAGTTCTCTGATGTCAATGGTAAAATAAAATAAAAATAACAGGAAATAAAATGAGTGGCATCAAGAGATGGTTCAACTCGATGACTTCCCAAGAGATCACCCATCAGTCTTCTCGCACGTTTAGCGAAAATTTTTCATGGATGCGGTGTGCGATTTCAGATTTGCAGCAAATTATGCTCATCGGAACCCGTCAGTGCCGCGATTAGGCTTCAAAATAGCCGAAATAGGAGATATGGGTCATGCCAGATGCGCCTGCTGTCATCTACTCATCATGGCCCCGCAGAGATCTTTCCAGATTAGGGTCATAATGGCAAATTGGACGATCGTACGTGAAGTTATGATGATTCATGCGACCTCCACGAGGCCACAGATCGGAGGGCCCCACGGCTCATGTTTTTCAATCTGAGGCATCCCATCGACAATGTTTTCGGAGTCGATTGCCGAATTCTACAGTGTCAATGGTAAAATAAAATAAAAATAAAATGAAATAAAATGGGTGGAATCAATAGATGGTTTAACACGACGACTTTCTAGGAGGTCACCTATCATAGTACTGCTCTTGCCCAAGCACACTTAACTGAATAATTCTCATGTGCTCTAGTGTGCTAATGCGGTCAAGCCCGTTGGAGATTAGATGCAAATTGTGCTCATCGAACATATGCGTGTGGCGGTAATTTGAACTAGCAGAAATGAGATCGTGTCACAAATGCTGCTCATCGCATCGTCCACGAAGATCTTTCCATATTGAGGTCATAATGGCAAATTGGACGATCGAGCATGAAGTTATGGCAATTTTTGTGCGACCTCCATATGAGCAGCCAAGTGGGCCCCACGACTCGTGTTTTTCAGTCTGAGGTGTCCCATCGATGACATTTTTGGAGTCGATCACCGAGTTCTCCAGCGTCAATGTTAAAATAAAATATAAATAAAAGGAAATAAAATACACGACATCAATAGATGGTTCAACATGATGACTTCCCAGGAGGTCACCCACCATAGTACTACTCTCCCCAAAGCATGCTTAATTAAAGAGTTCTCATGGGATCTGATGTGCTGGTGCGGTCGTGCCAGCTGGAGATTTGCCATAAATTGTGCTCATGCGGAACCGTCAGGTGTTTAAAACTTGAACTAGTGGAAATCGGAGATCGCCGAGATGCCGGTCATCGCATCGTGCCCGGAGATCTTTCTAGATTGGGGTCATAATGGAGAATCGGACGATCGTGCGTGAGGTTATGGCAATTTTCGTGCGGCCTCGACACGAGATGTGTGGAACAGCTGTGTGGGCCCCACGACTTGTGTTTTTTAGTTCGAGGCATCCCATCGATGACATTTTCGGAGTCGATCTTTGATTTCTGCAGTGTCAACGGTAAAGAAAAAAAAGATAAAATGGGCGGTATCAACAGATGGTTCAAGACGATGACTTCCCAGGAGGTCACCCATTATAGTCCTGCTCTCGCTGAAGAATCTTGGCGAAGAGTTCTCATAGATCGGTGTGATGTGCGGTTCTGCGGAGATTTATCACAAATTGTGCTCATGAAACCCCGTGCGGAAGGCTTTAAACTAGCGAAATCGGAGATCGCGACCCCACCAGATGCCGGGTCATCTGGCGTCGTTAGTGAGATCTTTCTGGATTTGGGTCATAATGGAGAATCGGACGATCATGCGTGAAGTTATGGCAATTTCCATGCGGCCTCCACACGAGACGCATGGATCAGCCGCATGGGCCCCACGGCTTATGTTTTTCAGTACGAGGCATCCCATCAACTTCATTTTCGGAGTCAATCTCCGATTTGTGCGGCATCAATGGAAAAATAAATAAAATAAAATAAAATGGGCGGCATCAACAGAGAGTTCAACATGATCACTTCCTAGGAGGTCACCCATTGTAGTCCTGCTCTCGGTGAAGCACGCTAATTTGAAGAGTTCTCATAGGATCTAGTGTGCTGGTGTGGTCGCGCCCGCTGAAGATTTGCTGCAAATTGTGCTCATGCGTAACTCGTCCGTTCCGCGGTAAGGCTTCGAACTAGCCAAAATCAGATCAGTCCCACCGGATCTCTGCGGCACGTCGCATGTCACCGGGAGATCTTTCCAGATTGGGGTCATAATGGAGAATCAGACGATCGTGCACAAAGTTATGGTGATTTTTGTGTGGCCTATGAACGAGACGCACGGATCAGCCACGTGGGCCCCACGACTCTTCTTTTTCAGTCTAAGGCATCCCATTGATGACATTTTTGGAGTCGATCACCGAGTTCTCCGATGCCAACGGTAAAATAAAATAAAAATAAAAGGAAATAAAATGGGTGACATCAAGAGATGGTTCAGCACGAAGACTTCCTAGGAGGTCACCCATCATAGTGCTTCTCTCACCCAAGCACGCTTAACTGAAGAGTTCTCATGTGATCTGGTGTGCTGGTGCGGTCGCTCCCGCTGGAGATTTGTCATAAATTGTGCTCATGCGGAACCGTCGGTGCCGCGGTAAGGCTTGGAAATAGTCGAAATCGAAGATCATCTGAGATCTTTGTGGCATCTGGCGTCATCATCGCCGCAGAGATCTTTCGGATTGGGGTCATAATGGCGAATCGGATGATCAAGCGTGGATTTTAGATGCGGCCTCACGAAGGCGATCTCTGGGCCCCATAGCTCGTGTTTTTCCTTCCGAGGCATCCCATCGATGACATTTTGGGAGTCGATCGCTGAGTTCTCTAGCATCAATGGTAAAATAAAATAAAAATAAAATAAAATAATATGGGCTGCATCAATAGATCATTCAACCGATTTCCCAGGAGGTCACCCATCATAGTACTGCTCTCGCCCAAGCTCGCTTAACTGAAGAGTTCTCATGGGTGCGGTCGCGCACACTGGAGATCTGCCGCAAATTGTGCTCATGCGGAACCTTTCTGTGCTACGGTAAAGCTTCGAAATAGCCGAAATCGTAGATACGAGTCTGTTAGATGTTCCTTTGGTAGATCTATGCATCGTGCGCCCCGTGGAGATCTTTTTGGATTGGGGTCATAATGGCGAATCGGACGATCGTGCACGAAGCTATGGCGATTTCGTGCAGCCTTTGCATGAGACCCGCGAATCAGCTGTATTGGCCCCACGGCTCATGTTTTTTAGTCCAAGGAATCCCATTGATGACGTTTTCGGGGTTGATCGTCGAGTTCTCCGGCATCAACGGTAAAATAAAATAAAATTAAAAGGAAATAAAATGGCGGCATCAACAGATGGTTCAACGTGATGACTTCTGAGGAGGTCACCCACCATAGTACTGCTCTCACCCAAGCATGCATAACTGAAGAGTTCTGATGGGATTTGGTGTGCTGGTGCGGTCTCCCTCGCGGAGATTTGCATAGAATTGTCTTCACGGATCCGTGCGCGTGCAGTAAGGCTTCCAAATAGCAAAATCGGAGATAGAGTGCGTGCCATATCTTTTCACACACTTTCGTCGTCATACGGAGATCTTTCTGGATTGTGGTCATAATGGCCATCGGGATGATAATGCATAAAGTTATGGAGATTTATGCGACCTCCACGGGAGCATGGATGACTAGTGGAACACCATTTCAGTTTTTTTTAGACGAGGCATCCCATCGACATTGTTCGATGTCGCCATGTTCTCCAGCATAAATGATAAAATAAAAGAAAATTAAAAGGAAATAAAAAGGGCGGCATCAACAGATTGTTCAACATGATGACTTCCCAGGAGGTCACCCATCATAATACTGCTCTCGTCCAAGCACGCTTAGCTAAAGAGCTCGCATAGGATCTGATGTGCGGTGCGCTCCACGGAGATTTGCAAATTGTGCTCATGCGAACTCCTGCGCACTGCAGGCTTCAAATAGCCAAATCAGAGATATGGGTCCCGCTAGATGCATTCGCCATCATTCGCCCACGGAGATCTTTCCGGATTGGAGTCATATTGGGGAATCAGAAGATCGTGTGCGAAGTTATGGCAATTTTCGTGCAACCTCCACACGAGATATGCAGATCAGCCATGTGGGCTGCACGACTCTTATTTTTCAGTCCGAGATATCCCATCGACGACATTTTCGGAGTCAATCTCTGAGTTATCCGGCATCAATGGTAAAATAAAATTAAATAAAAGAAAATAAAATGGGCAGCATCAACAGATGGTTTAACAAGATGACTTCTGAAGAGGTCACCCATGATATTTTCTCCCAAGCATGCATCAAGAGTTCTCATGGGGCGTGAGGTTTGCCACGGAGATTTGCCCAAATTGTGCTCATGCGTAACCCGCGGGTAAGGATTCAAAATATTTGAAATCGGAGATATGGATCCTCAGATCCGCCATGCTCATCTCAGCCGTGCTCAGAGATCTTTCGATTCGGTCATAATGGTGAATCGTGCATCGCGTGAAGTTATGGTATTATGCCTCCACACATGACGCGGATCACCAGGTCCCATATTTTTTTCGCCGAGGCATCCCATCGATGACATTTTCGGAGTCGATCGTCGAGTTCTCCAACATCAACGTTAAAATAAAATACAAATAAAAGGAAATAAAATGCGCGGCATCAAGAGAAGGTTCAACATGATGACTTCCTAGGAGGTCACCCATCATAGTACGGCTCTCTCCCAAGCTTGCTTAATTGAAGAGTTCTCATGGGATCTAGTGTACATGTGCGTGCTCGCTGGAGCTTTGCTGCAAATTGCGCTCATCCGAAACCCATCAAAGATACCTACGACACATCTGCGCGTCATGCACCTCGCAGAGATCTTTCTGGATTGGAGTAATAATGGTGAATCGGACGACGCAGCGGTTAAGATTTTGTTTCCACAGACGGATGGTCAGACAGGCCCCACGGCTCATGTTTTTCAGTCTGAGGCATCCCATCGACAACATTTTTGGAGTCGATCGCTGAGTTGGTAAAATAAAATAAAATAATATGGACTGCATCAATAGATCATTCAACACAATGACTTCCCAGGAGGTCACCCATTATAGATCGCTCGCCAAGCTCGCTTAAAAGAGTTCTCAGGATCTGGGGTCAGCCGGTGCGCCGCACGCCGGAGACCGCCACAAATTATGCTCATGCGGAACACGCCTGCGGTAAAGCTTCAAAAAAAAATCAAGAAACGAGTCCCATCCAGCTTTGATGCATGCCCCGGAGATCTTGATTGTCATAATGGCGATAATTAATCGGCACAATTTATGGTGATTTTTCGCGAGACCAGACGACTGATGGGCCCCACGACTCATGTTTTTTAGTCCGAGGAATCCCGTTGATGATGTTTTCTGGGTAGATCATCGAGTTCTCCAACATTAATGGTAAAATAAAATAAAATTAAAAGGAAATAAAATGGGCGGCATCAACAGATGGTTCAACGTGATGACTTCTGAGGAGGTCACCCACCATAGTACTGCTCTCACCCAAACACGCATAACTGAAGAGTTCTGATGGGATTTGGTGTGCAGGTGCGGTCGCCCTCGTTGGAGATTTGTCATAAATTGTGCTCATGCGGATCCCATATGTGCCACGGTAAAGCTTCCAAATAGCCAAAATTAGAGATACAGGTCCCGCCAGATGCGCCTGCAGCTCAGCTGCTCGTCGTTCGCCACACGGATATCTTTCTGGATTGTGGTCATAATTAATCGACGATCGTATGAAGTTATGGATTTATGCCTCCACACGATGTGTGTGGATCGGGAACACATGACTCGTGTTTTTTAGTCCGAGGCATCCCATCTATGACATTTTCGGAGTCGATCGCCGTGTTCTCTCAGCACAAATGATAAAATAAAAGAGAAATAAAAGGAAATAAAAAGGGCGGCATCAACAGATTGTTCAACACGATGACTTCCCAGGAGATCACCCATCATAAGACGGCTCGCCCAAGCACGCCAATCAAGAGCTCTCATGGATCGGTGTCGGTGTGTCGCTCCGGAGATTTGCCACAAATTGTGCTCATCCGGAACTCGTCCGTGGCGCAGTAAGGCTTAGAAATAGTCAAAGTCAGAGATATGGTTCCCGCCGGATGCGCCTGTGACTCATCTGCGCATCGAGCACCCCGCGGAGATCCTTCCGGATTGCGGTCATAATGGCGAATCAGACCATCGTGAGCGAAGTTATGGCGATTTCCGTACGACCTCCACACGAGATGGGCGGATCAGCCTAATGGGCCCCACGTCTCATGTTTTTCAGTCTGAAACATCCCATCGATGACTTTTTAGGAGTCGATCATCGAGTTCTCTAGTGTCAACACTAAAATTAAATAAAAATAAAATAAAATAAAATGTGTGGGATCAATAGATGGTTCAACGCGATGACTTCCCAGGAGGTCACCCATCATAGTACTGCTCTCGCCCAAACACTCTGAAGAGTTCTAATGGGATATGGTGTGCTAGTGTGATCGAGCTCATTGGAGATTTTCTGCAAATTATGCTCATGCAGAACACATCCGCTGCAGTAATGCTTCAAACTAGCTAAAATCGGAGATACGTGTCCCACCAGATACACATGTTGCTCATCTACGCATCATGCGCCCCATGGAGATCTTTCCAGATTGGGGTCATAATGGTGAATCGGATGATCGTGCGTGAAGTTATGGCAATTTTCGCGGTGGCCCCACAGATGCACGCTGATCACCGCGGGCTCCATACCATGTTTTTCGCCGAGGCATCCCATCGATGACATTTTTGGAGTCGATCTCCGAGTTCTGCAGCGTCAATGGTTAAATAAAATAAAAATAAAAGGAAATAAAATGGGCGGCATTAACTGATGGTTCAACACGGTGACTTCCCAGGAGGTCACCCATCATAGTACTGCTCTCGCACAAGCATGCTTAACTGAAGAGTTCTCATGGCATCCGGTGCGAGGTCGCGTGCCGAGATTTGCACAAATTGTGGTCATCCGAACTCGTCGCCGCTCGGGATTCAATTAGCCAAAATTGGAGATACCCTACGATGTCCGCAGGTCATCCGCGCAGCGCCCCCGCGAGATCTTTCCGGATTGGGGTCATAATGGCAAATCCGACGATTGTGCGTGAAGTTATGGTGATTTTCGTGCGGCCTCCCCACGACACGTGGGGATAAGTTATGTGGGCCCCACAACTCATGTTTTTCAATCCGATGCATCCCATCGATGACATTTTTGGAGTCTATCTCCGAGATCTGTGGCATCAATGGTAACATAAAATAAAAACAAAGGAAATAAAATTGGTGACATCAACAGATGGTTTAACACGACGAGTTCCCAGGATGTCACTCATCATAGCACCGCTCTCACCCAAGCACGCTTAACTGAAGAGTTCTCATGAGATTTGGTGTACTGGTGCGGTCGTGTTCGCTGGATATTTGCCACAAATTGTGCTCATACAGAACCCATCCGTGGCATAGTAGAAATCAAAGATACGAGACCCTACAGATGAGCCTGCGGTGCATTTGCACGTCATGCGCCCCGCGGAGATCTTTCCGGATTGGGGTCATAAAGGCGTGACATCGCGACAAGTTATGGAGATTTCGTGCGACCCACACAAGATGCGCACGTGGTCACGGCCGTTTTTCATCGGCATCCCATCGATGACGTTTTCGGAGTCAATCATCGAGTTCTCTGACATCAATGTTAAAATAAAATACAAATAAAATGAAATAAAATTACGCCGCATTAACAAATGGTTCAACACATCGACTTCCCAAGAGGTCACCCATCATAAGATTACTCGGCACGCTTAATCAAGAGTTCAATCTCGAGGCGGCGTCACGGCCGTTAGAGATTTTCAGCAAATTGTGTTCATGCGGAACCCATTCGTGTCGCGGTAAGGCTTCAAACTAGCCAAAATCGGAGATATGTGTCCCGCTAGATGCGTCTGCGGCTCATCTGCACGTCGTGCGCCCCATGGAGATCTTTCCGGATTGGGGTCATAATTATGAATCGACGACATCAAGTTATGGTGATTTCGCGGCCTCCAGACGCTGGATCGCCGAGGGGCCCCACGCTTTATTTTTCGCCGAGGCATCCCATCGACGACATTTTTGAGTCGATCTCCTAGTTCTCCAGCATCAACGGTAAAATAAAATTAAAAATAAATAAAATGGGCTGCATCAACAGATGGTTCAACACGGCGACTTCCCAAGAGGTCACCCAGCATAGTAATGCTCTCGCCCAACACGCTTAACTAAAGAGCTCTCATGGGATCTTGTGTGCTGGTGCGGCCATGCCCGCTAGAGATTTGCCAAATTGTGCTAATCCGAACCATCCGTGCCATGGTAAGGTTTCAAATAGCCAAAATCAGAGATTTGGGTCCCGCTAGATGTGCTAGCTCATCGTATGCCCGCAGAGATCTTCTAATCATAATGGCTAATCGGACCAGCGCGCCGAAGTTATGGTGATTTGGGGCCTCCACACAGACGCATCCCCACGTAGGTCCCATGGCTCGTGTTTTCAGTCCGAGGTATCCCATCAATGATGATTTCGAAGTTGGTCTCCAAGTTCTCCAGCATCGAGATAAAAATAAAATAAAAATAAAAGGAAATAAAATGGGCGACATCAACATATGGTTCAACACGTCGACTTCCCAGGAGGTCACCAATCAAAGTACTATTGTCGCCCACACATGCTTAACTGAAGAGTTCTCATGTGATCTGGTGTGCTGGTGAGGTCGCCCCCACTGAAGATTTACCACAAATTGTGCTCTTGCAGAACTCTTTCATACTGCAGTAATACTTCAAAATAGCCGAAATCGGAGATACGGGTCCCGCCATATGCGCCTGCGCTCATCTACGTGTCGTGCGCCCCACGGAGATCTTTCCAGATTGGGGTCATAATGGTGAATCCGTCTATGAAACCCAGCGTGGCTCCACCGTAGTCTTCGCCTCTATACCCGAAGTCGACAAGACATGCCAAGATCGCCGGGCTTCCACCGAGTTTCTCTTCACCCCGCTTAGGCGAGTTCACCATCTTTCGTCCCGACACGCATGCTCACTGGACCCTTCACGTAAGATTCAGATAGTCCATGTGTACTGAGAGGGGATCCCGCATCAGCTTCCTTGTGCCTACCGGGCTTTGACACCTATCGGCTCGCACGCATGTCCGACTCCTTGATCTGTGTTTCAAGATGGGTTGAATGGGGAGCCCACGGGCCGTTGCGACGGGCGCGCGGGAGCCCCATGGGGCTCGCCTACAAGGTGCACACCGTGCTCGCCGGCCGCACCGACGGTGTCTCCTCGAGCATCGATCTCCTGGGCTCATCTGCGCATCATGTGAAACCAGTCTGTGCCACAATGAGGCTTCGAAATAGCCAAAAATTATGCTCATGCGAACCTCGCCTATAGCTCATTCAAGCATCGCGAGATCTTTTCGATTGGGGTCATAATGGTCGACATCGCGCGAAGTTATGGCGATTTCAAGATCGACGAGATGCGAATGCACGCACCGGCTCATGTTTTGAGTCTGGGCATCCCATCGACATTTTTGAGCCTCGAAGTTCAGGGTCAACAGTAAAATAAAATAAAAATAAAAGGAAATAAAATGGGCTGCATCAACATATGGTTCAACACAATGACTTCCCAGGAGGTCACCCATCATAGTATTGCTCTCTCCCACACGCTTAACTAAAGAGTTCTCATGGGATCTGGTGTGATGATATGGTCGCTCCCGCTAGAGATTTACCACAAATTGTTCTCATGCGGAACCCATTCGTGCCGTAAGGTGAATTTGAAGAAGTCGAGAACGAAGTCCCGCTAGATGCAAAGACATCGCTGCGCATGCTCCGGAGATCTTTCGAATGGTCGGCGACGATCGCGGCGGTTATGGCGATTTTCGTTACCGCGACGAGACGCGCCGATCACCGCGCTCATCGTGTTTTCAGGCATCCCATCGATGACATTTTTGGAGTCAATCTCCGAGTTCTGCGGTATCAATAGTAAAATAAAATAAAATTAAAAAGAAATAAAATGAGCGTTATCAACAGATAATTCAACAAATAAGCGTGCTTGGGCAAGAGCAGTACTTTGATGGGTGATCTATTAGGAAGTCGTCGTGTTGAACCATCTGTTGATGCCACCGAATTAATTTTCTTTTATTTTTCCATTGACATCGTAGAACTCAGAGATCGACTCTGAAAACTTCATCGATGGGAAGCCTCGGACTAAAAAACACGAGTTGTGGGGCCCACAAATGATCCAGGCGGAGGCATAAAATCGACATAACTTCACGCCATTGTCCGATTCACCATTATGACCCCAATCTGGCGACGTCACGCAGATGTGCCAAAGATCTAGGACTCAGATTCCATTTTGGCTATTTTGAAGCCTTACCGCGCCACGAACGGGTTCCGCATGAGCACAATTTGTAGCAAATCTTCGGCTTGCATGACTACACCAGCACACCAGATCACATGAGAACTCTTCAGTTAAGCGTGCTTAGGTGAGAGCAGTACTATGATAGGTGACCTCCTCGAGGTCATAGTGTTGAACCATCTATTGATGCCACTCATTTTATTTCCTTTTATTTTTATTTTATTTTATCATTGACGCCGGAGAACTCGAATATCGACTCTAAAATGTTATCGATGGGATGCCTGACGAAAACATGACTGGGGACCACGCACGATCCGCTCATCTCGCCGAGTCGCATGAGAATCGCCATGACTTCGCGCACGATCGTCCGATTCACCATTATGACCCCAAATCCAGAAAGATCTCGCATGCGATCGATTCGTGCGCCGCAGTGATCGAAGGACTTGTATATCCAATTTCGGCTATTTCAAATTCTTACCACGGCACGGATAGGTTCTGCATGAGCATAATTTAAAATCTCCAGCTAGCGCTACCGCACCAGCACACCAGATCCCATGAGAACTCTTCAGTTAAGAGAGCTTGGACGAGAGGACTACTATGATGGGTGACCTCCGGGAAGTCGTCATGTCGAAACATTTATTGATGTCATCCATTGTATTTCCTTTTATTTTTATTTTATCGTTGACTTCAGAGAACTCAGTGATTGACTCTGAAAACATCGTAGATGGGAAGCCTTGGACTGTAAAACACGAGCCGTGAGGCCCACGCGGCTGATCCATGCATCGCGTGCGGAGGCCTCATGGAAATCGCCATAATTTTGTGCACGATCGTCCGATTCGCCATTATGACTAACTGGAAAGATCTCGACGATGCTCATATGAGCAGCATCTGGGACACATATCTCGATTTTGGTTTGAAGCCTTACCGACACGGATGGGTTCTGAGAGCACAATTTAGAAAAATCTCCACTGACCAAAGACAGAACCCATGAGAACTCTTCGCTAATTATCTAGAGCGATTGACCCTCCTGGAAGTTGTCGTGTTGATGCCGTGAATTTCATTTCCTTTTAGTTCTATTTTATTTTAACGTTGACGCTGGACAACTCGATGATCGACTCCGAAAATGTCATTGATTGGATGCATCGGACTGAAAAACATGAGTCGTGGGGCCCACTAAGCTAATATGCGCATCTCGTGCGAAGACCGCACGAAAATCGCCATAACTTTGCGCACAATCACCCAATTTTTCTTTATGACCCCAATCCAGAAAGATCTCCACGCGGCGCATGACGCACAGATGTGCCAAAGGCGCATCTGGAAGGACCCATATCTCCAATTTTGACTATTTTGAAGCCTTACCGAGGGATGAACGGGTTCTAGATGAGCTCAATTTGTGGAAAATCTCTACCGCGGATCGACTAAACCGATACCATGAGAACTCTTAAGTGTGCTTAAGCAAAGATATGATGGGTGACCTCCTAGAAGTCGTCGTGTTGAACGATCTGTTGATGCCGCCCATTTTATTTCCTTTTATTTTTAATTTATTTTACTGTTGACGCCAAAGAACTCGACGATCGACACCAAAAATGTTGTCGATGGGATGCCTCGGCATGAAAAACACGAGCCATGGGGCCCACACGGCTGATCTATGCATCTTGTGTGGAGGCCGCATGGAAATCATCATAACTTCATGCTCGATTGTCCGATTCGCCATTATGAACCCAATCAGGAAAGATCTCCGTGAGGCGCACGACGCGTGGATGTGCCAAAGGCGCATCTAACGGGACCCGTATCTCTGATTTTGGCTATTTGGAAGACTTACAACGGCATGTACCTGTTCTGTATGAGCATAATTTACAGCAAATTTCTAGCGAGAGCGACCGCACCAGCACACCAGATCACATGAGAACACTTCAGTTAAGCATGCTTGGACGAGAGCAGTACTATGATGGGTGACCTCCTAGGAAGTCCTCACATTGAATGATCTGTTGTTGCCACCAATTTTATTTCCTTTTATTTTTATTTTATTTTATCGTTGATGCTGGAGAACTCGGTGATCAACTCCAAAATTGTCGTCATTGGGCGCCTCAGACTAAAAAACATGAGCTGTGGGGCCCATGCGGCTGATCAGCATGTCTCCTACAGAGGCCGCATGGAAATTGCCATAACTTGATGCTCGATCGTTCGATTCGCCATTATGACCCCAATCAAGAAAGATCTCGGTGGGGCGCACGACGCATAGATGTGCCGCAGTGAATCTGGTAGGACTCGTATCTCCAATTTCAGCTATTTTGAATTCTTACTGCGGCACGAATGAGTTCCTCCTGAGCACAATTTGCGAAATCTCCAATGGGCACAACCGCACCAGCACACCAGATCCCATGAGAACTCTTCAGTTAAGAGAGCTTGGGCTAGAGCAGTACTATGATGTGTGACCTTTCCTAGAAGTCGTCGTGTTGAAACATCTATTGATGACTCCTATTTTATTTCCTTTTATTTCTATTTTATTTTATCATTTTCACTGGAGAACTCGGTGATCGACTATGAAAATGTCGTAGATAGGAAGCCTCAGAATAAAAAACACGAACAGTGGAGCCCACACGGCTGATCCGAGCATCGCGTGTGGAGGCCCCACATAAATCGCCATAACTTTGCGCACGATCGTCGATTCGCCATTATGACCCTAATCTGGAAAGATCTCCTGGCGACACACATGAGCAGCCGGCGGACATGTATCTCGATTGCTAGTTGAAGCTTATCGTGCGGACGGGATCCGTGACCACAATTTAAGAAAATATCCAACGTGCGACTAAGACACCGCAGATCCCATGAGAACTCTTCAATTAAGCATGTTTTGCAGATTATGATTGGAGACCTCTTGGGAAGTCGTTGTGTTGAACCATCTGTTGATGCCGCCCATTTTATTTCCTTTTATTTTTATTTTAATTTATCATTGACGTTGAAGATCTCGACGATCGACTCCGAAAATGTCATAGATGGGATGCCTCGGACTGAAAAACACGAGTCATGGGGCCCACGTGGCTGATCCACGCGTATCGTGTGTAGGCCGCATGGAAATTTCCATAACTTAATGTTTGATTGTTCGATTCACCGTCATAACCCTAATCCAGAAAGATCTTCACAGGGCGCACGGCGTGCAGATGTGCTAAAGGAGCATCTAGCGGAACCCGTATCTCCAATTTCGGCTATTTCGAAGACTTATCGTGGCACGTACCATTTCCGCATGAGCATAATTTGCGGCAAATCTCTAGCGGGAGGGACCGCACCAGCACACCAGATCACATGAGAACACTTCGCTGCGTTGAGAGCGCTGATGGGTGACCTTCTGGAAAGTCATCGCGTTAAACCATCTGTTGATGCCTCCCATTTTATTACCATTTATTTTTATTTTATTTTACCATTGACGCCGGAGAACTCGCAATCGACTCCAAAATCATCGTTGGTGAAATGCCTCTGACTGAAAAATATGAGTCGTGGGGCCCACGCGGCTAATCTGTGCGTCTCGTGTGGAGTCCTCACAAAAATCACCATAACTTCACGCACGGTCGTTCGATTCGCCATTATGACCCCAATCTGGAAAGAACTCCGTGGGGCGCATGACGTGCACAGATGTGCCGCAACCGCATCTAGCAGGACACGTATCACCAATTTTGGCTAGTTCGAAGCCTTACCGCGGCACGGACGGGTTCACAATTTATGGAAAATCTCTAACGGGCGCGACCGCACCAATACACTAGATCCCATGAGAACTCTTCAACTAAGTGTGCTTGGGCGAGAGCAGTACTATGACGGGTGACTTCCTGGGAAGTCGTCGTGTTCAATCATCTGTTGATGTTGCCTATTTTATTTTCATCTAATTCAATCATCTGTTGATGTTGCCTATTTTATTTTCATCTAATTTTATTTTATTTTACTGTTGACACCAGAGAACTCAGTGATCAACTCCGAAAACATCATAGATGGGATGCCTCGGATTGAAAAACATGAGCCATGGGGCCCATAGAAATCGCCATAACTTCACACACGATCATCCGATTCACCATTTTGACCCTAATTTGGAATGATCTCTGCGAGGCACATGACGTATAAATATGCTAAAGGCGCATCTAGCAGGACCCGTACCTCTGATTTCTGCTATTTTGAAGCTTTATCGCGGCACAGAAGGGTTCCGCATGTGCACAATTTGCGACAAATCTCTAGTGGGCGCGACCACACTAGCGCACCAGATCCCATGAGAACTCTTCAGTTAAGCATGCTTGGGCGAGAGCAGTACTATGATGGGTGACCTCCTGTGAAGTTGTCATGTTGCACCATCTGTTGATGCGGCCCATTTTATTTCCTATTATTTGTAATGTATTTTACTGTTGACACAAGAGAACTCGAAGATCGACTCCGAAAGTATCATCAATGAGATGCCTCGGACTGAAAAATACAAGTCATGAGGCCCACGCTACTGATTCGCTCATCTCGTGCGCAGGCCGCACAAAAATTGCCATAACTTCACGCACGATCGTTTGATTCACCATTATGACCCCAATCCGGAAAGATCTCCGCAGGGCGCACGACACGTAGATGTGCCGCAGGCGAATCTGGCGGGACTCGTATCTCCAATTTTGACTATTTTGAATTCTTACCACGGCATGGACAGGTTCTGTATGAGCACAATTTGCGGCAAATTTCCAACGGGCACAACCGCACCAACACACCAGATCCCATGAGAACTCTTCAGTTAATAGAGCTTGGGTGAGAGCAGTACTATGATGGTGACCTCTCCTGGAAGTCGTAGTGTTGAACCATCTATTGATGCCGCCCATTTTATTTCTTTTAATTTCTATTTTATTTTATCATTTTCTCTAAAGAACTCGATGATTGATTCTGAAAATGTCATAGATGGGAAGCCTTGGACTGAAAGACATGAACAGTGGGGCCCACGTGGCTGATCCGAGTGTCGTGTGGGGAGGCCCCACAGAAATCATCATAACTTTGCGCACGATCGTCTGATTCGCCATTATGAACCCAATCTGGAAAGATCTCCGTGGGGCACACGACACGCAGATGAGCCACAGGCACATCTGGTGGGACATGTATCTCATATTTCGACTTGTTCAAAGCTTTACCGCTTTACAGATGGGACCCGCATGATCATAATTTGTGAAAAATCTCCAATGGGCTCGACCGCACCAGCACACTAGATCTCATGAGAACTCTTCAGTTAAGCGTGCTTGGGTGAGAGCAGTACTATGATGGGTGACCTCCTAGGAAGTCATCGTGTTGAACCATTTGTTGATGCCGCCCATTTTATTTAGTTTTATTTTTATTTTATTTTATCATTGACGCCAAAGAACTCGACGATCGACTCCGAAAATGTCATAGATGATATGCCTATCAAAACATGAGTGCCCACAGGTCGATCCACTCGTGTGGAGGCCGCATAAAAATTTTCATAACTTCACGCTCGATCGTTCGATTTGCCATTATAACCCCAATCCAGAAAGGTCTCCACGGGGCGCACGATGTGTAGATGTGCCAAAGGAGCATCTAGTGGGACTCGTATCTTCGAATTCGGCTATTTCGAAGACTTACCGTGGCACGTACCGGTTCTGCATGAACACAATTTACGGTGAATCTCCAGCGGGAGTGACCGCACCAGCACACCAGATGACATGTTAACACTTCAGTTAAGCATGCTTGGGCAAGAGCAGTACTATGATGGATGACCTTTTGGGAAGTCCTCGCATTGAACCATCTGTTGATGCCTCCCATTTTATTACCATTTATTTTTATGTTATTTTATTGTTGATGCTAGAGAACTCGACTCCGAAATATTCATTGGTGGGATGCCTCAGACTGAAAAATATGAGTCGTGGGGCCCACGCGGCTAATCTGCGCATCTCGTGTGGAGTCCTCATGGAAATCGCCATAACTTCGGTTTTCTGATTCGCCATTATGACCCCAATCCGAAATGAACTCCATGGGGCACACGACGCGCAGATGTATTGTAAGCGCATCTAGGGGGACACATATCAACGATTTTGGCTAGTTCGAAGCCTTACCGCGGCACAGACGGGTTCCACATGATCACAATTAATCTAAAATATCTGACGGGCGCGACAGCACTAGCACACCAGATCCCATGAGAACTCTTCATCTAAGCGTGCTTGGCCGAGAGTAGTACTATGATGGGTGACCACCTGGGAAGTCGTCGTGAACCATCTGTTGATGCCGCCCATTTTATTTCCTTTTAATTTTATTTTATTTTACCATTGACGCCAGAGAACTCAGCGATCTACTTCAAAATGTCATAGATAGGATGCCTCAATTGAAAAACATGAGTCGTGGGGCCCACATGGCTGATCCACGCATCTCATGTGGAGGCTACACAGAAATCACCATAACTTCATGCACGATCATTTGATTCGCCATTATAACCCCAATCTGGAATGTTCTCCATGGGGCGCATGACGTGCAAATGTGCCAAAGGCACATTTGGCGGGACCCGTATCTCTGATTTTGGCTATTTCGAAGCCTTACCGCAGCAAAGAGGGGTTCCGCATGTGCATAATTTACGACAAATCTCCAAATACCACAGACACCGATCCCATGAGAACTCTTCAGTTAAGCGTTGGGCAAAAGCAGTACTATGATGGGTGACCTCCTAGGAAGTTGTCATATTTAACCATCTGTTGATGCAGACCATTTTATTTTCTTTTATCTATAATGTATTTTACCATTGATGTAGGAGAACTCGAATATCAACTCCGAAAATGTCATCGATGATATGCCTCGGACTGAAAAACATGAGCTATGGGGCCCACGCGGCTGATCCGCTCATCTCGTGCGCCAACCGCACGGAAATCATCATAACTTTGTGCATGATCATTCGATTCGCCATTATAACTCCAATCCAGAAAGATCTCTACGGTGCAACGCGAGATGATGCGATCGAGGATATATCTCGAGGCTTGTTCAAACCTTACAAGACAACGAAGTTCATGATGAGCACAACTTGTAAAAAATTCTCCAGCGAGGGCGATCGTACCAGCACACCAAATCCCATGAGAAATCTCGCATGTCAAGACAATGTGTTGATGTGCAGATCCGACAAAGACGATCTCGATTTCTAGTTCAAGCCTTATCGCTCGTTCGGAGCATAATTTTGGCAAATCTCTAGTGACCGCACCAAAGACACCATCACATGAGAACTCTTCTAAGCGTGCTTGAGTTGATTTGATGGGTGACCTCCTGAGAAGTCATCGTGTTCAACCATCTGTTGATGCCGCTTATTTTATTTTCTTTTATTTTTATTTTATTTTACCGTTCATGCCGTAGAACTCAAAATTAACTCTGAAAATGTCATCGATAGGATGCCCCTGACTGAAAAACACGAGCCGTGGGGCCCACGCGGCTGATCCACGTGTCTCGTGCGGAGGCCGCATGAAAATCACCATAACTTTATGCACGATCATCTGATTCAACATTATGATCCCAATCCGAAAGATCTCTGAGGGGCACACGACATGCAGATGTGTCACAGGCAGATTTGCGAGACCAATATCTCTGATTTTTGCTAGTTTGTAGCCTTGCCGCGGTACGAACGGGTTCCACATAAGCATAATTTTTGGCAAATCTCTAGCAGGCGAGGCCACACCAACACACTAGATCCTATGAGAACTCTTCAATTAATCGTGCTTGGGCAAGAGGAATACTATGATGGGTGACATCCTAGGAAGTTGTCATGCTGAACCATCTGTTGATGCCGCCCATTTTATTTCCTTATTTTATTTTATTTTACCGTTGATGCCGGAGAACTCGTTGATCGACTCCGAAAATGTCATCGATGAGATGCCACGTGATCAAAAACGTGCGGAGGCTCACTGGTTGATCCTGTCGTGGAGGCCGCATGGAAATCGCCATAATTTTGAGCATGATCGTCTGATTCGCCGTTATGACCCCAATCTAGAAATATCTTTGCGAGGAGTATGACGAGCAGATGATCCACAAAGATCTGGGACTCTCCGATTTCTATTTCAAAGCCTTACCAATGACACGTAAAGGTTTCGATGAGGTACTAAAAACCTCCGGGCATAAAGACCGACATCCCATGAGAACTCTTCAAGAAGCTGCTTGCAGAGCAATACTATGATGGGTGACCTCCTGGGAAGTCATCATATTGAACCATCTGTTGATGCCACATGCGCATTTGGCGGGACCCATATCTCCGATTACAGCTATTTTGAATCCTTACCGTGGCACGGATGAGTTCCGCATGAGCACAATTTGAGACAAATCTCCGGGCGAATACACAGACACCGCATCCCATTATAACTCTTCGATGCGTTGTAAGTATCTATGATAGGTGACCTTTTGGAAAGTCGTCATGTTGAATCATCTGTTGATGCCCAATTTATTTCCTTTTAATTTTAATTTAGTTTACCGTTGATGCCGGAAATCTCGAAGATCGACTCCGAAAACGTCATCTTTTAGATGCCTCAGACTGAAAAACACGAGCCGTGGGGCCCATGTGGCTGATCCGCTCTTCTCGTGTGGAGGCCACATGAAAATTGTCATAACGTTGTGCACGATCTTCCGATTTGCCAATATGACCCCAATTCGAAAAGATCTCCGGCACGACGCGCAGAAGTGCTGCAGAAGCATCTGGCGGGACCCGTATCTCCGATTTTGGCAATTTTGAAGTCTTATCGTGGCACAGAAAAGTTCTGCATGAGCACAACTTACGGCAAATCTCCAGTGGGCGGGACCGCACCAGCACACCAGATCCTTTGAGAACTCTTCAATTAAGCATGCTTGGGCTAGAGCAGTACTATGATGGGTGACCTCCTAGGAAGTCGTCGTGTTGAACTATCTGTTGATGCCTCCCATTTTATTTCCTTTTATTTTTATTTTTTTTATCATTGACGTTGGAGAACTCGACGATCGACTTTAAAAAAGTCATAGATGGGATGCCTCGGATTGAAAAACACGAGTAGGCCACTAGTCGATCCACATCTCGTGGTGGAGGTCGTATGGAAATCGCCATAACTTCATGCATCTGATTAGCCATGATGACCCCAACTGAAAGATCTCCTGGTGCACGAAAGTGCACTAGTGCAAGAGCATTTGGTGGACTCAGATTCTCCGATTTCGCTATTTCAAGCTCGATGGCACATACGGGTTTAGCATGAGCACAATTTGCAGCAAATCTCCAGCGGGGGCAACCGCACCAGCACACCAGATCCCATGAGAACTCTTATGTTATGCATGCTTGAGTGAGAGCCGTACTATGATGGGTGACCTCCTGGGAAGTCGTCGCATTAAACCATCTGTTGGAATGGATGAAATTTTATTACATTTTATTTTTATTTAATTTTATCGTTGACGCCAAAGAACTCGGCGATCGACTCCAAAAATGTCATCGATGGGATGCCTCGGACTGAAAAATATGAGTTGTGGGGCCCATGCGGTTGATTTGCGTCTCGTACGAAGGCCGCACGAAAATCACCATAACTTTGCGCTCGATCGTCCGATTCGTCATTATGACCCCAATCCGGAAAGATTTTTCGTAGATGCGTGATGATGATCAGGCACATCTAGGGACCATCATATGGTACTAAAGCATTACCGCAGACGGGTTCCATGAGCGATTTGCAAAATCTCCAGTGGCGACCTCACACACCAAATCCTATGAGAACTCTTCAGTTCTTTCTTGGGCGAGAGGAGCACTATGATGGGCGACCTCTTAGGAAGTCATCTTGTTGAACCATTTGTTGATGTCGCTCATTTTATTTCCTTTTATTTTTATTTTATTTTACAATTGACGTCGGAGAACTCGGTGATTGACTCCGAAACCATCATCGATGGGATTCCTCGAACTGAAAAACATGAGTATGGCTCGTGTGATCTGCATCGTGCGGAGGATCGCCATAACTTCATGCATTATTGTCTAATTCGCCATTATGACCCCAATTCGGAAAGATCTCTGCGGGGCGCACTACGCGTATATGGTCCAAAGGTGTATCTGGTGGGACCCGTATCTCCGATTTCAACTATTTCGAAGCCTTACGCGTCGTGCATTCCGTGAGCAATGCATTTCGGAATCACGCATTATGACCCAAATCTAAAAAAATCTCTATGAGACACACAACACGTAGATGAGCCATAAGCGCAGGTGGCGGGACCCGTATCTCTGATTTTGGCTATTACCAAGCCTTACCACGACACATACGGGTTCCGCATGAGCACAATTTGCGGAAAATCTCCAGCGGGGCGATCGCACCACCACACCAGATCCCATGAGAACTCTTATTAAGCGTGCAGTCGGTGATCTCAGGAAGTTGTCATGTTGAACCATCTGTTGATGTTGCCCATTTTATTTCATTTTTTTATTTTACCGTTGACGCAAAAGAACTCAACGATCGACTCCAAAAATGTCATTGATGGCATGCCTCTGACTGAAAAACATGACTCATGGGGCCCACGGCGATTCCGTGTCAAGTCGAGCCGCGAATTTGCCATAACGTATGATCATCCGATTCTTCATTATGACCCCAATTCGGAAAGATCTCTGTGGAGTGCACGACAAGCAGATGAGCCGCATGTGCATTTGGCTAGACCTGTGTCTCCGATTTCTGCTATTTTGAAGCCTTACCGCGGCACGTACTAGTTCCGCATGAGCACAATTTGCGAAAAATCTCCATCGGGCGTGGCCGCACCAGCACACCAGATCCCCATGAGAATTCTTCAATTAAGCGAGCTTGGGAGAGAGTAGTACTATGATGGGTGACCTCTTGGGAAGTCATCGTGTTGAACCATCTGTTGATGCCGCCCATTTTATTTCCTTTTATTTTTGTTTTATTTTACCATTGGCGAAGAACTGTCGACTCAAAAACACGCGTGGGGTTAGACTCAATTGATCGGCGCATCGTGTGGAGGCCACGAAATAAACTTTCGATCGTCGATTATTATGACCCCAATCCAGAAATATCTTTGTGGGGCACACGACGCGCAGATTGGCCGTAGACGCATCTGGTGGGACACATATCTCCAATCTCGCCTATTTCGATACCTTACCGTGGCATGGACGGGTTTCGCATGAGCATAATTTACAAAAAATCTCCAATGGGCGCGACCTCACCAGAACACTAGATCATATGAGAATTCTTCAGTTAAGCTTGCTTGTGCGAGAGCAGTAATATGATGGGTGACCTCCTGGGAAGTCATCGTGTTGAACCATATGTTGAACCATATGTTGATGCCGTGGGGCACACTCGGCTGATCCATGTTTCTCGTGTGTAGGCCGCACGAAAATCATCATAACTTACGACTGATCATCTGATTCGCCATTATGACCCCAATCCGGAAACATCTCCGCGGGGCAAACGATGCGCAGATGTGCCGCAGATGCATCTAGCGGGACCCGTATCTCTTGTTTCAGCTTTCGAATCCTTACTGCGGCACATACTGGTTCCGCATGAGCTCAATTTATGGCAAATCTCCAGTGAGCGCGACTGCACCAGCACACCATATCCCATGAGAACTCGTTAGTTAAGCGTGCCTGGGCGAGAGCCGTACTACGATGGGTGACATCCTTGGAAGTCATCATGTTGAGCCATCTGTTGATGCTGCCCATTTTATTTCCTTTTATTTTTATTTTATTTTACCGTTGATGTCGGAGAACTCGGCAATCGACTCAGAAAATGTCATCGATGGAATGGCTTGGACTAAAAAACACAAGTCGTGGGGCATACTTTGATTGATTCGGTGGAGTCGTGGAGGATGAAAATCATCAAAATTCATGCACGATCGTCCAATTCATTATGACCCCCAAGAAAGATCTTGCGGGCGTCTGAAGCCACATGTACATGCGCATCTGGCGGGATACGTATCTCCGATTTCGGTTAGTTTGAAGCCTTCTGCGACAGCGCACGGGTTCCATGAGAATAATTTGGCAAATCTTTAGCGCCACACGGATCCCATGAGAACTCTTCAGTTAAGCGAGCTTGGGCGAGAGCAGTACAAAGATGGGTGACCTCTTGGGAAGTCATCATGTTGAACCATCTGTTGATGCCGCCCATTTTATTTTATTTTATTTTATTTTATTTTATCATTAACATCGAAGAACTCGGCGATCGACACCGAAAACATTGAAGATGGGATGTCGCGGACTGAAAAACATGATCCGTGGGGCCCACTTGGCTGATCCACACGTCTCATCAGATCCAAATCCCGAACTTCATGCGATCGATTTACCATTATGACCCCATCCGAAAGATCTGGCAGCGCATCGGCGGGACATGTATCTCCGATTTCTGCTAGTTTGAAACCTTACCGAGGAACGGAAGAGCTCCGCATAAGCACACCTTGCCAAAATCTCCGCATTAGATCCCGAACTCTTGATTAAGCTTGGGTGAGCGACTATGATGGGTGACCTCTAGGAAGTCATCGTGTTAAACCATCACATTTTATTTCTTTTATTTGTATTTCATTTTAATTACGTGAGAACTTCGTGTCGACTTTGAAAATATATCATCAATGGGATGCCTCGGTACCTGAGCCGTGGGGCCTCGGTGATCGTGTCTTGTGTGGAGGCCGTAAGGAAATGGCCATAACTTCACGCACGATAGTTCGATTTGCCATTATGACCCCAATCTAGAAAGATCTTCGCGCGCTGTAGATGAACCACGGGCGCATCTGGCGGGACTCATATCTCCAATTTTAGCTATTTCGAAGCCTTACCGCGGTACGTACCTTGCATGAGAAAAATTTGTGGCAAATCTCCAGTGGGCGAGGCCGCACCAGCACACCAGATCTCATGAGAACTCTTCAGTTAAGCGTGCTTGCACGAGAGCATTACATGGGTGACCTCCTGGGAAGTCATCGTGTTGAACCATCTGTTGATGCCGCCCATTTTATTTCTTTTTATTTTTATTTTATTTTACCATTGACGCCAGAGAACTCGATGATCGACTCCGAAAACATTGTAGATTGAATGCCTCGAACTGAAAAAAATGACTTGTGGGGCACGGTGAGCGCATCGAGCATGGAAATCATAACACATCGATCTTGCCATTGTGATCTCGTGCGCCGCAAGAAGATGACGAAGGCGTTCGGCGGGACTTATCTCCGATTTTGGCCATTTTATCCTTATGACCGCTGAGTTCATGAGCATAATTTATCAAATCTTGACGCTGCGACACGGATCCCGCATGATTAGAGCGGTTGCCGGCGAGACCGTATCTCGATTTCGCTATTTACTTACGTGCACAAACGGTTCCACATGTGCATAATTTACGAAAAGCTCAATGGGTATGGCCGCACCACACGATCCCATGAGAACTCTTATTAAGCGTGCTTGAGAGAGTATCTTAGGGTGACCTCCTAGGAAGTCGTCATATTAAACCATATGTTGATGTCGCACATTTTATTTCCTTTTATTTGTATTTTAATTTAATGTTCACGTCGGAGAACTCGGTGATCGACTCTGAAAATATCATCGATGGGACGCCTCGGACTGAAGAACACGAGCCATGGGGTCCAGGCGGCTGATCTGCGCGTCTCGTGTGAAGGCCACATGAAAATCGCTAGAACTTCACGCACGATCATTCGATTTGCCATTATGACCCCAATCGGAAAGATCTCTGCATGGTGCACGACACGTAGATGAGCCACATGCATATTTAGTGTGACACATATCTCCAATTTTGGCTAGTTCGAAGCCATACCGCAGCATAGACGGGTTCCGCATAATTTATGGAAAATCTCTAGCGAGCGCACCGACAAGATCCCATGAGAACTCTTAAGCGTGCTTGGCGAGAGCGATATGATGGGTGACCTCTTGGGAAGTCGTCGAGTTGAACCATCAGTTGATATCGCTAATTTTATTTGTATTTTATTTTACGTTACGGAGAACTTCGGCCATCTCAAAACATCGATGGGGCTTGGCGATAAACATGAGCCATTGGGCCCACTCAATTGATCTGCGTGTCTCGTGTGGAGGCCGCATGGAAATCGCCATAACTTCACGAATGATCGTCCGTTTTGCCATCATGACCTAAATCTGAAGATCTCCGTAGGCGCTAGATGAGCCGCAATCGGGACCTATCTCGATTTTTGACTATTTTGAAGCCTTCCCGCGGTATACGGGTTCGCATGAAATTTAGAAAATCTCCGTGCGCGAGATCACATGAGAACTATTCAGTTAAGCATGCTTAAGTGAGAGCAATACTATGATGAGTGGCCTCCTGGGAAGTCATCATGTTGAACCATCTGTTGATGCCGCCCATTTTATTTCCTTTTATTTTTATTTTATTTTATTGTTGAAGCCGGAGAACTCGATGACCGACTCCGAAAATGTTGTAGATGGGATTCCTTGGACTGAAGCCATGAAGCCTACTCTGATCCGTGATGTCTCGTGGGAGGAGGCCGCGAAAATCACCATAACTTCACGATGATCGCGGTTGGCCATTATCACCCCAATCGGAAAGATCTCCACGCATGGCGCGATGCGCAAGCGCGACCCATCTCGATTTCAACTATTTTGAAGCGTTACGCAATGGGTTCTTAGCTCAATTGTGGCAAATCTCTACGGGCGTGCCGACACACTAGATCTCCCATGAGAACTCTTCGATTAAGCATGCTTGGCGAGAGCGATGATCTTATGATGGGTGACCTCCTGAGAAGTCATCGTGTTGAACCATCTATTGATGCTGCACATTTTATTTCCTTTTATTTGTATTTTATTTTACCATTAACGCTAGAGAACTCGGCGATTGACTCCCAAAACGTCATCGAAGGGATGCCTCAGATTGAAAAACATGAGTCGTGGGGCCCACGCGGCTAATCCATGCATCTCGTGCGGAGGCCGCATAGAAATCACCATAACTTCATGCACGATCGTCTGATTCGCCATTATGACCCTCAAAAGATCTCGTAGGCGGCGTCTAGATGGAGCGCATCGGGGACCCGTATGTCGATTTTATATTTTGAAGCCTTCAACCGGATGGGTTTCATTTGAGCACAATTTATGGTAAATCTTACGGGTACACACACACACCAAATCATGAGAACTCTTGATTAAGCGTCTTTGAAGCGATTACTATCTTGGGTGATCTCTTGGGAAGTTGTCGTGTTGAACCATCTGATGATCTTGCCCATTTATTTTCTTTTATTTTATTTTATTTTATGATGGCACGGAGAACTTCGGAGATTGACTCAAACAAAATCGAAGGGATGCCTCGGACTAAAAAATGCCCAGCGTGGTTGGTCCGCGTGTCGTCGCAGAGGCCACATGAAAATCACCATAACTTCCGCGCGATTGATCGATTCACCATTATGACCCCAATCGAAAGATCTTTGTGGGGACAATGCGGATGTGCGCATATGGCGGGACCATATCTCGATTTCATATTTTGAAGCCTTACGCGGCACGGGTTTCAGCATAATATGCAAATCTCTAGTGGGAGTGACCATAGCAGCACACCATATCATATGATAACTATTCCGTTTAGCGAGCTTGGGTGAGAGCATTACTATGATGGGTGACCTCCTGGGAAGTCGTTGTGGTGAACCATCTGTTGATGCCACCCATTTTATTCCCTTTTATTTTTATTCTATTTTCGTTGACACCGGAGAACTCGATGATCGACTCTGAAAATGTCATTGATGGGATGCTTGAGACTGAAAAACATGAGCCGTGGGGCCCACGGTTGATCCGCGCATCTCGTTGGAGAAAATCGCCATAACTTCGCGCATGATCGTCCGATTCGACATTATGACCCCAATTCAAAATGATCTTTGCGGGGCGCACGACGCACAGATGAGCCGCACTTCTAGCGGGACCCGTATCTCTGATTTTGGCTATTTTGAAGCCTTACCGCGGCACAGACGGGTTTCGAAAGAGCACAATTTGCAGCATATCTCCAGCGGGCATGACCGCACCAGCACACCAAATCACATGAGAACCCTTGATTAAAGCGAGTCGATCTGATGGGTGACCTCTTGAACATCGTGTTGAACTATCTATGATGCCCATTTTATTTTCTTTTATTTCTATTTTATTTTATCGTGAGGAGAACTTCGATGATCTACCCGTGGGTATGCCTCGGACTAAAAATATGATGGGCTACTTAGACGTGGCTCGTGTGGAGGCCGCACGAAAATCGTCATAACTTCACACACGATTGTCCGATTCGCCATTATGATCCCATCCGGAAAGATCTCTGCAGGGCGCACGACGTGTAGATAGCCAAAGGCACATCGGGCGTATCTCAAATTATTTCAAAGCCTTTTGCGGCGCTATGGGTTCGCATGAGCATAATTAGCGACTGTCTCTCCGGTAGAGCGCGACCACACTAGCACACCAGATCCCATGAGAACTCTTCAATTAAGCGAGCTTGGGTGATAGCAGTACTATGATGGGTGATCTCCTGGGAAGTCATCGTGTTGAACCATCTGTTGTTGCCGCCCATTTTATTTCCTTTTATTTCTATTTTATTTTATCGTTGACGCCGGAGAACTCGGTGATCTACCCCGAAAATGTCGTAGATGGTATGCCTCGACTGACAAACACGAGCCGTGGGGCCTATGCGGTTGATCCGTGCGTCTCATGTCGAGGCCGCACGAAAATCACCATAACTTCACGCATGATCGTCCGATTCGCCATTATGACCCCAATCCGAAAAGATCTCTACGGGCGCACAACGCGGAGATGAGCCACAGGCGCATCTAATGGGACCCGTATCTCCGATTCTGGCTATTTTGAAGCCATAGCGCAGCATGGATGGGTTCCACATGAGCACAATTTGCGGTAAATCTATAGCGGGCGCAACCGCACCAGCTCACCATATCCCATGAGAACTTTTTAATTAAGCGTGCTTGGGCGAGAGCAGTACTATGATGGGTGACCTCCTGGGAAGTTATCGTGAACCATCTATTGATGCCGCCCATTTTATTTTCATTTAATTTTATTTTATTTTACCATTGACGCTAGAGAACTCAGCGATCGACTCCGAAAATGTCATCGATGAGATGCCTCAGACTAAAAAACTCGAGTCGTGGGGCCCCCGCAGTTGCTCTATGCCTCTCGTATGGAGGCCGCACGAAAATCGCCATAACCTCGCGCACGATCGTCTGATTAGCCATTATGACTCCAATCCGGAATGATCTAGTGGATACGACGAATGAGCCGCACATCTAACAGGACCTCATATCTCCGTTTGTATTTATTTTAGCTGGGTGCGACAGTTCGCATGAGCACAATTTACGGCAAATCTTCTTGGAAGTCATCGTGGTGAACCATCTATTGATGCCGCCCATTTTATTCCCTTTTATTTTTATTTTATTTTACCGTTGACACCGGAGAACTCGGCGATCGACTCTGAAAATGTCATAGATGAGATGCCTCGGACTGAAAAACATGAGCTGTTGGGCCGACGTGATTGTGTGTCTCGTGTGGAGGCCACATGAAAACTGTCATAACCGCACATGATTGTCCGATTCCATTATGACCCCATCCGGAAAGATCTCCGCGGGGCGCACGATGCGCAGATAGCCAAAGGCGCATTTGGCTGGACACGTATCTCTGAATTCGGCTATTTCAAAGCCTTACCACGACACGTCCGGGTTCCGCATGAACATAATTACCTACAAATCTCCAGTGGGCACGACCACACCAGCACACGAGATCCCATGAGAACTCTTCAATTAAGCAAGCTTGGGTGATAACAATACTATGATGGGTGACCTCCTAGGAAGTCGTCGTGTTGAACCATCTGTTGATGCTGCCCATTTTATTTCCTTTTATTTCTATTTTATTTTATCATTGACGCTAGAGAACTCGGTGATTTACTCCGAAAATGTCATAGATGGGATGCCTCGGACTGAAAAACCCTCGTCACGGGGCACATATGGCTGATTCGCGCATCTCATGTGGAGGCCGCATGAAAATCGCCATAACTTCGCGCACGATCATTTGATTCCCCTTTATGATCCCAATCCAAAAAGATCTCTGCGAGCGCACGACGCATAGATGAGCCACAGGAGCATCTAGCACGACCCATATCTCCAATTTTGGCTATTTAGAAACCTTACCGTGGCACGAACGGGTTCCACTTGAGCATAATTTGTGATAAATCTATAGCGGGCGCGACCGCACCAGCACACCAAATCACATGAGAACTCTTCAGTTAAGCGTGCTTGGGCGAGAGCGATACTATGATGGGTGACCTCCTGGGAAGTCATCGTGTTGAATCATCTGTTGATGCCGCCCATTTTATTATCATTTTATTTTACTATTGACGTAAGAGAACTCAGCGATCGACTCCGAAAATGTCATCGATGAGATGCCTCGGATTGAAAAACACGAGCCATGGGGCCCACTAGGCTCATCCACGCATCTCGTGCGGAGGCTGCATGGAAATCGCCAGAACATGAACATGGGGCTCACTAAGCCTTATCGCGGTACGGACGGGTTCCGCATGAGCACAATTTTTGGCAAATCTACAGCGGGCGCAATCGCACCAACACACTAGATCCCATGAGAACTCTTCAGTTAAGCTTGCTTGGGCGAGAGCAACACTATGATGGGTGATCTCCCGGAAAGTCATCGTGTTGAACCATCTGTTAATACCACCCAATTTAGTTTCTTTTATTTTTATTCTATTTTAAAATTGATGTCACAGAACTCGGAGATCGACTTCGAAAACATCATCGATGGGATGCCTCAGACTAAAAAACATGAGTCATGGGTCCCACATGGTTGATCCGTGCATCTCGTGCGGAGGCCGCACAAAAATCACCATAACTTCATGCACAATCGTCTGATTCACCATTGTGACCCCAATCCTGAAAGATCTTGGCGATATCTGAAGCCCGACGCGCATCAGCATGACCATATCTCAATTTCAACTATTTTGAAGCCTTATCGAGGCACGTTTGGGTTCAACATAAGCATAATTTGCGAGAAATCTCCAACGGGCGTGACCGTACCAGCACACCAGATCCCATGAAAACTCTTCAGTTCAGCGAGCTTGGGCGAGCGCTGTACTATGATGGGTAACCTTCTAGGAGGTCGTCGTGTTGAACCAATTTTGATGCCGCCCATTTTATTTATTTTTATTTTTATTTTATTTTATTGTTGACGCTGGAGAACTCGGTGATCGACTTCGAAAATGTCATCGATGTGATGCCTCAGACTGAAAAACACAAGTCGTGGGGCCCATGCGGTTGGTCCCCGGATCTCGTGCAGATGGCGCACGAAAATCAACATAACTTCACGCACGATCATCTGATTCACCATTATGAACCAATCTTAAAAGATCTCTGGGGTGCCTGATACAAATGTGCAAAGCAAGCGGAACTCGTATCTCCGATTTATGTTATTTTGAAGCCTTACCGTGGCACGGACGGGTTGCGCATTATCACAATTTATGGAAAATCTCAATGGCGCGGAACAAACGAGATCCGTGAGAACTCTTGAGTGCTTGGGCGATCTTGTGATGGGTGACCTCCTGGGAAGTCATCGTGTTGGACCATCTATTGATGATGCACATTTTATTTCCTTTATTTGTATTTTACTTTAACATTGACGCTGGAGAACTCGATGATCAACTCCTAAAACATCATCGATGGGATGTCTCGGACTGAAAAACATGAGATGTGGGGCCCAATGGGCTGATCCGTGGGTCTCGTGTGGAGGCCGCACAGAAATTGTCATAACTTCTCACACGATCTTCCAATTTTCCATTATGAACCCAATCCGGAAGGATCTCCGTGGGGCGCACGATGCATAGATGAGTCGCAAGCGCATCAGCCAGAAATCATATCTCCGATTTTGACTATTTTGAAGCCTTATCGCGGCATGGACGGGTTTTGGATGAGCACAATTTGCGGCAAAGCTCTAGCGGCGACCGCACCTGCACACTAGATCCCATGAGAACTCTTCTAAACGTGCTTGGGCGAGAGCAGTACTATGATGGGTGACCACTACTAGAAAATCGTCATGTTGAACCGTCTATTTATGACGTGCATTTTATTTCCTTTTATTTTTATTTTATTTTAATGTTGATGCCGGAGAACTCGATGATTTACTCTGAAAATGTCATCGATGGGATGTCTCGGACAAAAAAAAATAAGTCGTGGGGCCCACTGGGTTGATCCGCGCGTCTCATGTGGAGGCTGCACGAAAATCGTCATAACTTCACACGCGATCATCCGATTTGCAATTATGACCACAATCTGGAAAGATCTTCGCGGGGCGCACGAAGCATAGATGACCCGTAGACACATCTGCTGGGACCCGTATCTCTGATTTTGACTATTTCAAAGCCTTACCGCTGCACAGACGGGTTCTGGATGAGCACAATTTATGGCAAAGCTCCAGCGGGCGTGACCGCACCTGCACACCAGATCCTATGAGAACTCTTCAGATAAGCGTGCTTTGGCGAGAGCAGTACTATGATGAGTGAGCACTCTCGGGTAATCGTCGTGTTCAACCATTTATTGATGCCATGCATTTTATTTCATTTTATTTTTATTTTATTTTAACGTTGACGCCGGAGAACTCGGCGATTGACTCCGAAAATGTCATCAATGGGATACCTCGGACTGAAAAACACGAGCCATGGGGCGCACTAGGCTGATTCGCATCTCGTGTGGAGGCTGCACGAAAATCTCCATAACTTCGCACACGATTTTCCGATTTGCCATTATGACCCCAATTCAGAAAGATCTCCGCTGGGCGCACGATGCATAGATGAGTCGCAGGCGCATCTGGTGAGAACCATTTCTCCGATTTTTATTTGAATCCTTACGCGGCCGCAGATGTTCCGCGAAATTTGGAAAATCTCAGTGCGACGCACCGCATCATCATAAGAACTCTTCAGTTAAGCATGCTTGGGTGAGAGCAGTACCATGATGGGTGACCTCCTGGGAAATATCGTGTTGAACCATCTGTTGATGTCATGCATTTTATTTTAATGTTGACGCCGGAGAACTCAACAATCAACTCTGAAAACGTTATCGATGGGATGCCTCGGACTGAAAAACACTAGCCGTGGGGCCCACTAGGCTGATTCACATGTCTCGTGTGGAGGCCGCACGAAAATCACCATAACTTCATGCACGATCGTTCGATTTGCCATTATCTAGAAAGATCTCGCGGGGAATCGCATGAGATGACGGAGGTATCTGCGAATCGTATCTCCAATTTTATTTGAAGCCTTACGGCCAAAGCGAGTTCTTCATAAGCACAATTTGCTATAAATCTCCAGTGGGCGCGATTGCACCAGCAGACCAAATCACATGAGAATTCTTCAGTTAAGTGTGCTTGGGCGAGGGCAGTACTATGATGGGTAACATCTTGGGAAGTCATCGTGTTGAATCATCTGTTCATTCCACCCATTTTATTTCCATTTATTTTTTTTTGTATTTTACCATTGACGTCGGAGAACACAAAAATTGACTATGAAAATATCATTGATGGGATGCCTAGGACTGAAAAACATGAGCCGTGGGGCCCACACGGCTTATCCGTGTGTCTCGTGCAGAGGCCGCACGGAAATCACCATAACTTCGCATGATCGTCTGATTCGCCATTATGAGCCCAATCTGGAAAGAACTGCATGGGGTACACGACGCGCAAATGATCCATAGGTGCATCTAGCGGGACTCGTATCTCTAATTTCGGCTTGTTCAAAAGCCACGCATCGAATGGGTTACGGATGTACGGTTTGAAAATCTCTCTAGCGGCACCGCACACGGATCCCATGAGAACTCTTGATTAAGCGTGCTTGGGGCGAGCGATCTTATGATGGGTGACCTGTTGGAAGTTGTCGTGTTGAACCATCTCTTGATGCCCATTTTATTTCCTTTTATTTTTATTTTATTTACTGTTGACACCGCAGAACTCGGTGATCAACTCCAAAAATTTCATTGATGGGATGCCTCAGACTGAAAAACACGAGCCATGGGGCCCACTCGATTGATCCGCACGTCTCGTGTGGAGGCCGCACAGAAATCTCCATAACTTCACGCACGATCGTTCGATTCGCCATTATGCCCCAATCCGAAAAGATCCCCGTGGGGTGCGACCGCATAGATGTCGGTATCTCGATTTACTAGTTTCGCCTTCGGTAGCGCAGACGGGTTCCGCATAAACAATTTATGATAAATCTCCAGCGGGGCCACACCACACCATATCCATGAGAACTCTTGATTAAGCGTGCTTGAAGCGATCTTATGATGGGTGGCCTCTTGGGAAGTCATCGTGTTGAACCATCTGTTGATTTCGTCCATTTTATTTCCTTTTATTTTATTTTATTTTAACGTTGACGTCGGAGAACTCGATGATCGACTCTGAAAACATCATCAATGGCACACCTCAGACAGAAAAACACGATTTATGGTGCCCACTAGGCTGATCCGCGCATATCGTACGGAGGCCGCACTAAAATCTCCATAACTTCACGCTCGACCGTCCGATTCACCATTATGACCCCAATATGGAAATATCTTAACGGGGTGCACGACGTGCAAATGAGCCGCATCTGGTGGGATACATATCTCCAATTTCAGCTAGTTCAAAGCCTTACCGCAGCATAGACATGTTCTGGATGAGCACAATTTGCAGCTAATCTCCAACAGGCTTGACCGCACCAGCACACCATAGCACATAAGAACTCTTCAGTTAAGTATGCTTGGGCAAGAGCAGTACTATGATAGGTGACCTCTTAGGAAGTCATCGTGTTGAACCATCTGTTGATGCCACCCATTTTATTTCATTTTATTTTTATTTTATTTTACCGTTGACGCTGGAATTCGGCGATCGACTCCGAAAACATCATCGATGGGATGCCTCAGACTGAAAAACATGAGTCATGGGGACCACACGGATGATTCGCATGTCTCGTGTCGAGGCTCTATGGAAATTGCCATAACTTCCACTATAGTCCAATTCGCCATTATGACCCCAATCCAGAAAGATCTCCGCGGAGACGTCGTAGATGAAGCGGAGCATCTAGCGGGACCGTATCTCCGATTTGGATGTTTTGAAGCCTTGCGCCACGGCATAGATGGGTTCGCATGAGCACAATTTGCAAATCTCCACGCAGACCGCCTAGCACCACAGTCTATGAGAACTCTTCAGTTAAGCATGCTTGGGCAAGAGCAGTACTATCATGGGTGACCTCCTGAGAAGTCGTCATGTTGAACCATCTGTTTATGTTGCCTGTTTTATTTCCTTTTATTTTTTATTTTCCATTGATGCCGGAGATCTCGGCCATCGACTCCGAAAATTTCATCGATGGGATGCCTCGGGGAAAACAGGAGCCCACCCGATTGATCCACATCTCATGGGCGCCCGAAATCGCTATAACTTCTCTTGCGATCGTTCGTTTCTCCATTACCACCCCAATCTGGAAAGATCTCCGGGGTGCATGACACGCAAATGTGCCATAGGTGCATCTCATGGGACCCGTATCTCCGATTTCGACTATTTCGAAGCCTTACTGCGGCACGTACGGGTTTCGCATGAGAACAATTTGAGCCTTTGGATAAATCTCGAGTGGTGCGGCGCACGGATCCCATGAGAACTCTTTTAAGCATGCTTGAAGCGGCGATCTTTGATAGGTGACCACCTCGGAAGTTATCGTGTTGAACCATTTGTTGATGCCGCCCATTTTATTTTCTTATATTTTTTATTTTACTGTTAATGTCGAGAACTCGGCGATCAACTCCAAAAATGTCATCGATGGGATGCCTCGGTGAAAAATAAGAGCGTGGGGCTACCGATGATCCGCGCATCGTGGAGGCCGCAAATCACCATAACCGGCGCGATCGTCCATTCGCCATTATGACTCGAAAAGATCTCGTGGCGGCGATGTGCAGATGAGCCACAGGCGCATCTAGCAAGACCAGTATCTCTGATTTTGGCTATTTCGAAGCGTTACCATGGCCCGGACGGGTTCCGCATGACCATAATTTATGACAAATCTCCAGTGGGGGCGACCGTACCAGCACACCAGATCCCATGATAACTCTTCAGTTTGGCGTGCTTGGGCGAGAACAATACAATGATGGGTAACTTCTTGAGAAGTTGTCATGTTAAACCATCTGTTGATACTACCCATTTTTTTCCTTTTACTTTTATTTTATTTCTTGTTGGCGGAGAACTTCGGTGATCGATTCAAAATGTCGATGAGATGCCTCAATTGAAAAGATGTGTTTGAGCGGCGGTCGCACATCCGTGGAGGTCGTACAAAAATTGCTATAACTTCACGCACGATCGTCCGATTTGCCATTATGACCCCAATCCAAAAATATCTCCATGGGGCCATGAAGCATAGATGAGCAGGAGGCGCATCTTGTGGGACTCGTATCTCCAATTTCGGCTATTTTGAAGCCTTACCATGGTATGAGGGTTCCACATGGCTAATTTTGAAATCTCGGCGTGTGACCACCAGATCCCATGAGAATTCTTCAGTTAAGCATGCCTGGGCGAGAGCATTACTATGATTGGTGACCTCCTGAGAAGTCATCGTGTTGAACCGTTTATTGATGCAGCCCATTTTATTTCTTTATATTTTTCTTATTTTACCATTTATGCGAACTTCGGCCAATCGAAAAATTGTTGATGGGATGCCTTAGAAAAACACATGTGGAGGCGTAAAAATCTCCATAACCGACAATCATCCGCATTATGACCAATCACGGAAAAAATCTCGGCAGTGCAACGAGATGAGCTTGAGCATCTGGCGGGACCCTTTCTCCGATTTCGGCTATTTCAAAACCTTAGCGGGCGGGTTCCATGAATAATTTATGGTAAATCTGTGTGGCGACCACACACGGATCCATGAGAACTCTTCAGTTAAGCATGCTTGGGTGAGAGCAGTACTATGATGGGTGACCTCCTGAGAAGTCGTCGAGTTGAACCATCTGTTGATGCCGCACTGTAAATTTCCTTTAAATTTTATTTTATTTTACCATTGTCCCCGGAGAACTCGGCGATCAACTCCGAAAATGTCGTCAATGGGATGCCTCGGACTGAAAAACATGAGCTGTGGGGCCCGTGGATCCGCTTGTCGTGTCTGAATCGCATCATCATAACGCCACGCCGCGATCGTCCGATTATGACCCAATCGAAAGATATCGTGAGGGGCGACGAGATGGTGCGTGCTGGGGACTATCTCGTTCGATATTTTGATTCATTACCGCACGAAGTTTGTTCGCATGAGCACAATTTATGCAAATCTTGTGAGCGAGCGACACACCGATCCATGAGAACTCTTCACTTAGTGCTCTGGGGCGATATTATGATGGGTGACCTCCTTGGAAATTCTTTATTTTAAACCATCTATTGATGCCGACCATTTTATTTCCTTTTATTTTTATTTTATTTTACTGTTGACACCAGAGAACTCAGTGATCGACTCCGAAAATATCATCAATGGGATGCCTCGGACTGAAAATCACAAGTCGTGGGACCCACGTGACTGATCCGCGCATCACGTGTGGAGGCCGCACAGAAATCTCCATAACGTCGTGCACGATCATCCGATTCGCCATTTTCACCCCAATCCGGATAGATCTCCGCGGAGCGCATGATGCGCAGATGTGTAGCAGGCTCATCTAGCGGGACCCGTATCTCCGATTTTAGCTATTTCAAAGCCTTACCCTGGAACGGACGGGTACCGGATGAGCACAATTTGCTTCAAATCTCCAACAGGTATGACCGTACCAGCACACCAGATCCCATGAGAACTCTTCAATTAAGCGTGGTTGGGCGAGAGCAATACTTTGATGGGTGACCTCCTGGGAAGTCATCGTCTTGAACCAACTTTTGATGTTGCCCATTTTTTCCTTTTATTTTTATTTTATTTTACCGTTGATGCCGGAGAACTCGGTGATCGACTCCGAAAACATCATTGAATGAATGCCTCGGACTGAAAAATACAAGACGTGGGACCCACGAGCCTGATCCGCGCCTCTCGTGCCGAGGCAGCACAAAAATCTCCATAACTTCGTACACGATCGTCTGATTCGCCATTATTACCCCAATCAGAAAGATCTGCGGGCGCGGCCAGCTGTCTTCAAACACATTTGGTCAAACTCCTACCTCCGTTTTCGGGTAGTTCGAGGCCTTACCGCGACACGGGCCAGTTCTACATGAGCATAATTTCTTGCAAATCTCCAACGAGCGCGACCGCACCAGCACACCAAATCACATGAGAACTCTTCAGTTAAGCGTGCTTGGGCGACAGTAGTACTATGATGGGTGACCTCCTGATAAGTCATCGTGTTGAACCATTTGTTGATGACACCCATTTTATTTCCTTTTATTTTATCATTGACGCCAGAGAACTTGGAAATCGACTCCGAAAATGTCGTCGATGAGATGCCTCAAACTGAAAAACATGAGTCGTGGGGCCCACGCGGCTGATCCACACGTCTCGTGCGGAGGCCACATGAAAGTCACAATAACCGGCGCCGCGATCGTCGATTCACCATTATGATCCCAATCGGAAAGATCTCCACAGGTGCACCGAGATGTCGCGTGCGCATCTGTGGACCATATCTCTTTTGGTTGAAGCCTTCAGGTAGCGGGGGTTCGCATGAGCATAATTTCGGCAAATCTCCAAGCGCGTAGCACGGATCACCATCTATGAGAACTCTTAAGTTAAGCGTGCTTGGGCGAGAGCAATATTATGATGGGTGACCTCTTGGGAAGTCATCTTGTTTAACCATCTGTTGATGCCGCCCATTTTATTTCCTTTTATTTTTATCTTATTTTACCATTGACGCCTGAGAACTCGGCGATCGACTCTGGAAACATCATCGATTTGATGCCTCGGACTGAAAAATGTGAGCCGTGGGGCCCATATCCATGCGATGTCGTCTGAAGGCATGGAAATCAACATAACTTCGCACACGATCATCCAATTCTCCATTATGACCCTAATCCGGAAAGATCTCCGTGAGGCGCACGACGCGCAGATGTGCCATGGGTGCATCTTGTGAGACTTGTATCTCCATTTTATGCTAGTTTGAAGCCTTACCGCGGCACTGACGAGTTCCGTCTGAGCACAATTTGCTGCAAATCTCCAACGGGCACGACCGCACGCACCAGCACACCATAACACATGAGAACTCTTCAATTAAGCGTGCTTGGGTGAGATCAGTACTATGATGGGTGACCTCCTGGGAAGTCATCGTGTTGAACCATCTGTTCATTCCGCCCATTTTATTTCCTTTTATTTCTATTTTATTTTACCGTTGACACCGGAGAACTCAGAAATCGAGTCCAAAAATGTCATCGATGAGATGGCTCAAAATGAAAAACACGAGTCATGGGGCCCACACGGCTGATCCACGCACCTCATGGGTAGGCCGTAAGGAAATCGCCATAACTTCACCCACAATCGTCCAATTTCAGCTATTTCGAAGCCTTACCATGGCACGAATGGGTTTCACATGAGCACAATTTGCAGCAAATCTCCAGCGAGGGCGACCACAACAGCACACCAGATCACATGAGAACTATTTAGTTAAGCGTGCTTGGGCAAGAGTAGTGCTATGATGGGTGACTTCCTAAGAAGTTGTCGTGTTGAACCATCTATTGATGCCGCCCATTTTATTTCCTTTAATTTTATTTTATTTCATCGTTAACGCCAGAGAACTCGGTGATCGACTCCAAATATGTTGTAGATGGGATGCTTTGGACTGAAAAATATGAGTCGTAGGGCCCACGCGGCTGATCCGCGCATCTCGTGTGGAGGCCGCTCGGAAATCACCATAACTTCGCGCACAATCATCTGATTCACCATTATGACTCCAATCCGGAAAGATCTTCACGGGCCGCACGTCGTGCAGATGGGCCAAAGGCGCATCTAGTCAGACCCGTATCTCCGATTTTGGCTATTTTGAAGTTTAAGCGCAGCACATACGGCTTCCACATGAGGAGAATTTATGGCAAACTCCAGCGGGTGCGACCACACTAGCACACCAGATAACATGTGAACTCTTTAGTTAAGTGTGCTTGGGCAAGTGCAGTATTATGATGGGTGATCTCCTGGGAAGTCGTTGTGTTGAACCATCTATTGATGCCGCCCATTTCATTTCCTTTTATTTTTATTTTATTTTACCGTTGATGCCGGAGAACTCGACGATCGACTCTAAAAATATCATTGATGGGATACCTCGGACTGAAAAACATGAGTCGTGGGGCCCACATGGTTGATCCGCGCATCTCGTGTGGAGGCCATACAAAAATCGTGATAAATTCGCGCACGATCATCCGATTCGCCGTTATGACCCCAATCCGGAAAGAACTCTGGTGCACACGGATGACCGAGCCATCTGAAGAACGTATCCGATTTGTCTAGTTCGAAACCTTACCAGGGCACTTACGGGTTTCGCATGAGCATAATTTATGGTAAATCTCCAGCGGGCACGACCGCAATAGCACACCAGATCACATGAGGACTCTTTAGTTAAGCATGATTGGGTGAAAGTAGTACTATGATAGGTGACCTCTAGAGAAGTCGTCGTGTTGAAGCTTCTATTGATGCCACCCATTTTATTTTCATTTATTTTTATTTTATTTTGTCATTGACGCCGGAAAACTCGGCGATCGACTACTAAACTATCGTCGATGAGATTCTTCGGACTGAAAAATATGAGCCGTGAGGCGCATCTAATCGTCGTCGAGCCGCAAAAATATAACTTCGAATGATTGTCGATTTGTCATTATGATCGAATGATCTCATGAGACACGTCGTGCGAGATGGGCCAAAGGCGCATCTTGCGGGACTGTATCTCAATTTCAGCTATTTGAAGCCTTCTCGGCGAGATGGGTTCCACGCAATTTGCGGCAAATCTGCGGGGCAACAACACACCAAATCACATGAGAACTTTTTAGTTAAGCGTGCTTAGGCGAGAGCAGTGCTATGATGGGTGACCTCCTAGGAAGTCATCGTGTTGAACCATTTGTTGATGTCGCCCATTTTATTTCCTTTAATTTTTATTTTATTTCATCGTTGACACCGGAGAACTCGGCAATCGACTCCGAAAATGTTGTAGATGGGATGCCTCGAACTAGAAAACATGAGTCGTGGGGCCCATGCGGTTGATATGCACGTCTCGTGTGGAAGCTACAAGGAAATTTCCATAACTTCACGCACAATCATCCAATTCACCATTATGACCCCAATCCGGAATGATCTCCGCGAGACACGTCGTGTAGATGGGCCAAAGGCGCATCTGGCGGGACTCGTATCTCCGATTTTGGCTATTTCGAAGCCTTACCATGGCACGGATGAGTTCCGCATGAGCACAATTTGAGGCAAATCTCTAGTGGGCATGACCGCACCAGCACACCAGATCACATGAGAACTCCTCAGTTAAGCGTGCTTGGGTGGGAGCAGTGCTACGATGGGTGACCTCCTAGGAAGTCATCGTGTTGAACCATCTGTTGATGCAGCCCATTTTATTTCCTTTTATTTTTATTTTATTTCATCATTGACGCCGAAGAACTCGGCAATCGACTCCAAAAATGTTGTAGATGGGATGCCTCGAACTGAAAAACATGAGTTGTGAGGCCCATGCGGCTAATGAGTGCATCTCAGGTGGAGGCCGCATGAAAATCTCCATAATTTGCACAATCTTCTGATTCACCATTATGACCCCAATCCGAAAAGATCTCTGTGTGGCGCATGACATGCAAATGTGCCGTAGGCGCATCTGGCGGAACCCGTATCTCTGATTTTGACTATTTCGAAGCCTTAGCGCGACACGTACGGGTTCCGCATGAGCATAATTTATGGCAAATGCCAGCGGGTGCGACCGCACCAACACACGATCACATGTGAACTCTTTAGTTAAGTGTGATTGGGCGAGAGCAGTACTATGATGGGTGACTTCCTGGAAAGTCATCGTGTTGAACCATCTATTGATGCCGCTCATTTTATTTCCTTTTATTTTTATTTTATTTTACCGTTGACGGCGGAGAACTCAACGATTGACTCAAAAATGTCATCGATGGGATACCTCAGACTGAAAAACATAAACCATGGGGCCCAGCTGCTGATCCGCGCATCTCATGTGCATGTCGCATGAAAATCGTGATAAGTTCGCACACGATCGTCCAATTCGCCATCCTGACCCCAATCCGAAAATAAATCTGTGAGGCGCACGATGTGTAGATGACCCGCAGGCGCATCTGGCGGAACACGTATCACCGATTTTGGCTAGTTCGAAGCCTTACCATGGCACTTACGTGTTCCGCATGAGCACAATTTGCAAATCTCTAGCGGGTGCGACCACAACAGCACACCAGATCACATGAGAACTCTTCAGTTAAGCGTGCTTGGGCGAGAGTAGTACTATGATGGGTGACCTCCAGAGAAGTTGTCGTGTTGAACCATCTGTTGATGCCGCCCATTATATTTTCATTTATTTTTATTTTAATTTTTCATTGACGCCAGAGAACTCATGATCGACTCCTAAATCATTGTCGATGGGATGCCTCGGACTGAAAAAAATGAGTCATGGGGCCCACGCAGCTAATCTGTGGATCTCGTGTGGAGGCCGCACGAAAATCTCCATAACCTCACGCACGATCGTCCAATTCGCCATTATGACCCCAATCCGTAATGATCTCTGCGAGGCACACGTCGTGCAGATGGGCTAAAGATGCATCTAGCGGGACCCATATCTCTGATTTCAGCAATTTTGAAGCCTTACCGCATCACGGATGGGTTCCACATTAGCACAATTTCCAGCAAATCTCCAGCGAGGGCGACCGCAACAACACACCAGATCACATGAGAACTCTTCAGTTAAGTGTGCTTGGGTGAGAGCAATGCTCTGATTTCAACTTAAGGTTATTTAAGTATGAAAATAGTAATGTATTTGATTTGACATTGGCTCTTTGTGAGCAAAAGTCTTTTTGACTTGTCACCCTCGACAAATAATTGCGAAGAGGTGGATGACTTTTAACTTTAAATTTAAATAATTGATTTCATTTAATATATATATATATATATATATTATTTGAACATATGATTATTTTATAATTGATTTGAATTTGAATACATATAATCATTAATCACTTAAACCTTGATAATAATAGTCTTTTGATCGTATGATTATTGTAGGCTACTAGACCTTGTCAACTCTGCCTCTTTTCTCATAAAGAATCGGGTCTAAATTCATTGCTTAAAGATCTATCATCCACCAAACCTTATCAACTTTAGTTTGAGGAATGAGTTTAAGAGTTTCCTCTTGAGGATTTAAACTTGAGAAGTTACATTAATAATAATGCAAATAGATTTATCTTTTGTCATTCTATAACAAAATTAGCTTCTCAGGTTGAAAATATTATAATAATATTATTATATTTTTTAGATTTTGTTAGCCCGGACCCAGTCCTAAGACCCAAGTTCAACCCATGCAGGATCCTCAGACACTACGTTTAGATTTGTAACATATATGTCGGGACACATGCAGGTGAATAATTGGTTTTGAATAATTGTAGGTATCTGTTCATTCACTTTGCATATGACTTGCTTATATTTATTTAAGCTTTCAAGCTAATGGATACTTCAATATACATACAAGTATATGTTCTCTTAAAATGATGTATGGATATAAGAATCACTAAGTTGAAGTAGTTATATTAGATACAGAAAATGTATGAAATTGCAAGTACGGATTTGTTAGATACCGATTATCATACATCAAGCATAGATTTGTTCTGTCAAATATGAATTTGACCATTTTAAATGTTCGTCATAGATCAAGTAGAGGTCCGTTCTATAAGATATAAGTTTAATTCTTTCACTGTTTGTCATAAATCAAGAATAGATCTGTTCTATAAAACATGTGTTGACTCTTTTAAATACTTGCGTGAATCAAGTGAGAATCTGTTCTAACATGAGCTTCACTCTTTCTAATGTTTACATGAACTATGCCATTAAGAAAAAAATTGCTCTGTGAAGTAAGCATGAGATTCATTTAACTTGAAACTTCATATGCCTGTTCAATTTGAATGGAATGTAGTAGTATTTTGAATATACGTTATAAGTCATTCCATTAAACACTTAGCACGAAGCTCAAAGCTATAGATTCACATGAAAGAATAGTTCACGATTCATGCTTGGATTTATTTTCCTTGAATACTTGTATAAATCATAAGACATTAAACTTAAATGTAAGATTGACCATAAGCATATGCAAAATCTCATTCATTTGAATGTTTAAATAAGCCTCCAATCAAATATTCATTTTTACATCAATGTTTAATGAAGGGCATCTAATTCATATTCACTGATGAATTATCAAACTTTACTTAAACTCATAAATGAGCTATTATTTGCAGGTCTTTATGTTTCAACTCAAATTGTATTCAATTCTCCTCCCAAGAAGAAAACTAATTTGAACTGAATTCTTTTCACATTTTCAATACATGATATAATACAATTGAATTGAATGTATGTATTGAAAAATTTATTTTGCATTTATTCGTAAACTTAAGGGGATTCGAGCTTAGTTTAACCTCCCTTAAGCTCTTTTGATTCAATTAATAAAATCTTCTTTGCATTTCAAGTGATAGTTGAAAGTTCATCTTTAGTTGCTATTAAGGTATCAAATTATATGCTTATTAGTGAGCAAGTCATGAAATTCTTTTAAGTCTCTTTAGCTAATTCATTTGATGTCTTACAATTTATGATTCTAAGTGATCATTTCATGATTTGAATCTTAATTCACATTCATCTTATGATACATAAAGTTCAAAAGTTTATCTAAAATGTTGAACCTTATAGGCTTAGTTTACTAGAAATTTCATTAACCTTTCGACGTCATCCCCACGTAGGGGGCTGCTTCAGGAGATTGGGCCTTCCCACCATGCCAAGAAAGGCGTGCATGATAGGTGTCGTTAGATACCACGATCAAAAGTATAATTTACCTACCACGCCAAGAAAGACTTGCATATGTTTGCATAGCATAGCATTTCCTTGCCGGATTGGAACAATGCGTAGAAGTGCTTAATTTAAAGAATATTTCCCTGTCACATTGGAACAATGTGAACAAGTACTTATATCATAAGTTTCTCCACCACATTGGAACAATGTTAACAGGGACTCACAAAATATATTTCCTTGCCACGTTGGAATAATGTGTGCAAGTACTTATATCACAAGTTTTCCCACCACATTAGAACAATGTGAACGGGTACTTATATTATAAATTATATTTCCTTGTCGTATTAGAACAACGTGAGCAAATACTTATATCACAGTTTATTCGCCACATTGGAACAATGTGAACGGGTACTTATATCAGAGCAGATTTTCCTTCCACATCGAAACAATGTAAATAGGTACTTAGTAATCTTTGAAATTTTACCTTTACATATGCATTAGGGAAAAAGAAGCATTATACAAGTGAAGCTTTTACCTTATGTTGTGACTTATCACCATTTCATTCAACATTTCATCCAAAATTTACCCTTTGGAATGCATAATCAGCAAATTAATGTATAAGCCTTCAACAAATGCAAGCCCCATCTAATCTTTTCCTATTGAATATCAAAAATGTTGCTTTCTTCCTTATATTGACAAATCAAAATAACACTTTGATGGTAAAATGCAAATAATTTTCAACTTTGGTAACATGAAAGAGGCAAAACAAAAGCAATGTTCCTTCATGAAAACCATAATCCCATCTTATCATGTTAATATAGAAAGTCTCAAGATCAACTAATTGAATACATGTGAGAACAAGTAGAACATGAAATAGCTAAGTTTGAACAATTTTAGCTCACAATCAAGGCGACAAAGTGAATGTCTCCAAAATTCACTAACCTTACAATCATATTAATCATTTTTCCATTTTGATTCAATCAACAAAAAGAGATGTTGAATGGCTAATCTTAAATGCAAATTTCATATATTACCATAGAATTCTAAAGCCAAAGAATGCATTGAACCATTTTGCATCAACATATAAACAAGATGACCACTAGATCATAAAGTGTAAGAGTGATCTATTCATTTAAAACAAAAGATAAAACAAGAGGACTCAAATAATAGAATGAGAGCCATGAATCAAAGTTAAAGCTTATGCACTTCCTATTTCATATCAATTTCACAATGATAATAGAATTTAAGCAATATTTAATTAAACAAGATAATAGGTAGTCATTCTAAACCTTGCAAATTATTCATTCAACCAATGAAGGTCAATGACTTTCAAATTCTATGCAAATGAAATCTCATTTCAGATTGCACTTCACATGTCCATTAGCTAACAATGAGAGAAAAGAACAATAACAATGCTAGCAATAACTCCCCTTTCATTCCCTTTCTTTTAAAATGATAGCCAAGTAGAATTTAAGCCACAAAGCAAGCAATTTTAAGAAAATTTTAAAACCAAGAGAGCAAATCATGTCCTACATCTATGTCAACTTATTTCAGTTTTAATGCAATATAGGAACTTGGCAATTGCTTGTGAGTACAATATGAACAAGCACTAGGCAAGATGCAACCTTAATGAAGCTAAACAACAAAATTGAGCTTTAAACTTGCACAAAATCTCATTTCATTGTATTTCAAAAGCCCACTAACTTAGTGATCACAAAGAGAGGAAAACAAGCACAATGCTAGAAAAGCCAATCACTCTTCCCTTCATCCTCTTCCTTTAACATGATAATTGCATGGAGTTTATGCTACATAAACTAAACAATCACATTAAGTTTGATAAGTCTAGAAAATCTGAAATCTTACCTAAATAAGATAACCATCTTCATGATTGCAAGTAATCAAACAAAGGAAAAAAGGAATAACAAAGCAAGGTAACCCTCATAAAAGATCACAACCCTACTAATTTTACATTTTTTTTCATTTGTTTGGTAAATCAAATAGATGCATCATAGGAATGCTTAGTGATGAAAACAAAGCAACCTGAGCTATGCTATGTTAAACACCACCTCCTCCTCCTATTGCAATTGCATAAAAGAATATCCAAATCACAGAATATAGATGAAAGAAAATCTCACTGAACCCATTTCATCCAAGCAAAAGGGAATGAAATAATGGTAGGGAACTTAGGGTTGAATAGAAATAACCTAGAAATTCGGTTGAAAAGAGGAGGAAAAAAGATTTTGGAAAGAACCAAAAAAGAAGCCCTTGATTGTTATAGAAAAGGGTCAGAGGGATGCTCAGCTCGTGTGTCTAGCAAGGAGCAACGACCATGTTAGGTAGGGGAATTCCCTTAGTTTCAGCCAGGAGAGAGATGGATGGACCCAAGAGGAAAGAAGGTCGACGTGCCTCAGTTTGTGTGGCTAGGAGGAAGGAATGGACAGGGGAATCCATTTGGCCTACTTGTTCGACTAGGAAGGATGATTGAAAGGGGTTTGCTCTGCTCAGTTCGGCTAGTGCTAGAAGCTGGAGCAGCCGATTCGACTGCTGTAGAGCAAGAGATAGACAGGAAGGAGGGAATACGGCTCTCGTGCAATGCTTGGGATGGACAAACCAAGAGAGGGGAGTTCGGGATCTCCTGTGCCGCTTGAGATAGGCAGGAAGAAGGAAAATCGAGAGGCAACTCATTCTCCACACGAAGAGAGGGAGACAGGATAATCATGTTTAGTGCAACTTGGAACGAGAGTAGGATGGAAGAGGGGAGTTCGGCTGAGAGTCATATGAGGGAGGGAGAGCCTGAAAGCTTTCTTCCATGCATGAATGGGAGAGATCAGATAGGAGGATGCTCGTTTCAGGTATTAGGGCAACCGACGAGTTTCAATTGGCGGGCTAAGCGGAAACCAATAGGGTTCATTAGGTGGAAAATCCAATTGGCTCTCTAAGCATCTAAATTGATTAGCTGATTGGGCGGCTGATTAAGTAAATATTATGGGGTTTAAGCAGCCATTGGCCATTTTAATTGTAGATTAAAATAATTTCACATCAAATCTTATGAAATTATTTCGTATGATGAACCTTAATAATATGGGTGTCAATTTTAGATATTTCCATTGTACCGGACACAACGGTGATGTTCGTTTCATGATTAGAGATCATTTGGACCATGTCAGCAATGGTCAAAGTAAAATTAGGCTTATATTATGTGACGTCACATTTGAATCACTCAATGTTCGTGTAGACTTTGTCGAATTGATCACAGGAGGTGTTATTTGATAGATATCGATGTTTCGGCAACAACGACACAGTCAATTTTATGAGCGATGGTCGTTTGAATGTTGTCGAGGCCTCATAACCTCTATATGCATATAATTTCATTAAAAATTAATTTTAATTAATTGATTGGTTATTAATTGACCCAATATTTTTTATTTAATTAATTTTGATATTTTTAACACAATTATGAAGCCAAATTTTGGATTGAGATGACTTTTGATTGAATAGTTTTAACTTCATGCAAGCGTTGCCATTGATTTTCATAGATTTGTCTATATGTGCTTAATTTGAATTATGGCACATACTTGTAGTTCAACAAGAAAAAATCTGGATGCTGTTGGGGAATGTAAAGGCATTAAAGGGAAGTGGTGATCATATTTTTAACCGGGGACAACCATTGTTCTATAAGGTAATATTTCTTGTTTTGTTTGTGTTATTTTTCCAACTCTTACTGCAGGAATTAAAGACCAGTAGCAGAAGAATGAATTTGGATTTGCAAAGGGCTAGTTAGAGGATTCTCCTAGAGCTTAACTCAACCAGAAATATAGAATTGCATTTTGGAGTTGTTGCAAAAGCAAGGACTTCAATGGGAGATGGTTTGCTTCACTCCATGAGCAATAAGAACACCTCTTCTGCCCTAAATTCAGAAGTCCTAGTAGCTTTGGTTCAGTAATGGCAAGACATTAGATTACCCATATTTATTTTCTAACTAGTTTATTAATTTTAGAATTTCAATTCTTGAATAGAAACTACCTAATTGTACCTTGGTAAATTACAGGTGTGGTCATGCTTCCCAAATCCCAAGTAACTCTGGCATGCTCTGTTTACTAGTTCAGCAATTTCTTTGGGCCAAATGTTTCTTGGCAATCCACCTTACCTGAGATCTCAAAGAATCCCCATTGGACAGAAAAGATAAGAAATGACTAACAGTGATAATCCCATCAAGCTTGAATTACTTATGGAAATTGTTTGGGAGAAAGAATTCCACCACTCCTGATTAAGTCCATTTAAGAATCCAATAACACTAACACCACTCGAAGGGGGAATTATGAAGTCTTGGTCAGAGAGTGAGATGTTGGCTACTTTATTCCAAATTTATTTGGGAAATTGCTCTGCAATATACTTATCTTAGGGGTCAGGTTATTATATTGTGTAATTGTGGTTTTACTTGCCATTATCATAGGTATTTAGTTCTTACTATGGTTGCTTTATTGATCTTTTTTTATGTAATTTAGATTTTCAAAGTTTTATTTTGTATACTCCATGCACTCAATGTCAAATCAGAGCCTACATTAGAATGCCACCTATGAAACCTACCCCACCAAAGCACTAAACTTGGAGGAATTACATCATGCAATTCAACAATTACAAAATAGGTTAGTGGCATATAAAAGGTGTGAATGAGAATCCCATTTGCATGAGATGGATAATTTTTCCATCAACCATTTTAAGAATTATCCAAGAGGATGAACCTTATCAGAAGGGAACCGGTCATGTTATTCTAATTTTGAGGATGGGCTAAATCTTGATGATCTCATAGATTGTCCACATATGATAAATCACATATTTGAATATAAAGAAATACTTAATGATAAGCATGTTAAACTAGTGTCCATCAAATTAAAAAAAATCATATCATTTTGATGGAAAATCTAAAATGAACACAGGATATAGAGAAGATAAAAATAAGATCATCAAGTGAGAGAAAATACAAAAGAAAATTACTTGACATCTCATTTCACACAAAATTTGTATATTAAACTTCATAACTTTCACCAATAAAATCTATTTGTAGAATAATATATGACTAAATTTAAACAATTGATGTTAAAATGTGATATAATCAAACCTAAGGAGCATATCATTGCCTAATTTAATAGTGAGTTATATCCTACAATTCTAAATATCAAAAAATTAGAACAGTATTGGACGTTATCAAATGTCATTGCATTAGCTCTAAGGGTGGAACAACAACAATATAATACTAAGAATTGTTCTTCCAATTTAGGACAATAGTTTCGTAGAGCTGATTAGGAAACCCATGGTGACTCTTATCATTTGGCTTTTAAAAATAACCTTCTCAATTATACACAAACATTAGGAATCAATAAATTTAACACTTATAATACTAAAAGCTCACTCATAAAATGCTTTTTATTTCTAGAATTTGTATGCATTGCATTAAATTGTCCAAAATGATGAATTGTATTCCCAGTGGAAAAGGCCCCAACCAAAGAAAAAATAATGAACTAGAAGACACCTTGATGATAATGATTGTATGCCAATGATGGTGAACGTTTGATGGCTTAAAGACTTTTGAGCACTACTTTAAGCCCACAGTCTGATTGGTGTCAACATAATATCCTTCAAACTAGATGCACCATGCAAAAGAAAGTGTGCAATATGATCATTTGATGGGGAACTTGTGAGAATGTTAGCTTCAATAATATAGTTGAAAAAAATTAAATCTAACTATTCAAGAGCACCCTACACCTTACAAATTGTCATTTTCCTAATGAAAATGATCTAAAAGTCACAAAGTAATGTTTATATTTCTAAAGGTAATCAATTACAAGAGGAGGTTCGATATGATGTAATTCATATGGATATCTCATTATTAGGACAATCATGGCAATATGATAGGCATATTTTTATAGCAGTTATAATAACACCTATACCTTAGAATATAGAGGCAAGAAAGAAATTTTGATGCTAATGAAGGAGAATATTAAGGTATTGAAACTATTCAAAAAATCTATAAATCATTTCTACTGAGAACAAGTAATGATCATATTTTTCACAAGGGACAGTCATTCATCTACAAGGTGATATTTCTTATTTTGTTTGTGTTGTATTCTATTTCTTCTTGCTGTATGAATTGAAGACCAGTAGCAGAAGAGTGAATCTAGATTCACAAAGGCTGGTTTGAGGATTCTGCTAGAGCTTAATCTCAACCAAAAATAGAGAATTGCAATTTGAAGTTGCCATTAGAGCTGGGACTTGGACGGGAGATAGTATCATGCACTCTATGAGCAATAAGTATTATCTTTTATTGATCTCTAAAGCCCTTATTTCAGAAGTCTTACAAGTTTGGTTTGGTAATGGCAAGACATTAAATTATTATTCCTTAATCAAGAAACTATTCACTCATCAGGTTATCTATTTTTTTAACTAGTTTGTTAATTTTAGAATTTCAATTCTTAAATAATAAGTTTCCTAAGCAGCATTGGCATGCTCTATTCATAGGTTCAGTGATTTCCATGAGCCAAACATTTCTTGAAAAACTAGTGGCAAGCATTCCAGCAAACATGAGATGTTAGAGAATGCCCATCGAGAATAAAGATAAGAAACTACTAGCATTGCCATCAAGCTTGAATTACTTTTGGAACTTATTTGAGAGAAAGAATTCCACTCTGGTTAAGTCCATTTTAGAAGCCAATAACACCTACAACACTTAGAGAGGGGTTAGGAAGTCACATTCAAAGGGCAAGATCTTTGGAACCCATAGTTTGTTCAATGACTTTATTCAATGCATTTGGGAAGTGTTAGTGAAATATTTGTCTTAGGGTTCATTTATTCTGTTATTACTTAGTTGCCAAAGTCTTGTCATATGTGTTTAGTTCTCGCAATGGTTGTTAGCTTTATTGGTCCTTTTTAGTGAAATTTTGTTTTGCCAAGTTTTATTTTGTATAGACTTCATTCACAGCTAGCAATGACCCAAACAACTGCCTATAGTTCTTGAGCATAAGAGGAAGGCTTTTGTAATGCTAATGATATATTTTATTATAAAATGTGAGAGGATGAGCATATTGTATCAGGGCAGCGCCAATAGCTAAGCTCCAATAGCTTTGCTTTAGGCACCAATTCCTACAATAAATGGCACCAAAATAATCAAGGTAAGAACGAAAATGAGGTATTGCATCTTTCAAAGCCTTGAATGCTAATGGAAAATCATTGAAGTTTGTCACGTGCCAATAAAGTTGTTAATGGTGCTATGATTGTCACATAATGGTGAACTAATTTGCTTTAACCCATAAAAATTGTATCAAATGTTTGCAATTGTGGGTTTCGCATTGAACTTAGATTGATTTTTTATGCCACAGATAAGTCAAGTTGTGTTTCAGCAAACATGTGCTTGGGGGTTTTACAAATAATGTGTTTGAAGAGAGTTCAAGACCATTATAAGATGGTCTACCGCACTTCAAGAGATGTCCTGTGGACAAGGATGTCATAAAAAATATCAAAACAAAGCAAAGAAAGGGTTGAAAATGTGGTTAGCACATTTGTCATGCCAAAGGGTAATTGACATTAATTTGTAGTGGCCCCCTCATGTGTTTGGACAACCATCTTGCATGCACCCTCCTTCACCATTCATATTTGGTGATAACCAGATGACAAATCCAAATTTGAGAAATGGAAGCACAATGTAACATGTTTATTTTTTCTTTGACAATTGGCATAGAAAAATGGTTTGTCATTCCACCTATACCAAAATATCACATGCCACTATTCCTGCATACTAAGAGAACCAGGAAAGGAAAAAGCTTGCACTTTTGTGAATGATGCTTAAGTCAAGTATATCTTTCAACAACTTGTTTATTTCAATATTCTGAAAATAATCACATCAATATTGTTGCACCCACATGGGTTTCACACCTGGAAACAATGAATTCAATGCTCCACTGCCTTCCACAATGACAACTCAAATGATGACTTCAATAGCTATTGGTAAGCATCGAGTTCTTCTTGATTCTTTTGATGTAAAGACTATAGCCTACTTGTGGATAATTGGCTAGAATCAGATATCAGCATAAACAAGAAGAGATGCAATTGATGTAGAATAACCAGGTGAAATACTCAATTGAATGTTGTGGACTAAGGAGCTCACATCACCTTGCAATTTAGTTGCATTTCCCATTTATAAAAATTCCATAGTTAAGTATCCTTATAATTTGCAGTACACCAATCTAACAACTCCAAACTATGGACTTCCAAGATCACATCTACGCCTTGAATTGGAAAGTGTGATAGTCAATAATGAATAAGCATCCTTGAATATCATGTGCTTCTACCAAAAAAAGAGCAAAGCATTATAGAGTTAATCCATTGGCCACTAAAAAGTTAAAGAATTTGGATGTTATGATTATTTGCCCCAAAGTGCGAACTAATTTCTTTTGAATAAAGTTGTGAGTAGATCCAATGTCTACTAATATCTAGACAATGTGATTGCAAATGTCCATAAAGGTCTTGGATTATTTTATATTGTGAAAGTATTGAAATTGGATTATGGGAAATCAATAAAAGATGGTTTAATTGCATCATGTTATTTATTTGATTATTCCTAATGCTCTTCAATAAACATCAAGATAAATAGCTTGGGACTTATAAGCGTGATTGCAATGGTATTATGGCGGAAACAAAAGCCCTTTGAGCTATGCTCTTCCAATTGAGTTGTCAAATGGTGTATCGATAAAGTGGATTTGATTGTTGTTGTAGGTATAGAGCTTATAGAGTTTAGAAGCCAACAAAATAGATGATGGAGAACACACAAATGTCTAATGACCATCAATCAATCAATCCTTTAAATTTGGCTAATTGAAAAGGATGTGATAATGATTACAATTGTAATGTTCACAACTCTTTCCAAATTTTGATGTGTAAACTTGATATAAAACAACTTAGGAGAAGAAAATGCAGAAATTTTGAAATTTCTTTGGAATGCCCTTCAAAGTGATTATAAATATCTTGGATCAAATATGTTTAATGTAACATGGTGAATTCCCCTTTAAGACCTCACAACAATTATCTAAAACATCAAGCACTTTCTTTATGGAGATGCTTGTTAACTAATTCAAAATATTTAGAACTTAGCTACATTCTAAGTACAGTGTGAAATAAACTCTACGTATTTGAAATACTTTTTGGTGTTTGGTTTGTTGTAAAATAATTTCATAATGGTATTTGATAAGTATTTTAATTTTTTTTATTTTGGCACAAATCAAGATGGAGGCTAGAGATCAGAACAATGGGGTCATAATAGAGGTCAAAGATTGAGGGTGAGACGCTAATAGGGTAGAAGTTAAAGGTCGTGAGGTCAATGTTGCATGTGCAATTGGCATTTAACCTTAAAGGCAAGCATGAGCGTAGGGTTAGCATTTAGAGGTCCCATGATCCAAGATCATGTAGGAGGCTAATGTGAGCAAAGTTGCATAGCATGATGTTATGTACTTGAAATTCAATCAAATCAGGTGAATTTTAAATACATAAAAAATGGAATAGTTGATAAATTCAAACCCCTTAACATATACTTTAAATTTATTTTACTCTCTATGAAACAATCAAAAACTTAAAATCACTACATTGAAATGCAATCAACTCAAAAAATCCTCCAACCAAACACCCCATAAAAGAATTCCAAGAACTTATTTGCTTATTATGATATATCCATTAATACCAACCTAAAGTTGATCCATCCATATATACAAGCACATTAGTGAATTATTGTTCCTCTAAAAGTTGGTAGTAAGAAAAGAATGATAGGCTTTGAAAAGCCAACCCAAAAAGTTATCTCCATTAAAGTATGGCATGTTCATTTTCACATTACCAAAGTTCATAACACTAAATAAAAGACATGGAGTATAGTCAAACAATGTACTTGAAAACATTGCTCCATCATCCCTATCAATGTATTTCAAATGTGTTGGTTGATCATCTTTTTCAACCAAGGATAATTATCGAAAGTATCATTGAGTATCACTATCATGGAAGAGATCTACTCTTCTATTCAACTCATTAATCTAAGATAATCATCGATTGTCTTGGTGATATTCCAAGTTCCTTCCGCCATTACGCCATGTAAATTATAATAGCCAATGAGGAGCCAGTGTTGTTTGACAAAGAGCTGCAATAAAAGCACTGATAAGTGCCTTAGGTCAAAGGGGTATGTCCGGTTGATTGAAATCCCATGAATATCAAATTCTCTATGGGAAAGAAAATAAAACAAATGTATACAAGGACATAGTTTTGCTATATTGTTCACTTAGTCAAATAATTTATTTATAGATTTTCCAAAGTGGAATATAGGTGTAATCTAAATAACTATTGATTACAAAGCAAGAATCAACATTTGTATTACAAAGAAAATAATCAATTTCAATAAAGTAGATATGACTATTTGTAATTGTCTTAACAACAAACAACTTGTTAATAAGCCAATTGACACTTCATTTTCTTGTACAATCCTTGTTGTCATCAAGAGTTTTCTTTTTCTTTATTTCAAGTGAAATTCTACAATCCATTTCATCGCTCTTCTTATCTTTGGCTTTCAACTTTCTGATGAACTCAGTGAGTTTACAACAGATAAAATTATCTAATACTATGGCATAAGTTGAATCCAAAAGCTAGTAAACAAACATATTGAAAACATTATGCATCAACTCAATTTAGATGAAAAGTAGTAAGAAATTGCACTTACATTGCCCTTTAATTGATTAATTGTCTTTAGTTAGATTGCATCCATAGCGCCATCATTCATTAGAGATTCTAGCACATCTTCAGGTGTCATCACAACACCACCCATTGTGCATCAACGAGCCACTTTATGGAATTTTGCCTTAAATAAGAAGATAAATCTGCTCCAAATAGTTCACCTACGCAATTCAATAAGCTATTCACTGAATAGAACCGCAAAAATAATAGGCAAGAAACCTAAAAACGTAGATATATTGCATGGAAAATACTTAGCCATAAAGTTCAGTGGAAAGAAAGAAACTAGTTCTTTAAACAAAACAGAAAAATGCATATGCTACAGTGAAGGATGAATAAATAACAAAATAAAACAACATCATTATGAAAAGTGCAAAATATCGTAAGATCAGATTTTGTCGGGTAATTCACCTTGAAATAACAGTTTAAGTGTATTATATTGTGTTACAACTAAACTTCAAAATCAATTGAAACGCGGTAGAAAGGGCTTGACAGATGACTACGCACTACATGAATCGTAAATCAAATGAATTATTCCTTCAAACTTGGTTAAATTGAGAAACACAAACATGGATATAATGTCCTTTCTGGAACTCTTGAATTAAAATCCAAAAATGATAGGAATTGATCGCAATTTGAATATCGAAGAGGCAAAAACCATACCAACGAATAACGATGCGAAAACAAAGAGAAACATGAATGAAATCAAGGAAAGTTCTTAAATCTTCGAGTAGAAATGACTAGCTGTGATTCCTGGCCGAGGTGGTCCACAATCCAAGAGACCGAGATTCCACGGTGACTAGAAAAGGGCAACGAGGAAGCTTATGTGATGGATTTCATGGTGGCTAATTCAATATTAAAACTTTATTTTTCCCTTTTTTTGGGTTCACATAAATATCACATGATTTTTATTTATTAATATATTTAATTTTAAAATTTACTATTTATTTATATAATATTTATTTTTTAAACCATATAAAATATTATAAATATTATTTTTTAATTAAGATCCTAACATAATTAAATTTGAATCTAGCATTATTTAAGATGTGATAAATATGAAAATAATATGGAGTAAAAATAAATCATTGAAAAATAGTTCAAATTAAAAATCTATAAATGTGAAAAGTCAAGATCTCATTATTGACAAATTTCCAACCAAAAAGCTTGGTAAATTCTTAGGTAACTGATCATTGAGAACTATTAAATATTTAGGAGACTCGTGATTATTAATTAATAATACCTAGAAGTTGAACATGCACTCGAGAAATATTGTATTATTGAAGAATTAAGTGAATCTATAACTTGGTAAACACTCACCAATTACATGCAAATCTCAACCTCCGTCTGAATTGAATTAAAATATTCAATAAATTTATTCTTCTCTTAATTCACTTTTACTTTAAGTGAAAAATAGATAAAAAAATTAATATGAGGAAAATTTAAATAAATTAAACTCTAAAATTCAAGGACATTTTAACTTAAAGTCGAGAAACTTTAAGATGAAAACTTGATCAAGATCAAAGAAATTTCTTTTAAACTTGATCGCATCAAAGAAACTTATTTTGACCTTAATGACACATTGAAGTGTCAACTTTTAAAGAGACACTACTAAGAAGGTTCTTATGCTTGCTTGTAAGAATTATCACTTCTTTTGTAAACTTTGGAAAATTTTAACAAGATCTAAGACTTACTCATGAACCAAAGACCTAAGTCCAAAACTTAAACATTGAAAGAGCTCATAAAAAACCATAAGGAACACTTATATTCTAGGAGACATCCTTTGAGAAATCCCCTTATGAATAACTATTGTAAACATCCTAAGGTTTTGGATAAGACAATTAAGAGGTTATGGTTGATGCCCCAACCTATGATAGAGTACATGATCCCAATAAGTTTCTAGACTAGCTTACAAATAGATGAGTTTGTTGATTAGTACTAGATGGATGACTATCAAAGAACAATATTTGCCAAAATAAAACTTTAGGTCATGCTAAAATTTATTAAAATAATATTTTACTTAATGAAGAGAGAAAACATAGAAATATCTTCACTTGGGTTAAGATGAAGGAGATGCTTAGGCTAAATACCATTCTAAAACTCATTAGAAGAAATTGCATGAACAATTAATGACACTAAGAAAAAAATATGCAAGTGGTTGAATTCATAATTATTTTTAAGGATTTGATAATTAGAACCAATTGCACTAATCAAGAGTGGCGCTAACCAACATAAATATTATTGGCCTTAAGAGTGACATTATGAATGAGGTGGAGTTACAAGACCCTCACACTCTTAAGGATGCCATTTATTTAGATCCAATAGTCTAAATTATATGCTTTAAGAAAAGTAGAAGAAAGCAACCTCTTTATCTAGATCCAAGAGTTTAAATTCCTCCTATCAGGCATCCTCTTATTTTATCCATGTTGCCTTCACTTTTGGAGTGAGGATTCACCTTCCTCATGTTAGGCTTAGGAACTTTCAAGGCACTTGGACTTCCCAAGTTATGAGACACTTCTAGTGACTAAGAGAACACTAAACCCAATCTTAAAGACTTAAGAGGCATTCCCTAAGCTTAGGTTATACCCTAGAACGAAGAAGTCTTACATATCCTATGGTCTAAACCAATAAATGTTAATCAACTCATCCAAAACCCAAACTCACATGAATGAAACACAACCAATCTCAAACCTATTCAATTAATCACAATTGAATTTGGTTCTCCAATCCAAGCTCCAAGCCAAATTAACTTAGGCCTTAACCTAAGCTAACCCCATCATGATCCTATGATCCAACCCAAAACCCATTCAAGCAAACCAAACCCAATTTGATTTTTCAATCACCTCATTCATTCAATAGATCATTTCAAACCCTTCCAATACTTGCAATCAACCTAATCAAATCAAATGAACTCACCAACCTGTTAGCCCATTTGACCCAAAGGGTCCAAATGAGCCAAAATCCAATCAAACTCAAAGAAATGATAGTCAAAACCACGAATCAACTCTAAATCCAACATGGAACCCTTCTCAACACCCAATTCAATCCAATTCAACTCTCAACCCAATTGATCCACTTGACCCAAAGTGGCAAAGGACCAAATTGACTCAAACTTCAACCCAAATTGGATTGAATCAACCAATCTCTTCCATAATGATTGTTGATCATCCTTGATTGTCCAATTGCAATTAATTGGGTCAAACCAAACCAATTTGCTAGACTCAAGTTGACCCAATTTGACTTAAAGGACCAAATTGAGTCAAATCAAATCCTAAACTAAATTGATTCTAACCAATACCTCCAATCAATCATAAATTATTTTTTGAATATGATCCAACCCTCAATTGAACCCAATTTGACTAAACCAACCCAATTGACCCATTTAGCCCAAATTGACCTAAAGGGTCCAATTGAACCAAATCCTTCCATAATTCAAATTGATTCAAACCAACACTTACAATCATTTCCAAATGATCAATTGAACCTAAACCAACCCTCCACTCAAGCCAATTTGGCCAATTTGACCAAATTGGTCAACTTAGCCCATTTGACCTAAATGAACTCATATGAATCAAAATCAAATTTACTTTAAATTAAACCAAATCAATGGCACCAATACATTCCAAATGATCAGTTGAACCTACCAAACCTTTGATTTGACCCAATTTGACCAGTTGGTCAACCTAACCCAATTGAACCCCTTTTGACCCATATGGGTCAAGTTGAGTCAAACCATACCAAACGAAGTCCAAACCCAACCAAACTTGGCATGACTCATCCTTGGGTCACCATGGGTCTACCCAAGTGGCCCCAACCCATGGTGAATCTAGTTTGGGTCAAAAACCTTGAACCAAGCCACCAAAATGGAATAAAATCCCCATTTGGATAGGTTCTCCCACTCCTCATGCCTTAGCAGCTAACTTTGGCCCTTCTAGAATATGTGGACCACTGACCCAACCTAACTCAAGGCTGTTGGGTTCAGCCTTTAGCCATGAGAGGGTGAGCTCACCGATGGCATGCCATTGGTTCACTTGGAGGAGAAGGTACACCCCATGTTTTCCCATGTCACTTCTTCAACCTTTCAAGCACCTCCACCTCAGTTCATTGCCACCTTTTACCACCTCCCGGGCGGCACCAAAGGCTAAGCCAATCTCAGCCCTTGGTTCTCTTAGGGAGGAGAGTATACTCTTTTCCATCCATTCAAACTTCATAGAGAGCTTCCTCAGAGTGTTCCCATCAATTTAAGACCCTTCCCTAAATCCTGCACTCCATCACCGGCGAGACCAACCACCTAGTGAAATAGAGAGCCATCACCTCACCTAAACTTTACCAAATCTAAATAAACTCTCCCCACACCTTCCCCTCACTCTGACGAGTCAAAATGAATTGATTCATGATCAATTTGATCCCTAGAAGGTACTCCAAGACCAACTCTAGTGAGCTTTACGATAGTGATTGTTCCATAGAGGAATCGATAAGGAGGCAGCTCGAGGTCTTCTCAAAAAGGCTTCATCTCTTCAAGATGAAGCTTTCTCAGTCGACGGACCATCAGTTTTTAGCTCTAACGAGGTAAAAATCTTGCAACCGTATATTTCCCATTATGTTTTTGTCTTTTGTAAAATGAATTGTGATTTTATGTAATTTTCACTATAGGATCTTCTTAAATCTCCTCCCCGACATGTTTTGGAGTCGATCCTACCATCCCATGAGCTCCGGTGAGCTTGGATCAGGCGGGGAAAGGTGGATGGTGTCTGTCTTTCGGTGCTCGGGGGACGACGGATCATCGACTGTCCATTCCACGTGATTAGAATAAATGGATATGATTTAATTTGCTAAATTATTCAATTTAATTCTTAAGAAGCCACAGGATTAATCTTGTTTGTCTGATCTGAGGTCGGACGACAGGGATGAAATCACATCCGCTGTTGTTGACTTAGCTACTGCGTTGGATATTTTAAATAACCTATCCCGTGGTGCCATGTGGAAAGAGCTGCCACGTGGTGTCGATGGTTTAAGGAGTTAATTAAGTGTTAAAAATATGATTAAATGGGCAGAACATTGGAAATTCATAACTAATTATAGAAAATACAAAAAAAAACACAAATAAAATAATTTTGGAAAAGATTAATAGAGGAGAATTTAATGAAAATAAAATCTCTAATATTTGGTTAATGAATAATGCTTAATTAGGGTTTAAAATTTAAGCTGATTATCTTCATTAAGGCTTAATTACTTGGCCAATTGATCTCAAATTTGATAAGTTGATTCTATGGGATGTCCTTTGCCTCCCATATTATTTTTGGAATTTATTGGCCATGTAATTTAAAGAATTTGAAATTTCAATCCTAATTAACTTCCTTAATCAATTTTATGTTTATTAAAATTGCTAAAAAAGAAAAATTAAATGGTTAATGATGATTAATCACTAATAGTGGGAACGATGAGGAAAAATAATTATGGCCTCTATCCTAGTTATTTTTGTAAGTATATTTCTATAGGAGGGTTAATTAATGTACATGTTAATTCAAGGTTAATTAAGTAAATTAATAATAAAATCAAATCAAATAAAAATGATGTTTGGCCCAGAAGATAATTCAAATTCAATTCATGGATTCTCCTTTATATGTTTAATAACATAAAGTCATTAAGGAAGTTATGGTTAACCCATAGGTGTGGGGAAACCATAATAGTACTAAATTTAGATTCTTATTTAATCTAATTAACTCTTAAGCATGAACCTAATTGCATTATGTCATTTTAGAAGCATTGCAAATTTTAATTTTTCATAAGCATATCATTGGAGGCTCATGATTAAGTAGTTAATTAAATTAAAGAGGCTTAAGAAAAGAAAATTAAATTAATTGCTTGATGATTTAAACCTAATCAATTCATAAAATTCACTTAACCACTTTTCCTTAAATGCATTAAGTCACCAACATGGGATGGGGCAAAACATCAAATGTCTTTCTCCTCTTTAGATTTTAATAATTCAAACACAAAATCAAGATTCCATAAAAACTTTGGATAATCTTAAAGAGTTTTATTTGACTTAGTTGTCCTTAAGAATTAATGTGATTGAATATGTCATGTGTGGCAATGTTTAATTTCTCCATTTAAATCATTATAAAATTTTATGTCATTTGTTTCATACATTCATGTCTTTTCAAAAAGAATTAAAAAGGAAGATAAAAGAATATAATCATATCTAAATCATGTGTTGAATTAATCTTACTATATGGTGTTATTATTGCTAGTAAATCTTAAATTACTTTTAAAATTATAAGCCAATGATGAAAATTTAAAGCGATGTTGTTTATGAATATTCTATGTGATTTACATTCACTTATAGTTTAAACATGTTAAAGGATTGTTCTATTTTCATGATTCATATGTATGTTTATAAGTATTTGAATGTTAGCAAGTATATAGTCTAGACATCTCTGGAATACAAGGCTTTAAGTAGCCCCAAGGAGGTCTTAGATTACCTCACTTCCTTGGTTTAACAACGACACATTGTTGATTAATTTCATTCACATGTGTACATGTATTAGAATTTGGATAGAACTTTACTTTACATGAATAAATAATTTGTTATAATACAATCTTTCACATATTTTTCATCCCATGCTTGTGTATACATTTATATGTATTTAAGATAGCAAGTATATAGTCTAGACATCCCGAGAACACAAGGCTTTAAGTAGCCCTAAGGAGGTCTTAGATTACCTCACTTCCTTGGTTTAACAATGGCACACACTTGCTTAAATATCTAATACATGTGTATGTATACTTAGCTAAGGAATGAAATCTCTCTTTTCTACTAAAAGTATATGCAATAACAACCATTAAAATGTGCCAAAAATACACACATGTACATTACATGTATAGGTATGCTAAATTAAATATCATAAATAAATAAAAAAATATATATATATATATATATATATACTAATGATGAAAATGAATGGTGGAATTTTATTCATATGATAGTGGTTCAATCTCATTAATCTTAAGATGCCTTTCATGTTTGGATAAAATTCATTAAGACTAACCAAACTTAAGTTTAATAAAAATTCTTAATAAGCCATTCACTAAAGCAACCCAAGCATAATAATATACCCTTAGAAAATAACTTAAGATAGGGATGAAAGAAATCAAACTTCTTTCTTCTTTATAATAGTTAGATATTAAATAGGCATCAAATGAAACAAAGAAAAACACAAATTAAAATTAGCCAATCCTTTTAATAACTTGAAGTGGAACATCCCCTAATGTTTAACTTAAACAATTCCAAACTATAGATAATCATAATTCCAAATCCTAATTAAGACATACCACACCAAACCTTAACACACATTAGAATACTGAGTCACCAATTCCAGATTTAGGTTAGGCTGGTGTATATTGTGATGTTGTATTTTGTTTTATGATGTAATATTTTAGACTAGATGTTAGGCTGCTATTAGCCTAATGATATTTTCTACAAGAGATTATGCTAAAGAGGGCTAATAATAAATATAAATGTTCTTGCTTGTAGATTACTTATCCCCCTTAGTAAAATCCATATTAGGAGAGGTGGGCTTGGTTGCCTATGTGTAGGGTGCTAAGTCTAAATTTATGGAATATAATTGCTTGGTTTATATGTTTGTTTAGCTGACATCTATTTTGCAGGCGTAGTTAGATTTCACTTTGATAAACATGTAATTTTGCAATAGGAATTAGGCTTAGTGCTATGGAGTTTAGGATGAGCAGTGGCTAGAAGGCAAAGACCTAGGAGGTCCTCAGCAGCAAAAAAATCAAAAGGAGGAAAGAAAGATGTAGAATGAAGACCCATATAGCATTTACTTTCAATGCAATGATAATATTTTTTTGTAATTCGGGTTGTATAGGGGTAGAACTCGGCTACCCAACTTCTTTTTTCTTTTCGGGTGTGGTGATACCGGTACTAAACCTTTTATTCTTTTATGGTAATTTATAAATTTTTTATTGTTATGTTTAGCTTGTACAATAGAAATGACATATTTTATAGGTTTCTTAAAGTTTGATGATTGAATGTGGCTGGATCGATAGTTCTTTAGAACAAAATTAAATTTTCTACCCCACTAATAACTCATAACTAAATTCTAAGATAACTCATAATCTCACTTTAAAGCTCAGGTTTATAATCAAGATATATAAAAGATTTAGTAACCCCTTAGCTAAATGATGTATGTTAGAACAATCATGCATATCATCTTATTTTACTCTTGAATAGGAGGGTCTCCATTCTTGCATGATATGGGAATGCTTGACCTTTGAGGACATCTCTTGTAGTGAAAAACACCTCCTCCCATTGATTTAGCCCATAATCTCATTTCATCATGCATATAGGCATAATTTTCTCAAGCCTTAGTTCAAATGATTGTGTCAAAAATGATATAAAAGATTGTAAATTTTGCATTTAGTCTAAGTCATTTCTTCATGTCAGTCATGATCTAGTCTCTTAGGGAGTGAGTTTATGACTCTAATCTCCTTCCTAATTAAATAACAATCTAGCTATCTTGCATATACATAAGACCAGCCTATATGATTTTAAAGCGAATGAGGTGTTAGCTGGCCGCCACTTCGGGTGATTGGAAGTCCATAAGAGTTAAGATGAGTTTATCCTCTCTTGTGGATGTAAATTATCATATCCCATTTTCCCGTTTAGGCTTAGGTCATGCTTTTAGCTTGTGTTAAAGCATCCTAGATTTATGTTCCAAGGCTACTTATTTCCTTCATGCTACAAGTATAAGTTCTCATCTCTTAGATATTTCCACAATCTTGTGTTGATGGACTATAAGACCTAACATTCTAATAAAATTTCAACTCAAATTAAAAAAAAAACTCTCTTTCAAATATATAAAGCCTCACTATAAGGTAGACTGGAGTGCTCACTAGGCTTTCTAGTATCATGAATGCTCCCTACTTATCTTCCTTTAGAATCTAAAAATAAGTCTTCCAAATTGAACTTTCCCACTTTATTTCCAAAAATACCAAATCCTTTGATAGTCTAGATTTGAAATCTTTTGAGATATTTATTGACTACTTTAATCGAGAGTGTTCTTAGAAAATTCCTATTTCTTAAAATGTAATTAACTATGTAAGCTTGCTTTCATAGAGAACTAAAGAACCCGACATAAAATAAATCCTACTTTACTTCTACATGTAAAGTAGGGGAAAGATCTCTGGTATATACATAGACCCATTTGCATTAGTCCTTATATGATTAGGTCCATTGTAAGGTGACGTTTCCATCCTTCGAGATTGTACATCATACTTTAATGTCATACCCACTCGCTTCGATAAGTACCCCTAAGATCTACGTGGTGTCCCAACGACTCCAAATTAAAACACCACAATCCATAGGTCTACTATTAGACCCAAACCTTCATCTTTAGTATCCAACCCAATAAGAATGCCATTTATTCTTATTAAAGATTAGGTACATAATGTGCTTAAGTTCCCTAAAAAGAGACACATACAAAATTAATGTAAGGGAAAAATCATGTTCTAAGATGCCAAGACAAAGAAGAGGGTGTTAAGAGGGAAGGGGGAGTGAATTAAGTATTTTTAAAAAATAATAATAAATTAAGACTTAATTTACAATTTTATAGAAAATATAGTTGCAAAATAGAGAAAAATATTTTCTAATGAAATAGAAAACCAACCAGGCAACCAAACAAGAAAAATAAAATACAAAAAAGTAAAGACAAGAGGCATAATGATTTACGTGAACCAAAAAAAAAACTAGCCTATGTCCACACCTAGCCACATTGACTTGGAAATCAATAAGAAAATGAGATTATAATCAATCTCATGTACTCTCCTTCATCAGGCAAGCACAACCCCAATTATGTATTTTCCTACACTAGGTAAGTATAATCCCAAAACAAGTTCAAGAGAAGAAGAAAAGAAAAGATACAATTTCAATATCTAACTCTCAAATTTAAAAAATAATTTTGAACTTAAGCCCACTAAACAATATTAAAACAAATAAGAAAAGAGCTCAATCTTATATTTTACATTTTATGAATTAAAAGTATGTAATGATATGAACTTTAAATATTCTTAAATTAAAATGCTAGAATGAAAATAACCCTTAAAGCACTTGTAGAAAATAGATGGCAAAGATCTTGGATATAAAAACTATGAAACACAATATCTATAAAAGTCTTATGATTTCAACTTAATAAAACAAAAAAAACCTTTTGGATCACTTGAAAGAGAATGAAAAGATATTAGAGAAGAACTTTTAACTATAATGCACATGATCTTTTGATCCAAATCAAGCCAATAAAACTAATGATTCAAAAGAACAAAGTGATATGTTTATTCTTACTCAATTATTTGTATGTGTAAACAATGAATTTCAATTACTTGATATGAACTTTCCAAGCCTTGAAAGAAGCTTCAAATATATTGAGAGGATCTCCACTTGGATGTTGTTGAAGAAGGAAGAGAGGAGATGATCTCAAGCTCTTAGACTTCAAGCAATGTCTCACCCAAGGTGGGAGGAATCAAGAGAAGAATATTTTAGCACTTTGAATCAAAGAAACACCCAAGAAATTAATTAGCAAGAGGTTGGCCAAGGTGAGCTAAATCAAAAAGAAGTTAAGTTAGGAGAACACCTCTTTAAATAGACTTTAAATCCATAGGGGTTTAGCCAAGTCAAGAAGAATGGAAGAAAAAAGAAGTAGGAGGGAAATTAATAATAAAAGAATTCAATATTTGAAAATAAGGAGACCAAGCAGAGGGATCACCAAGGCAAAGGAAAGTTGAAAATAAAATAAAGCAAGAATTTGATTTTGAATAATTAAAACATGATAATAATTTGAACCCATTCAATTCTAATTGATGTGGCCAAGCAAAAGTGAAGAGTTAATTGAAATGCAATCATAAATAAACTCTTCTTATTTAATTAAAGGATCAATTAAGAAAGTGATTCAAACTAATTTGAGTTTAAAATATATTAAAAAATAAATTATGCATGGGATGACCAAGAAGTTTCCAAAGGGAGTTCAAATATGATTTAATGCAACATATATGAGAGATTAGTTAACTGATTAAATAGATTAAATAAAATAAGACAAGAGATATAAATCAAATTAAAGTAAATCAAGATAAATTTCATGGATATTTCTGCGAAGACATTTCCAAAAATGACTCAACCTCCAATTAATGCATTCAATCAATTTCAAATCATGAGAGGTTAATTAAGAAATAATTTTAATCATAAACATAATTTAAATAAATTAACAACAATTTAGGAGGAAATCATGAGTATTTCCAAAATTAGAAGTATAAAAATAGAAAGTTAATTATTATGAATCAATTTGATTTCAAGTTTAAACTAATTCAAATTAATTTAATTTAAATCAAATATAATAAATAAATCACATCAAGAGTTGGCCAAATTATTACTAAAATAATCAAAATAAATTTGGAAATAATTTATGGCAAAATGTAATTTGAATTTCAAAAATACTTAATTTCAAAATTAAAAAGAATGTAAATTTAAAATTTTATTAAATAAAGGAAAAATAATATGACAATACCTTAAATAAATTTTACAAATTTTAACATACCAAAATAAATGAAAATTTTGGCCAAAAAGAAAAATAAGATGGTATTATTGATAGGAGAGAGAAAATAAAGGATAGAAGAGAGAAAAAAAGATAATTTGAATAATGAGAGAATAATTTAATTATAGTGATGAAATAAATGGATAAATAAATAATCTAAGTATGAAAATAACTTAATAAAGTGTGTAATAAATTTAACTCACGTTAAAAAGTAATGGTTAAGGCTTAATCTCATGCAAGTACTCTAATTATTCAAAAGGATATTAAAAATTGATGCAAATAAAATATAAAAATATGTAAAAAAATAAGATAAATGATATGAAAATATTTTAGCCATTATTTTTATGTTATTTAGCTCTTATTTTCTTATTATTGCAAAAAACTAAAGAGATTCTCAAACTACCCTAGTCCATAGATCTTGACTTTTCAAATTTGATTGAGCAAACTAAACACTAAACTTCAATCATCGATCTCATAAGCTTCCTAAACACTAAAAATAAAATATTAGTTTTATCCAATCATATGTTTGTTATCTTCAAAATTAATTGAATAAAAAATGAGGCCCATGGAGTTAACAAAGAAGTAAATAATGAAGTTGAGTGGATCTAAGATGAGACCCTCTTTAGATGAGGATATAGAGCATGTGAGAAATCATGTGAGCGTTATGAGGTGTATAACAATAGCTATGGTGAGATTGGGGAAAAAGAAACATCTTCACCATGGATGTGATATGTAAGGAGGAGATGTGTAAATTAATGATAAATGGGGGTAGTGTTATGAATGTCATATATACTCACATTCTTTTAATAGTGAACTTTAAGCCAAAACCCCATCTTAAAACATCTAATGTGTGTTGGGTAAATCATATCTCCTTGCCTATTACATAAAAAGATATGTAGCTATGAAGAGTGCATTTAGTGTGATGTTTAACTATAGACATAAAACATATCTTGTTAAGCAGACTTTGACTTTATGATCTTAATGTGATTTGTTTTCATCAAGAGAACACTTATGTGTTAAAACATAACAAAAAATCATAAAATTATTTCTTGTAAAGCCAATAAATAAACAAGCTCTTACTTCTCCTCATATGTCTAGTTTTGAGATCGAACTAAAGCCTAGTCAAAAGAAAAGAATAAAACATCTACTAATGGTATTATTATTCCATATTATTGGGAGATTATTTTTGATATAAACATAATGAGTCATACCACTTCACATTTACCTTTAGACATTTGAGTAGAAAATGTAGGATTCAACACCATGTATAAAGAGTTTTTTGATCCCACATCATACTTTTTTACTTTATGCGAGGGATGCTATAGAAGAGTCACTTAAGTATCACTACTAGATATTTCATCTCCCTCTTATCTTAGTTTAATGATCTCTACTTAGATGACGTACTAGTTTTGCCACTCATAAATATATTCTACATGCCATTGATTTTATTCCATGTTCTTAGTTATCAAATTTAGCACATTATAGGATGAACCTTATATAGCTTGCTAAGTTTAAGAGATAAATATATGAGTTACTAAGGAAAAGATTCATTCAAGAGAGTTTATGTCCTTGTTAAGTTCTAGGACTATTGACACCAAAGAAAGGGTACCTCAAGGATGTGTATTGTTAGTAGAGTAGTCAATAAAATCATTACGCATATGATTTTAATCCCTTGGTGACATGTTAGGTCATATTAAGAATTCAAAGTCTCTCCAAGTAGCTCTTCGAAGGGTGTACCATCAAATTAGAATCATATCAAGGGATGAGTGGAATATAACATTTAAAACCATTCATAGTAATCATGCCTTTCAATTTATATAATGCATTTTGCACATTCATGAGATTGAGAATACACTTGAAAGTTCTTAGTCATCTATTGTAATGAGATTCGTATCTTTAGCCCAAGTGAGAAGGTGTACTTTTACAAATTAAGGTTAGTCCTAATCAAACTATAAGAAGATAACCTTTATATAAATTTTAAAAAATACTTGTTTTGTTAACTAGAGCTTACTTTCTTCAGATTTATAGTGTTGAAAATTGCTTGAAGGCAGACCTTGCAAAAATTAAAGCCATAATAAACTAGCCAACCCCTATGAATTTTTTTTATGCGCTTCATTTCCATGGCTTAGCCACGTTCTATAGAAGTTTTATTATGAATTTTAGCATGATTTTAGCTTCAATTATTTATATTATAAAGAAGGATAAATTTATTTAGACCACATCAAAAAGGCCAAGGAACAAATAAAAGTCCTTATGACAATATCACCAACTCTTAAACTTCTAGACTTTAACAAAACATTTGATGTCACCGTGATGTTTTGATGTTGGAATATGTAGTGTAAATAGTTTTAACATCATTCAATAGCCTTATATAACAAAAAGCTAAATGATATAAAACAAAAGTACTTTATATATGTTAGAGAATTTTATGATATTTTTTAAACTTTAAAACACTAGAGATATTATCTATTGCATAAAGAATTCATTCTTAACACTGATAATCATACTCTAAAATTTATCAATAGCTAATTGAATTGTAAGCATGTAAAATGGGTAGAATACCTTCAAGGGGTAGAAAATAAAGTTGTAAATGCACTTTCTAGAGTCATTTTGGTAATCACTTCTTTCGAATTTTAAAACTAAGATTTGATAGGCGAAAGGATGATTATTAAGTATACCCAAATTTTCACTTAACATGTTTAGATTTTGCAGAAAAGAACCTATTTTTCAATAATTTAAGTGGTGTCTATATATTGATTGATGGAAATTTATACAAAGGGATGAGATTAACATTCTTAGTACTTCAATGCAACATTTATTATGATAGAGTTATGTTCAAGGGAGTAACAAGATATTTCAAAACCTAAAATAATACATCTAGTTGGAAAATATTTGAAGAGAGATGATGAGAGAGTAGTCACCCAAAAAGCCAAAAGTATTAAGCAGAAAGTAGGAAAATTACTTATTTCATTTAGACATTGGAAGGATGTTTTATGAATTTTGCACTTGGGTTACTTAGGACAACAAAAAGATATGATAGAACCTTTGTTATCATAGACTGTTTCTCCAAGTTGACTCACTTCATACCTTCTTCAAAAACTAATTATGCATTTAATATATCAAAGTTCTTTTTCAAGGAGATTATTAGACTGAATGGATTCCCTTTAGAATTATTTTTGATAAAGATGTAAAGTTTATATCATATTTTTGGAAAATATTATGAAAGTTTATGTACATAACACTGAAAATCTTCTTAGCCTTTCACCCCTAATTCGACGGATAAACAGTCATTCATCTACAAGGTGATATTTCTTATTTTGTTTGTGTTGCTTTCCATTTCTTCTTGCTGTATGAATTGAAGACCAGTAACAGAAGAGTGAATCTAGACTCACAAAGGCTCGTTTGAGGATTCTGCTAGAGCTTAATCTCAACCAAAAATAGAGAATTGCAATTTGAGGTTGCCATTAGAGCTAGGACTTGGACGGGAGATAATATCATGCACTCTATGAGCAATAAGTGTTATCTTTTATTGATCTCTAAATCCCTTATTTCAGAAGTCTTACAAGTTTGGGTTTGGTAATGGCAAGACATTAAATTATCCAGATTCCTTAATCAAGAAACTATTCACTCATTAGGTTAGTTGTTTTTTTTAACTAGTTTATTAATTTTAGAATTTCAATTCTTAAAAAATAAGTTTCCTAAGCAGCGTTGGCATGCTCTGATCACAAGTTCAGTGATTTCCATGAGCCAAACGTTTCTTGAAAAACTAGTGGCAAGCATTCCAGCAAACATGAGATGTTAGAGAATGCCCATCAGGAAGAAAGATAAGAAACTACTAGCATTGGCATTCTCGTCAAGCTTAAATTACTTTTGGAACTTATTTGATAGAAAGAATTCCAACAATCCTGGTTAAGTCCATTTTAAAAGCCAATAACACCTACAACACTTAGAGGAGGGGTTAGGAAGTCACATTCAAAGGGCAAGATGCTGGAACCCATAGTTTATTCAGGCAGCTTTTTTCCAATTGCATTTAGAAATTGTTCAGTCAAAAATTTGTCTTAGGGATCAGCTTATTATTCTATGTTATTACTTAGTTGCTAAAGTCTTGTCATTTGTATTTAGTTCTCGCAATGGTTGTTAGCTTTATTGGTCCTTTTTGGTGAAATTTTGTTTTGCCAAGTTTTATTTTTGTACAGACTTCATTCACTGCCAGCAATGACCCAAACAACTTCATATAGTTCACGAGCATAAGAGGAAGGCTTTTGTAATGCCAATGATAGCTTTTTACTATAAAAAGTGATAGGATGAGCATATGGTATCAGGGCAGTGCCAATAGCTAAGTGCCAATAGATAGGCTTTAGGCACCTGTTCCTATAATAAATGGCACCAAAATAATCAAGGTAAGAACGAAAATGAGGTATTGCATCTTTCAAAGCATTGAATGCTAATGGCAATCATTGAAGTTTGCCACATGCCAATAAAGCTGTTAATGGTGCTATGATTGTCACAGAATGGGGAACTAATTTGCTTTAACCCATAGAATTGTATCAATTGTTTCAACAATTCAAGGGTTTGCTGGCATTGAACAACTTAGATTGATTTTTTATGCCACAGATAAGTCAAGTTGTGTTTCAACAAACACGTGCTTGGGGGTTTTACAAATAATATGTGTTTGAAGAGAGTGCAAGACCATTAGAAGATGGTCTACCAGCACTTCAAGAGATGTCCTATGGACAAGGATGCCATAAAAAATATCAAAACAAAGCAAAGAAAGGGTTGAAAAGGTGGTTAGCACATTTGTCATGCCAAAGGGCAATGACATTAATTTGTAGTGGCCCCCTCATGTGTTTGGACAACCATCTTGCATGCACCCTACTTCACCATTCATATTTGGTGATAACCAGATGAAAAATCCAAATTTGAGAAATGGAAGCACAATGTAACATGTTTATTTTTTCTTTGACAACTGGCATAGAAAAATGGTTTGTCATTCCACCTATACAAAAATATCACATGCCACTATTCCTGCATACTAAGAGAACCAGGAAAGGAAAAAGCTTGCACTTTTGTGAATGATGCTTAAGTCAAGTATATCTTTCAACAACTTGTTTATTTCAATATTCTGAAAACAATCACATCAATGTTGTTGCACCCACATGGGTTTCACACCTGGAAACAATGAATTCAATGCTCCACTGCCTTCCGCAATGACAACTCAAATGATGACTTAAATACCTATTAGTAAGCATCGAGTTCCTCTTGATTCTTTTGATGTAAAGACTATAGCCTACTTGTGGATAATTGGGTAGAATCAGATATTGGCATAAGCAAGAAGCGATGCAATTGATGGAGAATAACCAGGTGAACTACTCAATTGAATGTTGTGGACTAAGGAGCTCACATCACCTTGCAATTTAGTTGTATTTCCCATTTATAAAAATTTCATAGTTAAGTATCCTTATAATTTGCAGTACGCCGATCTAACAACTCCAAACTATGGGCTTCCAAGATCACATCTGTGTGTTGAATTGGAAAGTGTGATAGTCAATAATGAATGAGCATCCTTGAATACCATGTTGCTTCTACCAAAAAAGAGCAAAGACTTATAGAGTTAAGCCATTGGCCACTAAAAAGTTAAAGAATTTGGATGTTATGATTATTTGTCCCAAAGTGCAAACTAATTTCTTTTGAATAAAGTTGTGAGTAGATCCAATGTCTACTAATATCTAGACAATGTGATTGCAAATGTCCATAAAGTTCTTGGATTATTTTATACTGTGAAAGTATTGAAATTGGATTATGGGAAATCAATAACAGATTGTTTAATTGCATCATGTTATTTATTTGATTGTTCCGAATGTTCATCAATAAACATCGGGATAAACAACTTGGACTTATAATGTGATTGCAATGGTATTTTGGCAGTGAAACAAAAGCCCTTTGAGCTATGCTCTTCCATTTGAGTTGTCAAATGGAGTATCGATAAAGTGGATTTGATTGTTGTTATATGTATAGAGCTTATAGAGTTTAGAGAAGCCAACAAAATAGATGATGGAGAACACACAAATGTCTAATTACCATCAATCAATCAATCCATTAAATTTGGCTAATTGAAAAGGATGTGATAATGATTACAATTGTAATGTTCACAACTCTTTCCAAATTTTGATGTGTAAACTTGATATAAAACAACTTAGGAGAAGAAAAGTAGAAATTTTGAAATTGTTTGGAATGCCCTTCAAAGTGATTATAAATATCTTGGATCAAATATGTTTAATGTAACATGGTGAATTCCCCTTTAAACCTCATAGATTGTTTAAAACATCAAGCACTTTCTTTATGGAGTCGCTTGTTAACTAGTTCAAAATATTTAGAACTTAGCTACATTCTAAGTACAGTGTGAAATAAACTCTATGTATTTGAAATACTTTTTGGTGTTTGGTTTGTTGTAAAATAATTTCATAATGGTATTTGGTAAGTATTTTGATTTTTTTTATTTAGGCACAAATCAAGATGGAGGCTAGAGATCAGAATAATGGGGTCATAATATAGGTCAAAGGTTGAGGGTGAGGCCAACGCTAATAGGGTAGAAGTTAAAGGTCACATTGAGGTCAATGTCGTAGGTCGTGCAATTATCGTTTAACCTTAAAGGCAAACATGAGTGTAGGGTTAGCATTTAGAGGTTCCATGATCCAAGATCATGTAGGAGGCTAAAGTGAGCAAAGTTGCATAGCATGATGTTATGTACTTGAAATTCAATCAAATCAGGTGAATTTTAAATACATAAAAAATGGATAGTTGATAAATTCAAACCCCTTAACATATACTTTAAATTTATTTTACTCTCTATGAAACAGTTAAAAACTTAAAATCACTATATTGAAATGCAATCAACTCAAAAAAAGTCCAACCAAACACCCCATAAAAGAATTTCAAGAACTTATTGCTTATTATGATATATCCATTGATACCAACTTAAAGTTGATCCATCCATATATACAAGCACATTAGTGAATTATTTTTCCTAAAAGTTGGTAGTAAGAAAAGAATGATAGGGTTTAAAAAGCCAACCCAAAAAGTTATCTCCATTAAAGTGTAACATGTTCATTTTCACATTACCAAAGTTCATAACACTAAATAAAAGACATGGAGTATAGTCAAACAATGTACTTGAAAACATTGATCCATCATCCCTATCAATGTATTTCAAATGTGTTGGTTGATCATCTCTTTTTCAACCAAGGATAATTATCGTGATGTATCATTGAGTATCATTATCATGGAAGAGATCTACTCTTCTATTCAACTCATTAATCTAAGATAATCATCGATTGTAAACTACAATAGCCAATGTAAACTACAATAGCCAATGAGGAGCTAGTGTGTTTGACAAAGAGCTGCAATAAAAGCACTGATGATAGGTGCCTTAGATCAAAAGGGTATGTCCAGTTGATTGCAATCCATGAATATCAAATTCTCTAGGGGAAGAAAATAAAACAAATGTATACAAGGACATAGTTTTTGCTATATTGTTCAAATCAGTCAAATAATTTATTTATAGATTTTCCAAAGTGGAATATAGGGTAATCTAAATAACTATGGTCTGATTACAAAGCAAGAATCAACATTTGTATTACAAAGAAAATAATCAATTTCAATAAAGTAGATATGACAGGTATTTGTAATTGTCTTAACAACAAACAACTTGTTAATAAGCCAATTGACATTTCATTTTCTTGTACAATCCTGGTTGTCATCAAGAGTTTTCTTTTTCTTTATTTCAAGTGAAATTCTACAATCCATTTCATCGCTCTTCTTATCTTTGGCTTTCAACTTTCTGATGAACTCAGTGAGTTCACAACAGACAAAATTATCTAATAATATGGCATAAGTTGAATCTAAAAGCTAGTAAACAAACATATTGAAAATATTATGCATCAACACAATTTAGATGAAAAGAGTAGTAATCGTGCACTTACATTGCCCTTTAATTGATTAATTATCTTTAGTCGATTGCATCCATAGTGCCATCATTCATTAGAGATTCTAGCACATCTTCAGGTGTTATCACAACACCACCCATTGAGCATCAACAAGCCACTTTATGGAATTCTGCCTTAAATAAGAAGATAAATCTACACCAAATAGTTCACCTATGCAATTCAATAAGTTATTCACTGAATAGAACTGCAAAAATAATTGGCAAGAAACCTTAAAATGTAGATATATTGCATGGAAAATACTTAGCCATAAAGTTCAGTAGAAAGAAATAAATTAGTTCTTTAAACAAAACGGACAAATGCATATGCTATAGTGAAGGATGAATAAATAACAAAATAAAACAACATCATTATGAAAAGTGCAAAATATCAGATTAGATTTTGTTGGTAATTCACCTTGAAATAAGTTTAAGTGTATTATACTATGTTACAACTAAACTTCAAAATTTGAAACCGGTAGAAGAGGCCTTGACAGATGACTACGCACTACATGAATCGTAAACAAATGAATTATTCCTTCAAACTTGGTTAAATTGAGAAACACAAACATGGATATAATGTCTTATCTGGAACTCTTGAATTAAAATCCAAAATTGATAGGAATTGATCGCAATTTGAATATCGAAGAGGAAAAATCCATACCAACGACTAACGATGCGAAAATAAAGAGAAACAAGAATGAAATCAAGGAAAGTTCTTAAATCTTCGAGTAGAAATGACTAGCTGTGATTCATGGCCGAGGTGGTTCGTAATCCAAGAGATCGAGATTCCACTGACGACTAGAAAAGGCAACGGGAAGCTTATGTGATGGATTTCAGCGGATAGCGAATTCAATATTAAAACTTGTATTTTTCCCTTTTTTGTGTTCACATAAATATCACATGATTTTTTTATTTATTAATATATTTAATTTTAAAATTTACTATTTATTTATATAATATTTATTTTTTAAACCATATAAAAATATTATAAATATTATTTTTTAAATTAAGATCCTAACATAATTAAATTTGAATCTAACACTATTTAAGATGTGATAAATATGAAAAAATATGGAATAAAAATAAATCATTGAAAAAAATAGTTCAAATTAAAAATTTATAAATGTGAAAAGTCAAGATCTCATTATTGACGAATTTCCAACCAAAAAGCTTGGAAAATTCTTAGGTAATTGATCATTTAGAACTATTAATTATTTAGGAGACTCATTGATTATTAATTAATAATACCTAGAAGTTGAACATGCACTCGAGAAATGTTGTATTATTGAAGAATTAAGTGAATCTATAACTTGGTAAACACTCACCAATTACCTGCAAATCTCAACCTCTGTTTGAATTGAATTAAAATATTCAATAAATTTATTCTTCTCTTAATTCACGTTTATTCTAAGTGAAAAGTAGATAAACAAATTAATATGAGGAAAATTTAAATTAACTAAACTCTAAAAATTCAAAGATCAACCATTTTAACTTAGAGTCGAGCAACTTTAAGATGAAAACTTGATCAGCTTCAAAGAAATTTCTTTTAAACTTGATCAGCATCAAAGAAACTTATTTTCGACCTTAATGACACATTGAAGTGTCAAATTTTAAAGAGACACTACTAAGATGGTTCTTATACTTGCTTGTACGCATTATCACTTCTTTTGTAAACTTTGGAAAATTTTAGCAAGATCTAAGACTTACTCATGAACCTAAAGACCTAAGTCCAAAACTTAAACATTGGAAGAGCTCATAAAAAACCATAAGGAACACTTATATTCTAGGAGACATCTTTTGAGAAATCCCCTTATGAATAACTATTGTAAACATCCTAAGGTTTTGGATAAGACAATTAAGAGGTTATGGTTGATGCCCCAACCTATGATAGAGTACATGATCCTAATAAGTTTCTAGACTAGCTTACCACAAATAGATGAATTTGTAGATTAATACTAAATGGATGACTATCAAAGAACTTTATTTGCCAAAATAAAACTTTAGGCCATGCTAAAATTTATTAAAATAATATTTTACTTAAGGAAGAGAGACAACATAGAAATATCTTCACTTGGGTTAAGATGAAGGAGATGCTTAGGGCTAAATACCATTCTAAAAATCATTAGAAGAAATTGCATGAACAATTAATGAGACCAAGAAAAAAATATGCAAGTGGTTGAATTCATAATTATTTTTAAGGATTTGATAATTAGAACCAATTGCACTAATCAAGAGTGGTAGTTAACCAACATAAATATTATTGGCCTTAGGAGTGACATTATGAATGAGGTGGAGTTACAAGACCCTCACACTCTTAAGGATGCCATTTATTTAGATCCAGTAGTCTAAATTATATGCTCTAAGAAAAATAGAAGAAAGCAACCTCTTTATCTAGATCCAATAGTTTAAATTCCTCCTATCAAGCATCCTCTTATTTTATCCATGTTGCCCTCACTTTTGGAGTGAGGATTCACCTTCCTCATGCTAGGCTTAGGAACTTTCTAGGAACTTCGACTTCCCTAGTTATGGGACACTTCTAGTGACTAAGAGAACACTAAACCCAATCTTAAAGACTTAAGAGGCAAACCCTAAGCTTAGGTTATACCCTAGAACGAATAAGTCTTACATATCCTATGGCCTAAACCAATACATGCTAATCAACTCATCCAAACCCCAAACTCACACGAATGAAAACAACCAATCTCAAACCTATTCAATTAATCACAATTGAATTTGGTTCTCCAATCCAAGCTCTAAGCTAAATTAACTTAGGCCTTAACCTAAGCTAACCCCATCATGATCCTATGATCCAACCCAAAACCCATTTTAAACCCATTTGATTTTCTCAATCACTTCAATCATTCAATAGATCATTTCAAACCCTTCCAATACTTGCAATCAACCTAATCAAATCAAATGAACTCAGCCAACCCAAGTTAGCCCATTTGACCCAAAGGGTCCAAATGAGCCAAAATCCAATCAAACTCAAAGCAATGACAATCAAAATCACTAATCAACTCTAAATCCATCATGGAACCCTTCTCAACACCCAATTTAATCCAATTCAACCCTCAACCCAATTGATCCACTTGACCCTAAGTGGCCTAAAGAACCAAATTGACTCAAACTTCAATCCAACCCAAATTGGGTTGAATCAACCCATCCAATATCTTTCATAATGATTGTTGATCATCATTGATTGTCCAATTGCAATCAATTGGGTCAAACCAAACCAATTTGATCGCTTGACCTAATTTGACCTAAAGGACCAAATTGAGTCAAATCAAATTGATTCCAACCAATACCTCCAATCAATCATAAATTAATTTTTGAATATGACCCAACCCTCAATTGAACCCAATTTGACTAAACCAACCCAATTGACCCATTTAGCCCAAATTGACCTAAAGGGTCCAATTGAACCAAATCCTTCCATAATTCAAATTGATTCAAACCACCTACAATCATTCTCAAATGATCAATTGAACCTAAACCAACCCTCCACTCAAGCCAATTTGGCCAATTTGACCAAATTGGTCAACTTAGCCCATTTGACCTAAATATACTCATATGAATCAAAATCAATTTCCACTTTAAATTAAACCAAATCAATGGCACCAATACATTCCAAATGATCAGTTGAACCTACCCAAACCTTTGAATTGACCTAATTTGACCAGTTGGTCAGCCTAATCTAATTGAACCCCTTTAGACCCATATGGGTCAAGTTGAGTCAAACCATACCAAACTAAGTTCAAACCTAATAAAACTTGGCATGTCTCATCCTTGTCTGCCCAAGTGGTCCCAACCCATGGTGAATCTAGTTTAGGTCAAAACCCTTGAACTAAGCCACCAAAATGGAATGAAATCCCCATTTGGATAGGTTCTCCCACTCCTCATGCCTTAGCAGCCAACTTTGCCCCTTCTAGAATATGTGGACCACTGACCCAACCTAATCCAAGGCTATTGGGTTCAGCCTTTGGCCATGAGAGGGTGAGCTCACTAATGGCATGCCATTGGTTCACTTGGAGGAGAAGGTACACCCCATGCTTGCCCATGCCACTACTTCAACCTTTCAAGCACCTCCACCTTAGCAGTTCATTGCCACCTTTGGCCACCTACCCGGCTGGACGGCTGCCAAAGGCTAAGCCAATCTCAACCCTTGGTTCACTTAGGGAGGAGAGTATACTCTTCTCCATCCATTCAAACTTCACAGAGAGCTTCCTCAGTGTTCCAATCAATTTAAGACCCTTCCCCGAATCCCTAGTGCACTCCATCATCGACGAGACCAACCACCTAGTGAAATAGAGAGCCTCGTACGTCCAACCTCACCTAAACTTTACCAAATCTAAATTAACTCTCCCCACACCTTTCCCTCACTCCGACGAGTAAAATGAATCGATCCCCGATTGATTTGATCACTAGAAGGCACTGCAAGACCATCTACGGTGAGCTTTGCGATAGTGATTGGTCCATAGAGGAATCAATGAGGAGGCAACTCGAGATCTTCCCAATAAGGCTTCGTCTCTTCTCGATGAAGCTTCCTCAATCAATGGACCATCAATTTTTAGCTCTGACGAGGTAAAAATCTTGCAACCATAGATTTTCCCATTATATTTTTTTTGGAATTTATTGGCCATATAATTTAAAGAATTTGAGATTTCAATCCTAATTACCTTCCTTAATCAATTTTATGTTTATTAAAATTGCTAAATAATAAAAATTAATTAGTTAATGATGATTAATCACTATTAATAGTGGGAATGATGAGGAAAAATAATTATGGCCTCTATCCTAGTTATTTTCGTAATATATTTCTATAAGAGGGTTAATTAATCTACATGTTAATTCAAGGTTAATTAAATAAATTAATTGTAAAATCAAATCAAATAAAAATGATGTTTGGTCCAGAAGATAATTCAAATTCAATTCATGGATTCTCCTTTATATGTTTAATAATGTAAAGTCATTAAATTATGGTTAACCCATGGGTGTGAAACCATAAGTACTAAATATTGATTCTTCTTTAATCTAATTAACTCTTAAGCATGAGTCTAATTGCATTATGTCATTTTTAGCATTGCAATTTTAATTTTCATAAGCATATTGGAGGCTCATGATTAAGTAGTTAATTAAATTAAAGAGGCTTAATAAATGAAAATTAAATTAATTGCTTGATGATTTAAATATCAATTCATAAAATTCACTTAACCACTTTTCCTTAAAGGCATTAAGTCACCAACATGGGATGGGGCAAAACATCAAATGTCTTTCTCCTCTTTAGGTTTTAATAATTCAAACATCAAAATCAAGATTCCATAAAAACTTTGGATAATCTTAAAGAGTTTTATTTGACTTGGTTGTCCTTAAGAATTAATGTGATTGAATATGTCATGTGGCAATGTTTAATTTCTCCTTTTAAATCATTATAAAATTTTATGTCATTTATTTCATACATTCATGTCTTTTCAAAAAGAATTAAGGAAGAAGAATATAATCATATCTAAACCGCATGTGTTGAATTAATGTTACTATATGGTGTGGCAATTATCGCTAGTAAATCTTAAATTACTTTCAAAATTATAAGCCAATGATGAAAATCTAAACCGATGTTTTTTATGAATATTCTATGTGATTTATTCACTTATAGTTTAAACATGTTAAAGGATTGTTCTATTTTCATTATTCATATGTATGTTTACATGTGTTTGAATGTTAGCAAGTACATAGTCTAGACATCTCTAGCATACAAGGCTTTAAGTAGCCCCAAGGAGGTCTTAGATTACCTCACTTCCTTGGTTTAACAATGACACATACTTGCTTAATTTGATTCACATGTGTACATGTATTGGAATTTGGATAGAACTTTACTTTACATGAATAATTGGTTATAATACAATCTTTCGCATAATTTTCATTCCTATGCTTGTGTGTACATATTAGAATTTGGATAGAACTTTACTTTACATGAATAAATAATTGGTTATAATACAATCTTTCGCATAATTTTCATCCCTATGCTTGTGTATACATTTATATGTATTTAAGATAGCAAGTATATTATCTAGACATCCCGAGAACACAAGGCTTTAAGTAGCCCTAAGGAGGTCTTAGATTAACTTCCTTGGTTTAACAATGGCACACACTTGCTTAAATATCTAATACATGTGTATGCATACTTAGCTAAGGAATGAAATATCTCTTTTCTACTAAAAATATATGCATTAACAACCATTAAAGTGTGCCAAAAATACACACATGTACATTACATGTATAGGTATGCTAAATTAAATATCATAAATAAAAAAATGAAAACATATATATATATATATATATATATATATATATATATATATATATATATATATATATATATATATATATATATATATATGTTACTAATGATGAAAATGAATGGTGGACTTTTATTCATATGATAGTGGTTTAATCTCATTAATCTTAAGATGCCTTTCATGTTTGGATAAAATTCATTAAGACTAACCTAAACTTAAGTTTAATAAAAATTCTTAATAAGCCATTCACTAAAGCAACCCAAGCATAATAATATACCCTTAGAAAATAACTTAAGATAGGGATGAAAGAAATCAAACTTCTTTCTTCTTTTATAATAGTTAGATATTAAATAGGCATCAAATGAAACAAAGAAAACACAAATTAAAATTAGCCAATCCTTTTAATAACTTGAAGTGGAACATCCCTAATGTTTAACTTAAACAATTCCAAACTATAGATAATCATAATTCCAAATCCTAATTAAGACATACCACACCAAACCTTACACACACATTAGAATCTTGAGTCACCAATTCCAGATTTAGGTTTGGTGTATATTGTGATGTTATATTTTGTTTTATGATGTAATATTTTAGACTAGATGTTAGGCTGCTATTAGCCTAGTGATATTTTCTACAAGAGATTATGCTAAAGAGGGCTACTGTAATAATAAATATAAATGTTCTTGCTTGTAGATTACTTATCCCCCTTAGTAAAATCCATATTAGGAGAGGTGGGCTTGGTTGCCTATGTGTAGGGTGCTAAGTCCAAATTTATGGAATATAATTTCTTGGTTTATATGTTTGTTTAGCTGACATCTATTTTGCTAGATTTCCCTTTCATAAACATGTAATTTTGCAATAGAATTAAGCTTTGTTTATGGGAGGATGAAAGATGAGAAGGAAAATCATTCTACTTTTTCAAGGTGGGGTGAGAGTTTACCTAACATTTTATTCTTTTATGGTAATTTATAAATTTTTTATTGTTATGTTTAGCTTGTACAATAGAAATGACATATTTTTATAGGTTTCTTAAAGTTTGATGATTGAATGTGGCCTGGATACGATAGTTCCTTAGAACAAAATTAAATTTTCTACCCCCACTAATAACTTATAACTAAATTCTAAGACAACTCATAATCTCACTTTAAAGCTCAGATTTATAATCAAGATAAATTAAAGATTTAGTAACCCCTTAGCTAAATGATGTATGTTAGAACAATCATGCATATCATCTTATTTTGCTCTTGAATAGGGAGGGTATCCATTCTTGCACGATAGGGGAATGCTTGACCTTTGAGGACATCTCTTGTAGTGAAAAACACCTCCTCCCATTGATTTAGCCCATAATCTCATTTCATCATGCATATAGGCATAATTTTTTGAAGCCTTAGTTCAAATGATTGTGTCAAAACTGATATAAAAGATTGTAAATTTTGCATTTAGTCTAAGTCATTTCTTCATGTCAGTCATGATCTAGTCTCTTAGGGAGTGAGTTTATAACTCTAATCTCCTTCCTAACTAAATAATAATCTAGCTATCTTGCATATACATAAGACCAGCCTATATGATTTTAAAGCGAATGAGGTGTTAGCTGGCCGCCACTTCGGGTGATTGGAAGTCCATAAGAGTTAAGATGAGTTTATCCTCTCTTGTGGACGTAAATTATCATATCCCATTTTCCCGTTTAGGCTTAGGTCATGCTTTTAGCTTGTGTTAAAGCATCCTAGATTTATGTTCCAAGGCTACTTATTTCCTTCATGCTACAAGTATAAGTTCTCATCTCTTAGACATTTCCACAATCTTGTGTTGATGGACTATAAGATCTAACATTCTAATAAAATTTCAACTCAAATTAAAAAAAAAAACCCTCTCTTTCAAATATATAAAGCCTCACTATAAGGTAGACTAGAGTGCTCACTAGGCTTTCTAGTATCATGAATGCTCCCTTATCTTCCTTTAGAATCTAAAATAAGTCTTCCAAATTGAACTTTCCCACTTTATTTCCAAAAATACCAAATCCTTTGATAGTATATTTGAAATCTTTTGAGATATTTAATCGAGAGTGTTCTTAGAAAATTCATATTTCTTAAAATGTAATTAACTATGTAAGCTTGCTTTCATAGAGAACTAAAGAACCCGACATAAAATAAATCCTACTTTACTTCTACATGTAAAGTAGGGGAAAGATCTCTGGTATATACATAGACCCATTTGCATTAGGAGTCCTTATCAGGTGATTAGGTCCATTGTAAGGTGATGTTTCCATCCTTTGAGATTGTACATCATACTTTAATGTCATACCCACTCGCTTCGATAAGTACCCTAAGATCTACGTGGTGTCCCAACGACTCCAAATTAAAACACCACAATCCATAGGTCTACTATTAGACCCAAAGCTTCATCTCTAGTATCCAACCCAATAAGAATGCCATTTATTCTTATTAAAGATTAGGGACATAATGTGCTTAAGTTCCATAAAAAGAGACACATAAAAAATTAATGTAAGGGAAAAATCATGTTCTAAGATGCCAGAGACAAAGAAGAGGGTGTTAAGAGGGAAAGGAGGAATTAAGTATTTTTAAAAAATAATAATAAATTAAGACTTAATTTACAATTTTATAGAAAATATAGTTGCAAAATAGAGAAAAATATTTTCTAATGAAATAGAAAACCAACCAGGCAACCAAACAAGAAAAATAAAATACAAAAAAGTAAAGACAAGAGGCATAATGATTTTTACGTGGTCGGGCAAACCAAAAAACTAGCCTATGTCCACACCTAGCCACATTGACTTGGAAATCAATAAGAAAATGAGATTATAATCAATCTCATGTACTCTCCTTCATCAGGCAAGCACAACCCCAATTATGTATTTTCCTACACTAGGTAAGTATAATCCCAAAACAAGTTCAAGAGAAAAGAAAATACAATTTCAATATCTAACTCTCAAATTTAAAAATAATTTTGAACTTAAGCCCACTAAACAATATTAAAACAAATAAGAAAAGAGCTCAATCTTATATTTTACATTTTATGAATTAAAAGTATGTAATGATATGAACTTTAAATATTCTTAAATTAAAATGCTAGAATGAAAATAACCCTTAAAGCACTTGTAGAAAATAGATGGCAAAGATCTTGGATATAAAAACTATGAAACACAATATCTATAAAAGTCTTATGATTTCAACAAAAAAAACCTTTTGGATCACTTGAAAGAGAATGAAAAGATATTAGAGAAGAACTTTTAACTATGATCTTTTGATCCAAATCAAGCCAATAAAACTAATGATTCAAAAGAACAAAGTGATATGTTTATTCTTACTCAATTATTTGTATGTGTAAACAATGAATTCAATTACTTGATATGAACTTTCCAAGCCTTGAAAGAAGCTTCAAATATATTGAACAGGATCTCCACTTGGATGTTATTGAAGAAGGAAAGAGAGGAGATGATCTCAAGCTCTTAGACTTCAAGCAATGTCTCACCCAAGGTGGGAGCAATCAAGAGAAGAATATTTTAGCACTTTGAATCAAAGAAACACCCCAAGAAATTAATTAGCAAGAGGTTGGCCAAGGTGAGCTAAATCAAAAAGAAGTTAAGTTAGGAGAACACCTCTTTAAATAGACTTTAAATCCATAGGGATTTAGCCAAGTCAAGAAGAATGGAAGAAAAGAAGTAGGAGGGAAATTAATAAAAGAATTCAATATTTGAAAATAAGGAGACCAAGCAAGAGGGATCGACCAAGGCAAAGGAAAGTTGAGGTAAAATAGTGCAAGAATTTGATTTTGAATAATTAAAACATGATAATAATTTGAACCCGATTCAATTCTAATTGATGTGGCCAGCCAAGCAAAAAAGTGAAATTGAAATGCAATCATAAATAAACTCTTCTTATTTAATTAAAGGATCAATTAAGAAAGTGATTCAAACTGAGTTTAAAATATATTAAAATAAATTATGCATGGGATGACCAAGAAGTTTCCAAAGGGAGTTCAAATATGATTTAATGCAACATATATGAGAGATTAGTTAACTGATTAAAATAGATTAAATAAAATAAGACAAGAGATATAAATCAAATTAAAGTAAATCAAGATAAATTTCATGGATATTTACAGACATTTCCAAAATGACTCAACCTCCAATTAATCATTCAAATCATGAGAGGTTAATTAAGAAATAATTTTAATCATAAACATAATTTAAATAAATTAACAACAATTTAGGGAGGGACCATGAGTATTACCAAAATTAGAAGTATAAAAATAAAGTGCATTAATTATGAATCAATTTGATTTCAAGTTTAAACTAATTCAAATTAATTTAATTTAAATCAAATATAATAAATAAATCACATCAAGAGTTGGCCAAATTATTACTAAAATAATCGAAATAAATTTGGAAATAATTTATGGCAAAATGTAATTTGAATTTCAAAAATACTTAATTTCAAAATTAAAAGAATGTAAATTTAAAATTTTATTAAATAAGGAAAAAATAATATGACAATACCTTAAATAAATTTACAAATTTTAACATACCAAAATAAATGAAAATTTTGGCCAAAAGAAAAAAAAGATGGTATTATTGATAGAGAGAGAAAATAAAGGATAAGAGAGAAAAAAAAGATAATTTGAATAATGAGAGAATAATTTAATTAATGATGAAATAAATGGATAAATAAATAATCTAAGTATGAAAATAACTTAATAAAGTGTTTAATAAATTTAACTCACTTAAAAAGTAATGGATAAACTCATGCAAGTACTCAAATTATTATATTAAAAAATTGATGCAAATAAAATATAAAAAATATGTAAAAAATAAGATAAATGATATGAAAATATTTTAGCCATTATTTTTTTTATTTAGCTCTTATTTTCTTATTATTGCAAAACTAAAGAGATTCTCACCTAGTCCATGCATCTTGACTTTTCAAATTTGATTGAGCATCAAAAACTTTCAAAACCAGATCTCATAAGCTTCCTAAAAAAAAAAATATTAGTTTTATCCAATCATATGTTTATCTTCAAAATTAATTGAATAAAAAATGAGGCCCATGGAGTTAACAAAGGAAGTAAGAAGTTGAGTAGATCTAAGATGAGACCCCTTATGAGGATATAGAGCATGTGAGAAATCATGTGAGGTTATGAGGTGTATAACAATAGCTATGGTGAGATTGGGAGAAGAAACATCTTCACCATGGATGTGATATGTAAGGAGAAGATGTAAATTAATGATAAATGGGGGTGTTATGAATGTCATATATACTCACATTCTTTTTTAAAGTGAACTTTAAGCCAAAACCCCATCTTAAGCCATCTAATGTGAGTTGGGTAAATCCTCTGCCTATTACATAAAAAAAAGATATGTAGCTATGAAGAGTGCATTTAGTGTGATGTTTAACTATGGACATAAAACATATCTTGTTAAGCGGACTTGACTTTATGATCTTAATGTGATTTATTTTCATCAAGAGAACACTTATGTGTTAAAACATTACAAAAATCATAAAATTTTCTTAAAGCCAATAAATAGGCTCTCTTCTCCTCATATGTCTAGTTTTGAGATCAAACTAAAGCTAGTGAAAGAAGAGAACAAAACATCTACTAATGGTATTATTATTCCATATTATTGGGAGATTATTTTTGATATAAACATAATGAGTCATACCACTTCACATTTATCTTTAGACATTTGAGTAAAATGTAGATTTAACACCATGTTTAAAGAGTTTTTTTGATCCCACGCTCATACTTTTTTTACTTTATACAAGGGATGTTGTAGAAGAGTCACTTAAGTATCACTAGATATTGCATCTCCCCTCTTATCTTAGTTTAATGATCTATAGTTATATGCAATATTTCCATAAATCATAAATATATTCTACATGCCATTGATTTTTATGTTCTTAGTTATCAAATTTAGCACATTATAGGATGAACCTTATATAGCTTGATAAATTTAAGAGATAAATATATGAGTTACTAAGGAAAAGATTCATTCAAGAGAGTTTATGTCCTTGTGAAGTTCTAGGACTATTGACACCAAAGAAAGGGTACCTCAAGGATGTGTATTGTTAGTAGAGTAGTCAATAAAATCATCATTATGTATAGATTTTTAATCTCTAGATTGGCTGACATTTTAGGTCGTATTAAGAATTCAAGTAAAGTCTCTCCAAATAGCTCTTCGAAGGGTGTACCATCAAATTAGAATCATATCAAGGGATGAGTGGAATATAACTTTTGAAACCACTCATAGACTATATGAATGGCTAATCATGCCTTTCAATTTTTATAATGCATTTTTCACATTCATGAGATTGATGAATATACTGGAAAGTTCTTAGTCATCTATTTTAATGAGATTCTTATCTTTAGCCCAAGTGAGAAGGTGTACTTTTACAAATTAAGGTTAGTCCTAATCAAACTATAAGAAGATAACCTTTATATACAATTTAAAAAAATGCTTGTTTTGTTAACTAGAGTTTACTTTCTTTAGATTTATAGTGTTGAAAATTGCTTGAAGGCAGACTTTGCAAAAATTAAAGCCATAATAAACTAGCCAACCCCTATGAATTTTTTTATGTGTTTCATTTCCATGGCTTAGCCACGTTCTATAGAAGTTTTATTATGAATTTTAGCATGATTTTAGCTTCAATTATTTATATTATAAAGAAGGATAAATTTATTTAGACCACATCTGCACAAAAGGCCAAGGAACAAATAAAAGTCCTTATGACAATATCACAAACTCTTAAACTTCTAGACTTTAACAAAACATTCGATGTCACGATGTTTTGATGTTGGAATATGTAGTGTAAATAGTTTAGAACATCATTCAATAGCCTTCTATAACAAAAAGCTAAATGATATAAAGCAAAAGTACTTTATATATGTTAGAGAATTTTATGATATTATTTAAACTTTAAAACACTAGAGATATTATTTATTGCACAAATAATTCATCCTTAACACTGATCATCATACTCTAAAATTCATGAAATGCTAATTGAATTGTAAGCATGTAAAATGGGTAGAATACCTTCAAGGGGTAGAAAATAAAGTTGTAAATGCACTTTCTAGAGTCACTTTGGTAATCACTTCTTTCAAATTTTAAAATCTAAGATTTGATAGACCAAAGGATGATTATTAAGTATACCCAAATTTTCACTTAACATATTTAGATTTTCTTGAGAAAAGAACCTATTTTTTCAAGAATTTAAGTGGTGTATATATATTGATTGATGGAAATTTATACAAAGGGATGAGATTAACATTCTTAGTACTTCAATGCAACATTTATTATGATAGAGGTATTTTCAAGGAGAGTAACAAGATATTTCAAAAACCTAAAATAATACATCTAGTTGGAAAATATTTGAAGAGAGATGATGAGAGAATAATCACCCAAAAAGCCAAAAGTATTAAGCATAAAGTAAGAAAATTTACTTATTTCATTTAGACTTTGGAAGGATGTTTTATGAATTTTGCACTTGGGTTACTTAGGACACCAAAAGGATATGATAGAATCTTTGTTGTCGTAGACTATTTCTCCAAGTTGACTCACTTCATACCTTCTTCAAAAAATAATTATGCATTTAATATATCAAAGTTATTTTTCAAGGAGATTATTAGATTGAATGGATTCCCTTTTAGATTTATTTTTTATAAAGATGTAAAGTTTATATTATATTTTTGGAAAATATTATGAAAGTTTATGTGCATAACACTGAAAATCTTCTTAGCCTTTCACCCCTAAATTGATGGATAAATTGAGGTAGTGAAAAGACATTAGAAACCTTTTAGATTAGATAAAAGTTCTTTGGGATTTATAACTTTCTATAACTAAGTTGGCATACAATAGTACTATCTTTAGGGCCACCAATATGACACCATTTAAGATAATCTATAGCTATAATCCAAATAAACCAATTGATCATGCTAGCATTTCTTCACATGTACTTTTAGAGTTTGTATTCACACTTACAAAGAATTTTCAAAGCCATCATAAAAATGTCAAACAACAATTGGAAGTCACTAATTCAAAATATAATAAAAATATGAATAAAAATAAATTTTTTAAAGAATTTATTATGGAGAATCGTGCGATAATAAAAATATATTGAGAGGTATTCTTCCACTTAATATAAGAAATTGCAAATTAGGGCATGTGGATCATTTAAGATCACTATGAAAATTAGAGAAAAAAATGCACATATTCTTGGATAACCAAAAAGACATGTTTATTAGTCGTGTTTAAATGTGAAAGATTTGATATCATTTAGAAAAGTTAACAACCCTTCAAATACACATGATGATTCTATTGGAGAAAAATAAAATCACTAACTTTGCTAGTATCTTCCACTACCAAAGCAGTAGTTTTTCCTTTCTCCTTCTTTTGTGATGTTTCATATAGTTTTATTTGGGCTAAAACTTGTTCATGTGCTATCAGAGAACCAAAAAGCTAATCAAGTAAATATAAAGTTAAAACTTTTGCTTCACACATGACTTTTATTTTAGCATCCAATTCTTTTAGTAGATATCTCAAGATTTTGTAAACCAAATCTTAGTTTTATACTTCCCTCTAAGAAAATGTAATGTATAAATTAATTTTATGGAATGAGTGCACATATCAATGGTTTCATTATATACCATATGAAATAATTCATATTAATCACATTAATCTATTTATGTGAGTATTTTTAACTTCATTAGTGGCTTCATAAGTAACAATTAATTTGTTCCAAATCTCTTTAGCAATACTCTGCATGGAATTTCTCTTGTAATTATTGGGGAGTAAAGCATAATATAAAGTATTACAAGCTTTCGCATTTAATACATCTAATTATTTTTCAAGAGTAGTCCATTCATCAAAAAGCTTTTTAATTTTCAAACCATTAAATTCTATTATGGGTATGTGGTATTGATGTGTTAACATATGCTACATGCGAGAATCTTGATCATGAAGAAAAGTAAAAATATGATTTTATAATAATCAAATGAAACATTATCAAGTAAACATGGTTTATGTATAGATTGTCCTTCATGTAGTGCACCTTTAGAAATTCCTGTGTCGTAGTGATCAACTCAAGGATGTTAAGCCACAAATTAAGCTTAGGCTTCGATACAAGTTGTTAAGAAGCTATGGCACCCAAGATAGGAGGGTGAATTGGGTATTTTAAAAAAATTCAAGTTAAAACTTTAGTTTTTAAGACTATAAGAAATTTAATGAGAAAGAAAATTTTAATATTAATATAATCACAATAATCTAAGATAAGTACAAAAGTAAATTCAACAAAAATAAAGAGATAAGAGGCATACATATTTTTATCTAGTTCACTTAAACCCAAAATCATACATTCATACTTAGTCACCGTGACAAGGAATTCACTAAATTAAATAAGATTATAATGAATCTTCCATTCTCTTCTATACCAAGAAATTACAAACCCAACAACATACTTTCTTACACTGGACAAGTACAACGCAACAATATATTTTTCTACACTAAACAAATCTGGTGTGTTGTTGCGGTCGTGCCCGTCGGAGATTTGCCGCAAATTATGCTCATGCGGAGCCCATTTGTGTTGCGGTAAGGCTTCAAACTAGCCTAAATTGGATATACGGGTCCCACCAGATGCACCTTTGGCACATCTACACGACGTGCGCCCCGCGGAGATCTTTCTGGATTGGGGTCATAATGGCGAATTGGATGATCATGCGCAAAGTTATGGCAATTTTTATGTGGCCTCCGCAGGATATGCGCGGATCAACCGCGTGGGTCCCACAGCTCATGTTTTTCAGTCCGAGGCATCCCATCGACGACGTTTTCGTCGAGTTCTCTGGCGTCAATGATAAAAAAAATAAAAAAAGGAAATAAAATGGGCGACATCAATAGATGGTTCAACACGATGACTTCCCAAGAGGTCACCCATCATAGTACTGCTCTCGCTCAAGCACGCTTAACAGAAGAGTTCTCATGTGATCTGGTGTGCTAGTGCGGTCGCGCCTGTTGGAGATTTATCGTAAATTGTGCTTATCCGTAACCCATCCGTGCTGCGGTAAGGCTTCGAAATAGCCAAAATCTGAGATATGGGTCCCGCCAGATGCGCCTTTGGCACATCTACGTGTCATGCGCCCCACGGAAATCTTTCGAATTGGGGTCATAATTGCAAATTGGACGATCGTGCACGAAGTTATGGCAATTTTGGTGCAACCTCCGCACGATACATGCGAATCAACTACATGGGCCCCACGGTTCATGTTTTTATCGAGGCATCCCATCGACGTTTTGAGTCAATCTTGAGTTACATGGCATCAATAGTAAAATAAAATAAGAATAAAAGGAAATAAAATGCGAGACATCAACAAATGGTTCAACACGATGACTTTCCAAGAGGTCACCCATCATAAATCTTGCTCTTGCCCAAACGCTTAAGAGTTCTCAGATCCGGTGTCTTTGGTGTGGTCTTCGGAGATTTTTATAAATTGAGCTCATATGGAACCCATGCTCGGTAAGGCTCGAAATAGTCAGATCGGATCCACCGGATGAGCTGCGGCACATCTGCGCGTCGTGCGCTCGGCGGTGATCTTGTCGGATTGGGGTCATAATGGCGAATCGGACGATCGTGTGCGAAGTTATGAGATTTTCGTGCGGCGTCCATATGAGATGAGCCGATCAACCGCGTGGGCCCCACAGCTCAAGTTTTTCAGTCCGAAGCATCCCATCTATGATGTTTTTGGAGTTGATCGTCAAGTTCTCTTGCATCAACGATAAAATAAATTTTAAATAAAAGGAAATAAAATGGGCGGCATCAACAGATGGTTCAACACGACGACTTCCCAAGAGGTCACCCATCATAGTGCTGCTCTCGCCCAAGCATGCTTAACTGAAGAGTTCTCATGTGATCTGGTGTGCTGGTGCGGTCGCGCCTACTACAGATTTGTTGTAAATTATGCTCATGCGGAACCCGTTCGTGCCGTGGTAAGGCGAACTCGATCGGAGATCACGGTCCGGATGTGCGGCATCATCGTCGTGCATCCGGCGGAGATCCTTCCGGATTGGCATCATAAAGGCGAATCGGATGATCGTGCATGAAGTTACGGTGATTTTCGTGTGGCCTCCATACGAGATGCGCGGATCAGCCGCGTGGGCCCCATAACTCATGTTTTTCAGTCCGAGGCATCCCATCGACGACATTTTCGGAGTTTATCTTCGAGTTCTGCGTCAACAGTAAAATAAAATAAAAATAAAAGGAAATATATGGGCGACATTAACAAATGGTTCAACACGATGACTTCCCTAGACGTCACCCATCATAATACTGCTCTAGCCCAAGCACGCTTAACTGAAGAGTTCTCATAAGAGGTGTATTGGTGCGGTTGCACCCGCTAGAGATTTATGATAAATTGTGCTCATGTGGAACCCGTCCGTACCGGTAAGTCTTCGAACTAGCTGAAATCGGAGATACGGGTCCCACCAAATGCGCCATTGGCACATCTGCGTGTCGTGCGCCCCGCGGAGATCTTTCTGGATTGGGGTCATAATGGCGAATCGGACGATCATGCAAAGTTATGGCAATTTTGTGCGGCCTCGACGCGAGCCGGACCCGGTCAGCGTGGGCCTATCGTGTTTTCGGTCAAGCATCCCATCAATGACATTTTCGGAGTCAATCTCCGAGTTCTGCAGCGTCAACGATAAAATAAAATAAAATTAAAAAAAAATAAAATTGGCGGCATCAACAGATGGTTCAACATGACAACTTCCTAGGAGGTCACCCATCATAATAATGCTCTCGCCCAAGCATGCTTAACTGAAGTGTTCTCATGGGATCTGGTGAGCTGGTGCTATCACGCCTGCAGAGGTTTCCCTTAAATTATGCTCATCCGAAACCCGTCCATGCCGTAGTAAGGCTTCGAAATAGCCAAAATTAGAGATATGGGTCCCTCTAGATGCGCCAACGGCTCATCTGCGTCGTGCGCCCCACAGAGAACCTTTTGGATTAGGGTCATAATGGCAAACTGGGCGATCGTGAGCAAAGTTTTAGCGATCGTCGACCGCCATGCGAGATGCATCGATCAGCAGCGTGGGCCACATGACTCATGTTTTTTAGTCTGAGGCATCCCATCAACAATGTTTTCAGAGTCAATCGCCGAGTTCTCTGGCATCAACGATAAAATAAAATAAAAATAAAAGAAAATCAAAAGTACGGCATCAAAAGATGGTTCAACATGACGACTTCCCAGGAGGTCACCTACCATAGTACTGCTCTCGCCCAAGCACGCTTAAGTGAAGAGTTTTCATGTGATCTGGTGTGCTGGTGCGGTCGCGCTCGCTGGAGATTTGCGGAAAATTGCACTGATTCGGAACCCGTCCATGCTGCGGTAAGGCTTCAAAATAGCCAAAATCGGAGATACGGGTCCCGTCAGATGCGCCTTTGGCTCATTTATGCGTCGTGCGCCCCACGAAGATCTTCCTGGATTGAGCTCATAATAGCGAATCAGACGATTGTGCATGAGGTTATGGTGATTTCCGTGCGTTCGCACGTGATGCAGCGAATCAGTCGTGTAGGCCCCACGACTCATGTTTTTTAGTCCGAGGCATTCTATCAATGACATTTTCGGAGTCGATCGCCGAGTTCTCCGCTTCAACGGTAAAATAAAATAAAAATAAATGTAAATAAAATAGGCGGCATCAATAGATGGTTCAACACGACGACTTCCTAGGAGGTCACCCATCATAGTACTGCTCTCGCCCAAGCATGCTTAATTGAATAGTTCTCATGGGATCTTGTGTGATGGTGCGGTCGTGCCCGTTAGAGCTTTGCAATTGTCATTGAACCCTTACGTTCCATGGTAAGGCTTAATAGCCAAATCGAGATACGGACCGCTAGACTTCGGCTCATCTATCGTCGCGTCGATCTTTGCATTGGGGTCATAATGGCTATCGGACGATCGTCGCGCGAAGTTATCAGATTTTGTGCGACAAGATGTCGGACCACGTGGGCCCCACGGCTCATGTTTTTTCAGTTCGAGGCATTCCATCGATGACATTTTCGGAGTCGATCTCCGAGTTCTATTTCATCAGCAATAAAATAAAATAAAAATAAAAGAAAATAAATTAGGCGGCATCAACAGATGGTTCAACACGACGACTTCCTAGGAAGGTCACCTATTATGATACTGCTCTCGCTCAGGCACGCTTAACTGAAGAGTTCTAATGGGATCTAGTGTGATGGTGCAGTCACACCCGATGGAAATTTACCGCAAATTGTGCTCGTGTTGAACACGCCCGTGCAGTGGTTAGGCTTCGAAATAGCCAAAATCGAAGATATGTGTCCCGCTAGATGCGCCTGCGACACATCTGCGCATCGTGCGCCCCCCAGAGATCTTTCTGGATTGGGGTCATAATGACGAATCAGACGATCATGCGTGAATTTTTGGTGATTTCCATGCGGCCTTCTCACGAGACGCGCAGATCAGCCTCATCTTTTTGCTACCTTTTAAGATGTGCAAAAAGACGCGCAGATCAGCCACATCTTTTTGTTACCAGCTGCGTGGGCCACATGGCTCGTGTTTTTCAGTCCAAGGCATCCCATCGATGACATTTTTTAAGTCGATCGCCGAGTTTTACGATGTCAATGATAAAATATAATAAAAATTAAAGAAAAAAAATGGGCGGCATCAACAGATGGTTCAACACGATGGCTTCCCATGAGGTCACCCATCATAATACTCTGCTTAAGCTTAGCGAAGAGTTCTCATGGGATCTGGTGTGCTGGTGCGGTCGTGATCGCTAGAGATTTGCCGCAAATTGTGCTCATCCGGAACCCGTCCGTGCTGCGGTAAAGCTTCGAACAAGCAAAATCGGAGATACGGGTCTCTCCACATGTTCCTATGGCTCATCTACGTCGTGCGCCCCGTGCAGATCTTTCCGGATTGGGCTCATAATGGCGAATCAGATGATCATGCACAAAGTTATGGTGATTTCCATGCGTCCTCTACACGAGACACACAGATAAGCCGCGTGGGACCAACAGCTCATGTTTTTCAGTCCGAGGCATCCCATCAATGACATTTTCGGGGATGATTTTCGAGTTCTCCGGTGTCAATGGTAAAATACCAAAAAAATAAAAGAAAATAAAATGGGTAGAATGAACAGATGGTTCAACACGACGACTTCCCCGGAAGTCACCCATCATATATTGCTCGCTTAAACGCTTAGCGAAGAGTTCTCATGATCTCGTGTCTTTGCGATTGCTGGAGATTTACAACAAATTGTGCTTATGTGGAACCCATCTGTAGGCTTCGAAATGGATGAAATCGGAGATATGGGTTCCGTCAAATGCGCCTGTGGCTCATCTGCGTCGTGCACCCTGCGAAGATCTTTCTGGATTGGGGTCATAATGGCGAATCAAGCGATCGTGCGTAAAGTTATGGCGATTTCTGTGCGGCCTCCACACGAGATGTGCGGATCAGCCTAGTGAGCCCCATGATTCATGTTTTTTAGTCTGAGGCATCCCATCGATGATGAATTCGGAGTCGATCGCCGAGTTCTCTGGCGTCAACATTAAAATAAAATACAAATAATAGGAAATAAAATGCACGACATCAACAGATGGTTAAACACGATGATTTCTCAGGAGGTCATTCATCATATGCTTCCTCAAGCACGGTTAGCGAAGAGCTCTTATGGGATATGTCGTGTGGCGCCGGAAATTTGCAAATTGTCCTCATGCAAAACCTGTCCATGTCGTGGTAAGGATTGGAAAAAGTTGAAATCGGAGATACGGGTCCTATGCTGCATCCTCAGCGTTGCGTAGATCTTTTCGGGTTGGGGTCATAATGGCTAATCGGACGATCGTGCATGAAGTTATGGTGATTTTTGTACGGCCTCCACACGAGACACGCGGATCGACTAGTGGGCTGTTTTTCAGGGAACCCATCAACGATATTTTAGTCGATCTCACGAGTTTTTGTCAAGGTAAAATAAAATAAAAAATAAAATGGCGCATCAGATGGTTCAACAAGATGACTTCCCAGATGTCACCCATCATAGTACTTCGCCCAAAGCTTAAGCGAAGAGTTCTCATGTGATATGGTGTCGGGTCGCCCGAAGATTTAGCAAATTGTGCTCATGTCGAACCATCGTTGCGCGATAAGACTTCAAAATAGCCAAAATTGGAGATACGGTCTACCATATATCCCGCTCATCATCGTCGCACAGATCTTTCCGGATTAGGGTCATAATGGTGAATCAGACGATCGTGCGCGAAGTTATGGTGATTTTCATGCGGCCTCCGCACGAGACACACAGATCAGCCGCGTGGGCCTCATGGCTTGTGTTTTTTAGTCTCAAGTACTCCATCGAAGAGTTTTGAGTTGATTTTGAGTTCTCGTCAATAAATAAAATAAAAAATAAAAAAAAGGAAATAAAATGACTGCATCAATGATGGTTTAACACGGCGACTTCCAGGTCACCATCATAATCTTGCCCAAGCAGCTTAAGCGAAGAGTTCTCATGTGATCTCGTGTCTTGGTGGTGCACCGGAGATTTCGTAAATTGTGCTCATGTGGAACCCATCCATGCTGCAGTAAGGCTTTGAACTAGTCTGGAGATAGAATCACTCGCCGAGGCTTGTGCATCATACACCCAGCGAGATCTTTCCGGTTGGGTCATAATGGCGAATCGGATGATCGTGCGAAGTTATGGTGATTTTCGCGACCTTCACACGAGACCGTGGATCGCCCGTGGGCACTACTCATGTTTTTTCGAGGCATCCCATCTGACATTTTGGAGTTGATTTTGAGTTCTCGCGTCAAGGTAAAATAAAAAAATAAAAAATAAAATGGGTAGCATGAATAGATGGTTCAACACGACGACTTCCCGGGAGGTCAGCCATCATAGTATTGCTCCCACCCAAGCACGCTTAATTAAAGAGTTCTCATGTGATATGGTGTGTTGGGGCAGTCGTGCATGTTGGAGATTTTCTACAAATTGTGCTCATCAAAATCCATCCATGTGGTAAAGCTTCAAAGTTGAAATCGGAGATACTGTCCCCAGTGCTGATGCATCACACATCATCATCGCCTGAGATCTTTCCGGATTGGGTCATAATGGTGATCGACGATCGTGCGAAGTTATGGTGATTTTTTGCGGCCTTGCGAGGCATGGATGCCGCATGCGCTCATATTTTTTAGGCATCCCATCATGACATTTTAGTTGATCACGAGTTTTGGCGTCAAGGTAAAATAAAATAAAATAAAAGGAATAAATGGCGGATCAAGATGGTTCAACATGACAACTTCTCAGGTCACCCATCATAGTATTGTTCCAAGCACGCTTGAGTTCTCATGAAATCGGTGTCTTTGTGCGATGGAGATTTCTTAAATTGTGCTCATCAAAATCCATCCATGTTGATAAAGAATAGCAAAATCGGAGATACGGGTCCAGGCACGTCACATCTGGCGTCGTGCCCGAGATCTTTGGAATGGGGTGATAATGGTGAATCAGACGATCGTGCGTGAAGTTATGGTGATTTCCGTGTGGCCTCCGCACGAGACGCACAGACCAGTCGTGGGCCCCACATCTCGTATTTTTCAATCCGAGGCATCCCATCAAAGAAGTTTTTATAGTCGATCTTGAGTTTTGCGACGTCAATGGTAAAATAACATAAAAAATAAAGGAAATAAAATTAGGCGGCATCAAATGGTTCAAACGATGACTTCCAGAGGTCACCCATCATAGTGTGCTCAAGCATGCTTGAAGAGTTCTCATGAAATCTGGTGTGCTGGTGCGGTCACTGGATTTGCCAAATTGAGCTAATTTGAAACCGTCACGATGCGTAACATCTAAATACAAAATCGGAGATAAGTCCGTCATGTATCGTTGCTCTCATCGCGTGTGCCCACAGATCTTTTTTGGATTGGGGTCATAATGGTAATGACGTCGTGCGTGAAGTTATGGCAATTTGTGACCTCCAAATGAGCGCGTGGATATGGGCCCCGCGGCTCATGTTTTTTTAGTGAGGCATCCATCTGACATTTTAGCGATCAGTGTTCTCACGGCGTCAATGGTAAAATAAAATAAAAATAAAAAGGAAATAAATTGGCATCAACAGATGGTTTAACACGATGACTTCCCGAGGTCACCCATCATGCCGCCAAGCACCCTTAATTGAAGAGTTCTCATGGGGATGCGGTGCTGGTCACTCCCTAGAGATTTGATGCAAATGCTCATAGAATTCGTGATGATTCAAAATAGTCAAAATCGAGATATGGTCCATGAGCGCGACACATCTGCGCATCGCGCTCGGTGATCTTTACGGATTGGGGTCATAATGGTGAATCGGATGGCGTGAAGTTATGGTGATTTTTTGCGGCCTCCACGCGACGCCCAACCACCGCATGTCGCATCTCATGTTTTTTTAGTCGAGGCATCCCCATGACCTTTTGAGTCGATCTCGAGTTCTCGGCGTCAATGGTAAAATAAAATAAAATAAAAGAAATAAATGGGCACATCAACGGATGGTTCAACATGACTTCCTAGGTCACCCATCAGTAGCTCGCCCAAAGCATGCGAAGTGTTCTCATGATCCGGTATCTTTGATGCGGCTAGGAGATTTGATGCAAATTGTGCTCATTCGAAACCCGCCCGTGCCGTGGTAATGATTCAAAATAGCCGAAATCAGAGATACGGGTCCCGCAAATGCTTGTGACTCATTGGCGTGTGCCCGAGAGATCTTTCCGGATTTGTCATAATGGTGAATCGGATGATCGTGCATGAGAAGTTATGTGATTTTCATGTAGCCTCCACACGAGACGCGTGGATCACCTAGTGGGCCCTCGTGACAAGGCATCCATTGATAACATTTTTTGATCTCGTTTTGTTCGAGGCATCCCATCTACAACATGAGTCGATCTCGAGTTCTCCGGCGATGGTAAAATAAAATAAAATAAAGGAAATAAAATGGTGGCATCAATGATGGTTCAACATGGCGACTTCCAGAGGTCACCCATCATAGTCGCTCTCACAAGCATAGCAAAAGAGTTCTCATGTGATCTGATGTGCTAGGAGATTTGCCACAAATTGTGCTCTTTTGGAACCCATCCGTGTCGCGGTAAGGCTTCAAAATAGCCAAAATGGAGATCAGTCGCCATGCACATTTGGTGATTTATCATTAATGCGCCCACGGAGATCTTTTTGGATTGATGTCATAATGGTGAATCGGACGATCATGCACGAAGTTATGTGATTTTATGCGACCTCCACATGAGACATGGATCGGCCTATGGCCCCGGCTCATGTTTTTTTCAAGAGGCATCCCATGACATTTTGAGTCGATCGCCAGTTCTCCGGCGTCGATGGTAAAATAAAATAAAAAATAAAGGAAATAAAATGGGTGGCATCAGATGGTTCAACATGCGACTTCCGAGGTCACCATCATATACTCTCGCTTAACGCGCAGAGTTCTCTTGGGATCTTGTGTCTTTGATGCGGTCACGCTGTGGAGATGTCAAATTATGTTCGTCGTAAAGCTTTGAACTAGAGATCGAGTCCGCCATATGCGCTGCACTTATCGCGTCATGTCCCCGGAGATCTTTCCAATTGGGGTCATAATGGCAAATCGGGACGATGTGCGAAGTTATTGATATTTCCGTAGCCTCCACATAGATGCGGATTAGCCATATGGGCCTCACGGCTCATGTTTTTTTTAGTCGAGGCATCCATCGATGACATTTTGAGTCGATCGAGTTCTCCGACGATAAAATAAAATAAAAATAAAAGGAAATAAAATGGAGCATCAATAGATGGTTCAACACGGACGACTTCCAGGTCACCCATCATATCATATCTTGCTCTCGCCCAGCTTAGCGAAGAGTTGTCATTTGATCAGGTGTCTTTAGTGCGGTCATACCTATTGGAGATTTTCTGCAAATTGTGCTCATGTGGAACCGTTTGCGCATAAGGCTTTGAATAGCCAAATCGAGATACGTCCCGCCATATGCGACACATTTCGCATCATGCACCTGCGAAGATCTTTCCATATTGGGATCATAAGGGCGAATCAGACGATCGTGCGCGAAGTTATGGTGATTTCTGTGCGGCCTTCACACGAGATGCGGATCACCACACGGTCTCATGTTTTTGATCGAGGCATCCCATCGATGACATTTTGAGTCGATCAAGTTCTCGACATCAACGATAAAATAAAAATAATAAAAAGGAAATAAAATGGGCGGCATGACAGATGGTTCAACACGGCGACTTCCAGGTCACCCATCATAAATGCTTCGCCCAAGCACACTTAAGAGATTTCTCATGTGATCAGTGTGGTGCGGTCACCATTGGAGATTTGTTTCAAATTGTGCTCATGTGGAACCCGTCGTGCGGTAAGGCTTGAAATCAGTCGGAGATACATGTCCACCATCGCTGATGCACATCGCACGCGTGCTCCCAGATCTTTCTTGGGGACATAATGGCGAATCGACGATCGTGCGAAGTTATGGTGATTTTTTATGCGGCCTTGCGGAGGCCTGGATCAGCATGGGCCCCACGACTCATGTTTTTCAATGAGGCATCCCATCTGATGTTTTTTGAGTCGATCACCAAGTTCTCGATGTCAATAAAATAAAAATAAAAGGAAATAAAATGGCGGCATCAGCGGATGGTTCAACAGACTTCCTAGGAGGTCACCATCATAGTATTGCTCTCCCAAGCATGCTTAAGCGAAGAGTTTAATGGGATCTTGTGTTGCGGTTGCACCTGAGATTTGTCACAAATTGTGCTCATCCGGAACTCGTCAGTGCTACGGTAAAGATTCTAAGTATAAATCAGATGTCTAGATGCGCATGCATCATCAGCGTCGTGCACCCAGAGATTTTCAATTGGGGTCATAATGTGAATCGATGATGCGTGTTATCTTGATTTATGCGGCCTCCGTGAGCGCGGTGGCATGGGCCCCACAACTCATGTTTTCAGTCTGAGGCATCCCATCGACATTTTGAGTCGATCGCTAAGTTCTCCGGCATGATAATAAAATAAAATAAAATAAAGGAAATAAAATGGCGGCATCAACGGTGGTTCAACATGATGACTTCCAAGAGGTCATCATCATAGTCTTGCTCTCCCAAGCATGCTTAATCAAGAGTTCTCATGTGATCTTTTGGTGCCGCGGAGATTTGCCCAATTGTTCTCTTGTGGAACCTGTCCGTGCCACGGTAAGGCATCAAAATAGCCGAAATTATAGATACGGGTCCCAATAGATGCGTCTGTAGCTCATCAGCGTCGTGCATCCGAAGATCTTTCCATTGGGGTAATAATGGTGGGTCAACGGTCGTGTGAAGTTATGGTGATTTTAGTGCGGCCTCACATAACGCCGCGGATCGGCCCGATGACTCACCGTGTTTTTTTTTAGTCGAGGCATCCCATCTATGATGTTTTGAGTCGATCAAGTTCTCCGTCGATGATAAAATAAAAATAAAATAAAATAAAATGGCATCAATATGGTTCAACATGATGACTTCCAGGAGTCACCCATCATATCTTACTTTCTCAAGCATGCTTAATTGAAGAGTTCTCATTTTATATGGTGCAAATTGTGCTCATGTGGAACCCGTCCATCTTTGCGGTAATTCAAATAGCGAAAATGGAGATACGGGTCCCCACCATATGCACTTTTCGCGTGCGTCATGAGATCTTTTCTATTGGGATCAATGGAATCGATGCGTGAAGTTATGGTGATTTCGTCGGCCTTCACGAGACACGGATCGGCCGCGTGGGCCCACACTCGTATTTTCGTCAGGCATCCCATCGATGCTTTTTCGATCGGTTCTCCGAGCGATAAAATAAAATAAAAATAAAAGGAAATAAAATGTGACATCAATAAATGGTTCAAACACGACTTCCCAGAGGTCACCCATCATAGTATTGCTCTCGCCAAAGCGCTTAATCGAGTTCTCATGAGATCGGCGTCTTTGGTGCGGTCGCTTCAGATTTCTATAAATTGTGTTTATCCGAAACCCGTCCATGTTGCGGTAAAGTTTTGAAATAGCCGAAATCGGAGATATGGGTCCCGCTAGATGCGTTTGCGTCACATGTACGCGTCGTGCGCCCCGTAGAGATTTTTCTGGAATGGGGTGATAATGACGAATCAGACGATCGTGCGTGAAGTTATGGTGATTTCCGTGCGGCCTCCGAATGAGCCATGCAGACCAGCTGCGTGGGCTCCACATCTCATATTTTTCAGTCTGAGGCATCCCATCGACGACGTATTTGGAGTCAATCTTCGAGTTCTGAGATGTCAAGGGTAAAATAACATAAAAATAAAAGGAATTAAAGCATCATGATGGTTCAAAATAATGACTTCAGGAGGTCACCCATCATAATCGCTCTCAAGCACGCAAGCGAAGAGTTCTCATGAAATTTTGTGTGCTTGTGTAGTCGCTGTCTGCTGGAGTCGCGTTTGTGTCATGGTAAGGCATCGAAATAGCCAAAATCGGAGATATGGGTCCCGGCTCATGCTCATCTGCGTCATCTCGCAGATCTTTGATTGGGGTCATAATGGCGAATCAAACGATCGTGCATGAAGTTATGGCAATTTTTGTGCGGCCTCCACACGAAACGTACGGATCAACTGCATGGGCTCCACGGCTCACGTTTTTCAGTCCGAGGCATCCCATATACAACATTTTCAAAGTCGATCGTTGAGTTCTCCGGCATCAACGATAAAATTAAATAAAAATAAAAGGAAATAAAACAAGCGACATCAACAGATGGTTCAACATGATGACTTCCCGAGGTCACCATCATAATCTTTCTCGCCAAAAGCAGCTTAAGCGAAGAGTTCTCATGGGATCGGTGTCTTTGGTGAGTCGCGCCGAAGATTTCGCAAATTGTGCCCGTGGAACCCGTTTGTAGCACGGTAAGGCTTGAAATAGCCGAAATAAGAGATCTGGTCCGCCGATGAGCTCGCTCATCTCGCGGCGTGGCCTGGAGATCTTTCTGGATATGTTAATGGAAAATCGGACGATCGTGCACGAGGTTTTGGTGATTTCTGTGCGACATCCACACGAGACGTGCGGATTAGATGCGTGGGCCCCACGGTTCATGTTTTTCAGTCCGAGGCATCCCATCGACGACGTTTTCGGAGTCGATCACTGAATTCTATGGTGTCAATGTTAAAATAAAATAAAAATAAAAGGAAATAAAATGAGCGACATCAATAGATGGTTAAACACGACCCCTTCCCAAGAGATCACCCATCATAGTACTGTTCTCGCCCAAACACGCAGAACTGAAAAGTTCTCATGGGATCTGGTGTGCTGGTGCGGTCGCCCACGCTGGAGATTTGCCATAAATTTTGCTCGTGCGAAATCCATCCGTGCCACGATAAGGCTTCAAAATTGCTGAAATCAGAGATACGGGTCCCGCCAGATGCGTCTATGGCTCATCTACGCGTCGGGCGCCCCGCGAAGATTTTTCTGGATTGGGGTCGTAATGGCAAATCGGACGATCATGCGAAGTTATAGCAATTTTTGTGCAATCTCCGCACAAAATGCGCGAATCAGCCACGTGGGCCCACGTCTCATGTTTTTCAGTCCGAGGCATCCCATCGACACGTTTCCGGAGTCGATCTCCGAGTTCTGAATGTCAAAATAAAATAAAAAAGGAAATAAAATGGCGACATCAGCAGATGGTTCAACGACTTCTCGAGGTCACCCATCATCGAATCGCTCGCCCAAGCACGCTTAACTAAAGAGTTCTCATGGGATCTAGTGTGCTGGTGCGGTCGCGTCCGTTGGAGATTTGTCATAAATTGTACTCATTAAAATCGAGATACTGTCCGCCAGCGCGCAAGCCATCATCGCATCCCCGCGAGAGATCTTTCGATTGGGTCATAATAATCGGACGATCGCGGTTATGGTTATTGTGCGCTCCACACGATGCGCGGACGCCGTGGCCCCACAACTCATGTTTTTTAGTTTGAGGTATCCCATCTACAACATTTTCGGATTTGATTGCTGAGTTCTTCGACTTCAATGATAAAATAAAATAAAAATAAAAGGAAATAAAATGGGAGGTATCAACAGATGGTTCGACACGACGACTTCCCAGGAGGTCACCCATCATAAGATCGCTTCTCGCCAAGCACGCTTAATCAAGAGTTCTCATATGGTGTGTCGGCCGCGCCGCTGGAGATTTTTCATAAATTTTGCGAACCGCCCCTACCACGTAAGTGCTTCAAATAGCCAAATCGGAGATACGGTCCCACCAGCGCGCATGCCTTCATCTCGCGCCCCCTGCGAGATCTTTCCTGATTGGGGTCATAATGGCGAATGATGATTGCGTGAAGTTATGGCGATTTTGCGGCCTCCACACGAGATGCAGACCGTGGGCCCCACATGTTTTTCACGAGGCATCTCTTTATGATCGAATCACAGTGTTTCGCCACCGATAAAATAAAAAATAAAAGGAAATAAAATGGCGACATCAATAGATGGTTCAACACGACGACTTCCAAGAGGTCACCCATCATAAGATCGCTTCTCCAAGCACGCTTAATCAAGCTCATGGGATCCGGTGGTGCGGCGCCCGTTGAGATTTGCAAATTGTGCTCATGCGAACCCGCCCGGTAAGGCTTTGAACTAAAAAATCGAGATACGGTCCCGCTAGATGCGCATGCCTCATTATCGCGGCCGCCCGCAGAGATCTTTCTGATTGGTAAGAATCGGCGCGGTTAATTTGATTTCGCGCGGCTTCCACACGATGCGCGGATCTACCACGGGCCCCATGGCTCGTGTTTTTCAATACAAGACATCTACGACATTTTCGGAGTCAATCACTAAGTCTTCCGGCGTTAACGATAAAATAAAATAAAAATAAAAGGAAATAAAATGGGCAGCATCAACAGATGATTCAACATGACGTCTTCCTAGGAGGTCACCCATCATAATACTTCTCTTGCCCAAGCACGCTGCAAGAGTTCTCATGGATCTGTAATGGTGTCGCCCGCTGGAGATTTTAAGAAATTGTGCTCATGCTAAACCCGCTGCGTATGTAAGGCTTCAACTATAAATCGAGATACGTCCGCAGATGCGCCACACATCTCGCGCCTCGGAGATCTTCCTGATTGGGGTCATAATCACTAATCGATGATCGCGCAGTTATGCGATTTGCCTTCGACACGCGCAGACGCCTAGGCCCACGCTTTTTTTTAGTCCAGGCATCCCATCGATGACATTGATTGTCAAGTTCTCTCGTGCCAACGCAAAATAAAATAAAAATAAAAAAATAAAATGGCAAATAGATGGTTCAACACAACAACTTCCCAAGAGGTCACCCATCATACATCTTTCGCCAAGCACGCTTAATCAAGAGTTCCCGCCAGATGCTTCGGGCTTATTCATGAAGTCGTATACGGAGATCTTTCCTTGGGGTCATAATGGCGAATCGATCCTGCGTGAAGTTATGATGATTTCATGCACTCCACTCCAGACGCCGGATCATCAGGTCCCATGACTTTTTTTAGCCGAGGCATCCCATCGATGATGTTTTCGAGTCGATCAAAGTTCTCCACGCCAATGGTAAAATAAAATAAAATAAAAGGAAATAAAATGCATCATGGTTCAACACGACGACTTCCCAAGGTCACCCATCATAAGATCGCTTCTCAAGCACGCTTAATCAAGAGTTCTCATGATCTGGTGCCGGTGCGCCACGCTCACCGGAGATTTTTCACAAATTTCGCGGAACCATCTGCCGCGATAAAGCTTCAAATATAAATCGAGATATGCGTCGCCAGGCCGCACATCTCGCATCGTTTCGCATGTGAAAATCATAATGGCAAATCAATGATCGCGCGGTTATGCGATTTTCATGCCCACACAAACTCACGGATGTGCGGCCCCACACTCATGTTTTTCACCAGGCATCCCATCGATGATGTTTTCTCGATCACCAAGTTCTCCACGCCAATGGTAAAATTTAAAAAAAAATAAAATGAAATAAAATGGGCATCATCAACAGATGGTTCAACACAACAACTTCTCAAGATGTCACCCATCATTATCTCGCCAAGCACGCTTAACTCAAGAGTTCGGATCTGTGGTTGCGCGGCCGCGCCGAGATTTGTTGTGATTAGCTCATCCGAAACCCGTCTGCGTGAAGGCTTCAAATAGCCAAAATCGGAGATATGGGTCCCGCCAGATGCGCGCAGACATCCGCATCGCCGTATGCCACAGAGATTTTCTTGATCATAATGGCAAATTGGAGGATCGTGCCTGAAGTTATGACGATTTTCGTGTAGCCTCCACACGATATGCGAGGATTAGCCTAGTGGGCCCCACAGCTCATGTTTTTCAGTCTGAGGCATCCCATCGATGACTTTTTCGGAGTCGATCACCGAGTTCTCCGGCATCAATGTTAAAATAAAATAAAAGGAAATAAAATGGGCGCATCAACAGAGTTTCAACACGATGACTTCCAAGAGGTCACCCATCATCGCTCGCCAAGCATGCTTAATCAAAGAGTTCTGGATCCGTGCGGTGCACGCGCCGGAGATTGTCGCAAATGCTCATGTGAACTCGATGTGCGTAAGAAGGCTTCAAATAAATAAATCGATATATGGGTCCCGCCAGATGCGCACATCGGCATCGTGCCTGGAGATCTTTCGGATCATAATGGCAAATCGATGATCGTCACGGAAGTTATGGGATTTGCCTCCACATGAGATGTGCGGATCAACCGAGTGGACCCATGGGTCATGTTTTTCAGTCCGAGGTATCCCATCTACGACTTTTTTGTATTCGATCGACGAGTTCTCCGTCGTCAATAGTAAAATAAAATAAAAATAAAAGGAAATTAAATGGGTGACATCATTAGATGGTTCAACACTGACTTCCAAGAGGTCACCCATCATACGCTCTCACCCAAGCACGCTTAATCAAGAGTTCTCGCGAGATTCGTGTGGTCACCCCCATTGGAGATTTGCCGCAAATTGTGCTTATATGAAACCCATCCATGTCGGCCCCGCTGATGCATATGCACTCATCTGTCATGCACATGGAGATCTTTCTGATTGGTCATAATGGCGAATCGAACGATCGTGCTCAAAGTTATGGTGATTTTCGTGCCTCCATCAGACGCAACCGGGGCCCCACGCGGTTTTTTCACAGGCATCCCATTGATGACATTTTCGAGTCAATCACCGAAGTTCTCTGTCAATAGAAAAATAAAATAAAATAAAAGAAAATAAAATGGGCGCATCAACAGATGGTTCAACACGATGATTTAGGTCACCCATCATATCGCTTCGCCCAAGCACGCTTAAATGAAGAGTTCTAGATCCGGTGTGCGCCACCACTCGGAGATTTGTCAAAATTGTGCTCATCCGTAACCGTCCGCGTACATTTAGGCTTCAAAATAGAAATCGGAGATGTCCGCCAGATGCACTCATGGCATATTTGCGCATCATGCGCCCCGCGAAGAACTTTCCATATTGGGGTCATAATGAATCGACGATCTGCATGATGTTATGGCGATTTCGCGCCCACACGACATGCGTGATCACCCTGTGGCCCCATGTTTTCGCCGAGGCATCCCATTGATGACATTTTCGAAGTCAATCGTCGAGTTCTTTGTCATCAACATCAAAATAAAATACAAATTAAAGGAAATAAAATGAGAGGTATCAATAAATGGTTCTACATGATGACTCCCAAGAGGTCACCCATCATTGTATTGCTCTCACCCAAGCACGCTAAACTGAAGAGTTCTCATGGGATCCGGCAGCGCAATGCCGCTGGAGATTTTTCATAAATTGTGCTCATGCGAACCCGCCCGCGCGTAAGGCTTCAACTAGCCAAATCGAGATATGGTCCCACTAGATGCGCTGGCACATCTACGCCATGCCCCTCGTGGAGATCTTTTGGGGTCATCAAAACGACGATCGTGCGCAAAGTTATGGATTTTGTGTGGCCTCCACGAGACCAGATCGTAGGGCCCCACACATGTTTTTTCACCGAGGCATCCCATCGATGATATTTTTTGAGTCGACGAAGTTCTCCGATCAACCATAAAATAAAATAAAATAAAAAAAGAAATAAAATGCAAGATCAACAAATGGTTCAACACGACGACTTCCTAGAGGTCACCCATCATAAGATCGCTTCTCACTCAAGCACGCTTAATAAAGAGTTCTCATGTTATGGTGCCGGTCGCGCTCCCGAGATTTGCCGCAAATTGTGTTCATGCATAACCGCCCGGTCGCGACAAAGCTTCAAATAGCCAAAATCGAGATACGGTCCCCAATGCGCCTTCATCTCATCGGCCGTGCTTCTCCTGAGATCATTGGATCATAATGGCGAATCGATGATCGCAGAGTTATGGTGATTTTGTGCACCACACGAGACGCGCGGATCGCCCGGGCTCCACGGCTCGTGTTTTTCGTTGAGGCAGTCAATCGCAGAAGCCGAGTCAACGTAAAATAAAATAAAAATAAAAGAAATAAAATGGCGGCATCAACAGATGGTTCAACAGACGACTTCCAGAGGTCACCCATCATATTCTCAAGCTCACGCTTAACTAAAGAGTTCTCATGATCTGTGGTCGGCCGCTACCCGGAGATTTATCGCAAATGCTCATGGAACCCACGTGCGGTAAGGCTTCAAATAGCCAAATCGAGATAGAGTCCTCCGGATACGCTACGCCATCGCCGCCGTCGTCACATCGTCATAATGGTGAATTGATGATCGCGGCACAAATTTATGGCGATTTTCAGACGGCCAGACGCGACGCCATTAGCGCATGGGCCATGCATATTTTTTTCACCCAGGCATCCCATCTACAACATTTTGAGTCAATCATCGAAGTTCTCCAAGATCAACGATAAAATAAAATAAAATAAAAAGAAATAAAATGGGTGGCATCAATGATGGTTCAACACGATGACTTTCCGGAGGTCACCCATCATAAGATCGCTTCAAGCTTCTTAATCAAGAGTTCTCATGATCCGCGTCACGCCATGAGATTTGACGCAAATTATGCTCATCCGAACTCCCATGCCGCTGATAAGGATAAATATCAAATCGATATACGCCCGAGATGCGCTCGTACCATCTATGTATCGCCCATGGAGATCTTTCCGATTGGGTAGGGTTATGGTATTTCTCGCACCAGACGACGCGCGGATCATGTGCCAATGTCATGTTTTTCACCGAGGCATCCCATCAACAATTTTGAGTCGTCGAAGTTCTCCGCCCATGGTAAAATAAAATAATAATAAAGGAAATAAAATGGTGGCATCAAGATGTTCAACACAATGACTTCCCAAGAGGTCACCCATCATAAGATCGCTTCAAGCACTTAATCAAGAGTTCTCGATCCGGCGCCGGTGCTACCGCTCGCCAGAGATTTTGCAAATTTTCAGTGAACCCGGCCCATGCGGTAAGGCTTCAAAATAGAAAATTGAGATACGGTCGTGAGATGCCTTTAGCCATCTATGAGTCGCTCCCCAGGAGATCTTTCACGTGATAAATGGCAATCGATGATCATGTATGGAGTTATGGTAATTTTCATGCGGCCTCCACATGGTTCAACACGATGACTTCCCAGGAGGTCACCCATCATAGTACTATTATGGCCCAAGCACGCTTAATTGAAGAGTTCCCATGTGATCTGGTGTGCCGGTGCGGTCGCACTCGTTGGAGATTTGTCGCAATTTATGCTCATGCGAAACCCGGTCACCGCATGGCTTCTAGCCAAAATTGAAATACGGTCCCGCCAGATGCGCCATCTTCACGTCGCTCACCGGAGATCTTTCCGTGACATAATGGCAATGACGATCATGCGCGGTTATGAAATTTCGCGGCCTGTAATGCACGCCGCGGACGCCGAGCCCCATGACCGGTTTTCAACCGAGGCATCCCATCGATGACATTTTCGTGATCATCGAAGTTCTCAACGCCAACGATAAAATAAAAGAAAATAAAAGAAATAAAATGGGCGATCAACATTGGTTCAACATGACTTCGTGAGGTCACCCATCATAAGATCGCTTCTCGCCAAGCACGCTTAATGAAGAGTTGTCATGATCTATGGTGCGCGTCACTCCGGAGATTTTCGAAATTGTGCTCATGCGAACCCATCCGCGCGTAACCAAGGAAATTAGAGATACGGTCCAACTGCGCTTTGGCATCTACGCCGCGCGCCACGGAGATCTTTCCGATTGGGGTCATAATGGAGAATGATGATCGCGTATGAAGTTATGGCGATTTCGGCGTATGACACGCGTGGATCACCGGTGGGCCCCACGGCTCGGTTTTTTCACCCAAGGCATCCCATCGATGATTTTTCGTCGATCACCACGGCCAACCATAAAATAAAATAAAAATAAAAAGAAATAAAATGGGTGGCATCAACAGATGGTTCAACACGACGACTTCCTAGGAGGTCTCCCATCACAATACTGCTCTCGCCCACGCACGCTTAAATGAAGAGTTCTCATGTGATCCGGTATCGGTGGAGATTTGTAAATTATGCTGGGAACATGCCGTAAGTCTTCAAACTAGAAATTATGCTCATATGAACCCGCGCGCGCCAAGGAGATTTGCACAAATTATGCTAAACAAGTCCATGAGAACTTGCCGATAATGGAGATCTCCGCCAAATGTGCTCGACACATCTACGCGCGCCATGTGGAGAACTTTTTATAATGGGAGAATCGAACGCGCAGTGAAGTTATGGAATTTTGCAAAGATCCGCTCGAGATATGCGATCAACCGTGGCCCCACGGCCAATTTTTCACCGAGGCATCCCATCAATGACATTTTTTGAGTCAATCGAAGTTCTCAAGGCCAACATAAATAAAAAAAATAAAATTAAAAATAAATAAAATGGGCGATCAATAGATGGTTCAACACGATGATTTCCGAGTCACCCATCAGAAGATCGCTTCGCAAGCACACTTAATAAACATTCTCTGTGATCTGGTGTGCTAGTGCTGTCGCTCTCGTTGAAGATTAGCCACAAATTGTGTCATGCGAACATCCGCGGCCGCTGGATTTGAACTAGCCAAATCGGAGATACGGATCGCATATGCGCCGCAACACATCCGTGCAGATCTTTCCGGATTTCATAATTAAATGGACGATCATGCGCGGAGTTATAGCAATTTCCCCACGGCTCGTGTTTTCAATCCAAGGCATCCAATCGACGACATTTTTCTGAGTCAACAAATGTTCTCGAGGAGGTCACCCATCATAAGATACTTCGCACGCTTAACTAAAGAGTTCTCATGGGATCTGGCCGATGCCGCTGCCGAAGATTTGCCGCTGGGCCCCACGTCAAATAATTAGAATTGAACGACAGCGCCGGTTATGGGATCGGCTTTTCCGCTGATGTGCGGACGCCTCGTGGCCCCACGGCTCATGTTTTTCAATCCAAGGCATCCCATTGACAACATTTTCGGAGTCGGTCGCCAAGTTCTCTGCGTCAACGGTAAAATAAAACAAAAATAAAATGAAATAAAATGGGCGGCATCAATAGATGGTTCAACACGATGACTTCTCAGAGGTCACCCATCATAAGATCGCTTCTCGCCAAGCACGCTTAACTAAAGAGTTCAATGCGGATCTGCGGTTGACGCTTCAGGAGATTTGTAATAAATTGTTTCATGCGAACCCGTCGTGCGAAGGCTTCGAAATAGTCAAAATCGGAGATAAGTCTCGCGATCGCTCGCACACATCTCGCATCGCCGTGCCTCGGAGATGTTTCCGGATTGGGTCACAATGATGAATCAGATGATCCTGCGCGAAGATATAACGATTTCTATGTGGCCTCCGCACGAGATGCGTAGATCAGTCTCGTGGGCCCCATGGCTCATATTTTTCAGTCTGAGGCATCCCATCGACGACATTTTCGAGTCGAGTTCTCGACGCCACGGTAAATAAAATAAAAATAAAAGGAAATAAAATGGGCGGCATTAACAAATGGTTACACAATGACTTCTCAAGAGGTCACCCATCATAAGATCGCTCTCGCCAAGCACGCTTAATCAAGAGTTCTCATGGGATCTGCCGGGTGCGCCACTAGAGATTGGTCGCAAATTATGCTCATGCGGAACCCGTCGCTGCAGAGGCTTTGAAATAGCCAAAATCGAGACATGGGCCCCGCCAGATACGTTTGCGGCACATCTACGCGTCGTATGCCCTGTGAAGATCTTTCCGGATTTAGGTTATAATGGCAAATCGGACGATCGTGCACGAAATTATCACGATTTTTTCGTACCCAGATGCGCAGATCAAGGGCCTCATGGCTCGTGTTTTTCCCGAGGCATCCGACGACATTTTCGAGTCGACCGAAGTTCTGAGCCAACGGTAAAATAAAATAATAATAAAATAAATGGAATCAAGATGGTTCAACACGACGACTTCCCAAGAGGTCACCCATCATAAGATCGCTCACCCAAGCACGCTTAATCAAGAGTTCTCATGGGATCCGTGTGCGCGGCCACTAGAAATTTGCCAAATTGTGCTCATGCGAACCCGCTCGGCCGTAGAAGGCTTCAAAATAGTCAAATCGAGACACAGCCAGATGCCTGACATCTACGCATCGTATGCCCGGAGATCTTTCTGAGGTCATAATGGCGAATCGACAATCGCATGAAGTTATGGCGATTTTCGATGCCCGCACGAGATGTGCGATCGCCGCTCCGCCGCGGTTTTTTTAGTCCGAGGCATCCCATCGATGACATTTTTGAGTCGACCCGAAGTTCGCATGCCAACGAAAAATAAAATAAAAATAAAAATAAAATGAGCGATATCAACAGTTGGTTCAACATGACGACTTCCCAGGAGGTCACCCATCATAGATCGCTTCTCTCCCAAGCATGTTTAATCAAGAGTTCTCATGATCGGCCGTGCGCCGTGAGATTTGCCGCAAATTTATCCGAAAACCCATCTCGGCCGATAAGCTTAAATAATAAATTGAAGATAGATCCCGCCATACGCCGGACATCTGCGATCGCCGCAGAGATCTTTCCGATTGGGATCATAATGGCAATCGATCGGAGCAAGTTATATTTTGTGCGTTCTACATGAGATCACGCGATAAGCTGGGCCCCATGACTCGTGTTTTTCATTCCGAGGCATCCCATCGATGACATTTTTAGAGTCGATGTCTGAGTTCTATGATGTCAACGGTAAAATAAATTAAAAATAAAAGGAAATAAAATGGGCGACATCAACTAATGATTCAACACGACGACTTCCCAGGAGGTCACCCATCGTAGTACTCTTCTCGCCCAAACACTCTTAACTGTGCTGGAGTTGTCACGCCCACTGGAGATTTGACGCAAATTGTGCTCATTCAACACCCGTCCATGCCGCAAAGTCTAAATACCAAATCTTAGATACGTCCTCCATATGCTCCATCACATGTCGAGCACACGAGATCTTTCCTCAATGGGGTCAAAATGGCGAATCGGATGATCAAGCGTGAAATTATGGTGATTTTCATGAGGCCTTCGCATGACACACACGGATCAGCCGCGTGGGCCCCACGGCTCATGTTTTTTTAGTCCGAGGCATCACATCGACGATATTTTTGGAGTCGATCGAAGTTCTCGCCAATGGTTAAAATAAAATAAAGAAAGGAAATAAAAAATGGCATCAACAGATGGTTCAACACTGACTTACAAGAGGTCACCCATCATAGTAATGCACTCACCCAAGCACTTAATCAAGAGTTCTCATGATCGGTGTGTGCCACGCTCACGGAGATTTGCCGCAAATTGTGCTCATGCGAACCGCCCGTGCGCCAAGGCTTCAAATAGCCAAAATCGGAGACATGTGTCTCCATATGCATCGACATCTGTGGCCGCCATCGAAGATCTTTCCGGATTGAGGTCATAATGGCGAGACGATCATGTTATGGCGATTGTGACCTCCGACGATGCGGACGCCGGTGAACACCACGCCCATGGCCCCCAGGCATCCCATCGACGACATTTTCGAGTCGATCTCCGAAGTTCTCGGCCAATGTTAAAATAAAATAAAAATAAAGGAAATAAAATGGCGGATCAATGATGGTTCAACACGATGACTTCTGAGGTCACCCATCAAAGTACCGCTTCTCAAGCACGCTTAATCAAGAGTTTTCATGTGTTCGGGTGCCGTGCTCCGCTACTCAAGATTTGTGAAATTTCATGGATCGTCCGCAGGTGGCTTTGAAATAGCCAAATCGAGATATGGGTCCCGCATAATGCTGCGACATCTGCATCGTATGCCCCGGAGATGTTTCATTAGGGTCACAATGGCTACGATCGTATGAAGTTATGGCAATTTTGTGCTCGCACGCGTGGATCATCTGGTCCCCACGGCTTTTTTTAATCAGGCATCCCATTGATGACATTTTCGAGTCGCTGGTTGTCCGCATCAACGATAAAATAAAATAAAAATAAAAGGAAATAAAATGTGCGGCATCAACAGATTCAACACGATGACTTCCCAAGGTCACCCATCATAAGATCGCCGCCAAAGCATGCTTAATCAAGAGTTCTCATGATGCGTGTGTCGCTTCCGCCGGAGATTTGCAAATTGCTCATGCAAGACCCGGCATGGTAAATTTCAATAGCCGATATCGAGACACGTCCAGATATGCTCGCACATCATGCACGCCACGCGAGATCTTTCCGATAGTTATAATCGACGACAATCATGTGTGAAGTTATGCGATATTCGCATGACGGCGACGCCGCGGGCCACCGCCATGTTTTAGTCCGAGGCATCCAATCGACGACGTTTTCGAAGTCAATCGCCGAGTTCTCCGACATCAATGGTATAATAAAATAAAAATAAAAGAAAATAAAATGGGCGGCATCAAGAGATGGTTCAACACGATGACTTCCTGGTCACCCATCATAAGATCGCTCGCCAAGCACGCTTAATGAAGAGTTCTCATGTGATATGGTGTGCGCGCACCTGGAGATTTCAAATTGTGCTCCGCGAACCCATCCGTGTGGTAAGACATCAACTTGTCAAATCGAGATACGGGTCCCGCCGAGATGTGGCTCACATGTCATGCCCCGCCGAGATCTTGAATAATGTGAATCGGACGATCGTGCGCAAAGTTATCAAGATTTTCGTGCGTCCTTCACACGAGATGCGCGGATCAGTCTCGTGGCCCCATCCCATGGCTCATGTTTTTTATTCCGAGGCATCCCATCGATGACGTTTTCGGAGCAGATCGCCGAGTTCTCTGCGTCAATGGTAAAATAAAATGGGCAACATCAACAGATGGTTTAAGACGACGACTTCCCAGGAGGTCACCCATCATAGTACTGCTCTCTCCCAAACAAGCTTAATGGAAGAGTTCTCATGTGATCTAGTGTGTGCGGCTCGCCAGAGAGATTAAAGAAATTAATGTGAACCATCCGTGTCACGACGAGGCATCAAAATAGCCAAAATCGGAGATACGAGTCCCGCCAGATATTGCACGCCTACATCGCCGCACGCTGAGATGTTCAAATGACGATGGACGATCATGCGTGAAGATATGGTGATTGCGCCTCACATGCGCGGACGCCTCGTGGGCCCCACACTCGTTTTTCAATCCGAGGCATCCCATCGACGACGCCGAGTTAATCGTCGAAGCCAACAAGAAAATAAAATAATAATAAAAGGAAATAAACGGGCATCAATAGATGGTTCAACATGATGACTTCCCAGAGGTCACCCATCATAAGATCGCTTCCTCGCAAGCACGCTTAATCAAGAGTTCTCATGTGATTTGGTGTGTGCGCTACCGAGATTTGCCGCAAATTGCATGTCAACTCCCATGCCGAAGGCTTTCAAAATAGCCAACGGAGACATGGTCCGCGATATGCGACATCTATGTCGTGCGCCCCACGGAGATCTTTCCATATTTAGGTTACAATGGCGAATCGGACGATATTGCCCAAAGTTATGGCGATTTTGGTGCGATTTTTGCACGAGATGCGTAGATCATTCGAGTAGGCCCCATGACTCGTATTTGCAATCTGAGGCATCCAATCGATGACATTTTCGAAGTAGATCTCCGTGTTCTGTGGCATCAATGGTAAAATAAAATAATAATAAAAATAAAATGGGTGGCATCAATGATGGTTCAACACGATGACTTCCTGGAGGTCACCCATCATAAGATCGCTTCACCCAAGCATGCTTAATCAAGAGTTCTCTGATGGTGCAGGTGCTCACGCTCGGAGATTTGCCAGTGCTCATCGGATCCCGCCCGTGCCGCGTAAGGCTTCAAAATAGCCAAAATAATAGACGTGATCTCGCCATAGGCGACATCGATCGCGGCGCCTACCGCACGGATGCACCTGACGCCACGGGCCTCGGCCCATATTTTTCTGTCCAATGTATCACATCAATGACATTTTGAGTCACGAAGTTCTCCACGCCAACGAAAAATAAAATAAAAAATAAAATGGCGCATCAACGATGGTTCAACATGATGACTTCCCAAGAGGTCACCATCATAGATCGCCGCCAAAGCACGCTTAATCAAGATTTCTCATGGGATCTAGTGCCGCGAGGTCGACACTATAGATTTCGCAAATTATGCTCATGCGGAACGCCCGTTATGTATTAAAGCCAAATAGCCAAATAAATCGGTCGAAGATACGCTGCGACATTCAAGTGTGTCCCGCAGAGATCTTTCCGATTGGGGTCATAATGGCAATTAGATGACGCGGCGCGCATGGATTTTCGTGGCCTCCACACGAGACGCGCAGATCGTGGGTCCCGTGGCTCATGATTTTCAATCTGAGACATCCCATCGATGACGTTTTTGGAGTCGATCGCCGAGTTCTCAAGCGTCAACATTAAAATAAAATATAAATAAAAAGAAATAAAATGCGCTGAATCAATAGATGGTTCAACATGATGACTTGAGGTCACCCATTATAAGACGCTTCAAGCACGCTTAAAAGAGTCATGGGCTCGTGTGATAGCCTCCATTATAGTTTTTCTGCAAATTCTGCCATGTGGAACCCATTTTGTCAGTAAGGCTTTCAACTAGCCAAATCGAGATACGTCCGCCAGATGCATCACTCATATACGCATCGTATGCTCCGAAGATCTTTCCGATTGGGGTCATAATGGCGAATCTGATGACTGCGCGGTTTTGGTGATTTATGGCCTCCGCCGAGACACGAGCCGAAAGGGGCCCCCCGCTCCAGGCTTCTATCGATGTCATTTTCGGAGTTGATCTCCGATTTCTCCAGCGTCAATGATAAAATAAAATAAAAAATAGAAGGAAATAAAATGAGCGGCATCAACAGATGGTTCAACACGATGACTTCCGAGGAGGTCACCCATTATAGTACTGCTCTTGCCCTAACACGCTTAACTAAAGAGTTCTCATGTGTTCTCCGCGGTCACGCCACCTGAGATTTGCTAATTATGCTGGAATCCGTGGTGGTAAGGCTTCAAAATAGAAATTGGCACGTGACAAACTTCAATGATTTTTCATTAGCATTCAATTCTTTGAAAGATGCAATACCTCATTTCCATTCTTACCTTGATTATTTTGGTGCCATTTATTGTAGAACAGTGCCTAAAGCATAGCTATGTTAGCTATTAGGCCGATATATGCTCATCCTCTCACTTTTTTATAGTAAAACTATCATTGGCATTTCAAAAGCCTTCCTCTTATGCTTGTGAACTATGTGGTTGTTTGGGTCATCTGCATGAAGTCTATAGAAAATAAAACTTGGCAAAACAAAATTTCACCAAAAAGGACCAATAAAGCTAACAACCATTGCGAGAACTAAATACAGATGACAAGACTTTGGGAATTAAATAATAACACAGACTTTGAAAATCTAAATTACATAAAAAAAGATCAATAAAGAAACCATAGTGAGAACTAAATACCTACGACAATGGCAAGTAAAACCACAATTACATAATATAATAACCACCTAAGATAAGTATATAGAAATTTCTCAAATAAATTTGGAATAAAGTAGCCAATATCTCGCTTCTCCCAATTAAGACTTCCTAGTACCCCCTTTGAGTGGTTTTAAAGTTATTGGCTTCTTAAATGAACTGAATCAGAAGTGGTAGAATTCTTTCTCCCAAATAATTTCCATAAGTAATTCAAGATTGATGGGATTGTCAGTGTTAGTCATTTCTTATCTTTTCTATCCAATGGGGATTCTCTGAGATCTCAGGTTTGGTGGATTGCCGAGAAACGTTTGGCCTAAAGAAATTGCTGAACTCGTAAACAGAGCATGCCATTGTTACTTGGGATTTGGAAAGCATGACCACACCTGTAATTTACCAAGGTGACTCCTGAATTTAGGACAGAAGAGGTGTTCTTATTGCTCATGGAGTGAAGAAAACCATCTCCCATTGAAGTCCTTGCTCTTGCAACAACTCCAAAATGCAGTTCTATATTTCTAGTTGAGTTAAGCTCTAGTAGAATCCTCTAACCAGCCCTTTGCAAATCCAAATTCATTCTTCTACTACTGGTCTTCAATTCCTGTAGTAAGAGCTGGAAAAATAACACAAACAAAACAAGAAATATTACCTTGTAGAATAATGGTTGTCCCTGGTTAAAAATATGATCACCACTTCCCTTTAATGCCTTCGCATTCCCCAACAACATCCAAATTTCTTCCTGTTGAACTACAAGTATGTTCCATAATTTAAACTAAGCACATATAGCAAAATCTATGAAAATCGATGAAAACATTGCATGATCGAAAGTAAAACTCCCTAATTGTGATCAGATTCAATCAAAAGTCACCTCAATCAAAAATTCAGCTTCGTAATTGTATTAAAAATATCAAAATTAATTATATGAAAAATATTGGGTCAATTAATAACCACTCAATTAATTAAAATTAATTTTTGAAGAAATTACATGCATATGGAGGTTGTGAGGCCTCGACGACGTTCAAGCCACCGCTCAAAAAATTGACTACAACGTTGTCACCAAACGCCGATATCTATCAAACGACACCTCACGTGATCAATTCAACAAAGTCTAAGAGCGTTTATTTGAATGCTACGCCACAATTTAAGTCATTCACTGACCGTCACCGACATGGTCCAAATGATCTCTGATCACGAAATGGACATCACTGTTGTGTCTGGTATAATAGAAATACCTAAAATTAAGGTTCATCATACAAAATAATTTCATAAGAATTGTTGCAAAATTATATTAATCTGCAACTAAAATGGCTAATGGCTGCTTAAACCCCATAATATTTGCTTAATTAGCCAAATTTGGCTCTACCCACCCAATCGCACAAGAGATCTCTCCCCTCTCTTGTCTGTCTCCCAAGCATTGCAGAGCTGAATTCCTCCTTCCCGCCTATCTCTTCCTCTGTAAAAATGGCCTAACTTCTAGCACTAGCCAAACCGAGCCGAGCAAACCCCTTTCGATCATCCTTCCTAGTCGAATGAGTAGGCTGAATGGATTTCCCTATCCATTCCTTCCTCCTAGCCACACGAGCCGAGGCATGTCGACCTCCCTTCTTCTTGGGTCCGTCCGTCTCTCTCCTGGCCAAAACCAAGGGAATTCCCTTACCTAACATGGTCGTTGCACCCTGCTAGACACCGAAAGCATCCCTCCGTCCCTTTCTCAGGCAACCGAGGGCTTCCTTTCGGTTCTTCCCAAAATCTTTTTTCCTCTCTTTCAACCGTGTTGTTTCTATTCAACCCTAAGTTCCCTACCATTATTTCATTCCCTTTGCTTGGATGAAATAGGTTCGATATTTTCTTTCATCTATATTCTATGCTTGGGTTATTCTTTTATGCAATTGGAATAAGAGGGGAGATGGTGTTTAACATGGCATAGTTCAGGTTGCTTTGTTTTTGTCACTAAGCAATTCTATGATGCATCTATTTAAGTTACCAAACAAATGAAAAAAAAATGTAAAATTAGTAGGGTTGTGATCTTTTATGAGGGTTCCCTTGCTTTGTTATGCCTTTTTTCCTTTGTTTGATTACTTGCAATCATGAAGGTGGTTATCTTGTTTAGGTAAGATTTCAGATTTTCTAGACTTTATCAAACTTATTGTGATTGTTTAGTTTATGTAGCCTAAACTCCATGTAATTATCATGTTAAAGAAAGAGGATGAAGGGAGGAGTGATTGGCTTTGCTAGCATTGTGCTTGTTTTCCTCTTTGTGATCACTAAGTTAGGCTTTTGAAATACAACTGAAATGAGATTTTGTGCAAGTTTAAAGCTCTCATTTTGTTGTTTAGCTTCATTAAGGTTGCATCTTGCCTAGTGCTTGTTCATATTGTACTCACAAGCAATTGCCAAGTTTCTATATTGCATTAAAACTGAAATAAGTTGACATAGATGTAGGATATGATTTGCTCTCTTGGTTTTAAAATTTTCTTAAAATTGCTTGCTTTGTGTGGATTAAATTCTACTTGGCTATCATTTTAAGAGAAAGGGAATGAAAGGGGAGTGATTGGCCTAGCATTGTTATTATTCTTTTCTCCATTGTCACTAATGGACATGTGAAGTGCAATCTGAAATGAGATTTCATTTGCATATGAATTTAAAAGTCATTGTCCTTCATTGGTTGAATGACTACCTATTATCTTGTTTAATTAAATCTTGCTTAAATTCTAATATCATTGTGAAATTGATATGAAATAGGAAGTGCATAAGCTTTAACTTTGATTCATGGCTCTCATTCTATTATTTGAGTCCTCTTATTTTATCTTATGTTTTGAATGAGTAGATCACTCTTACACTTTATGATCTAGTGGTCATCTTATTTATATGTTGATGCAAAATGGCTCAATGCATTGTTTGGCTTTAGAATTCCATGGTAATATATGAAATTTGCATTTAAGATCAGCCATTCAACATCTCTTTTTGTTGATTGAATCAAAATGGGAAAATGATGAATATGATTGCAAGGTTAGTGAATTTTGGAGACATTCACTTTGCGCACTTGATTGTGAGCTAAAATTGTTCAAACTTAGCTATTTCATGTTCTACTTATTCTCACATGTATTCAATCGCTTGATCTTGAAGCTTTCTCATGAACATGATAAGATGGGATTATGGTTTTCATGAAGGAACATTGCTTTTGTTTTGCCTCTTTCATGTTATCAAAGTTGAAAATTCATTTGCATTTTACCATCAAAGTGTTGTTTTGATTTGCTAAATATAAGGAAGAAAGCAATATTTTTGATATTCAATAGGAAAAGATTAGATGGGCTTTGTTGAGGCTTATACATTAATTTGCTGATTATGCATTCCAAAGGGTAAATTTTGGATGAAATGTTGAACGAAATAGTGATAAGTCATAATATAAGGTAAAAGCTTCACTTATATAATGCTTCTTTTGCCCTAATACATATGTCAATGTAAAATTTCAAAGATTACTAAGTACCTGTTTACATTGTTTCGATGTGGCAGGAAAATCTACTCTAATATAAGTACCCATTCATATTATTCCAATGCGGCGAAAAAACTTGTAAGTATTTTCTCACGTTGTTCTAATACGATAAGGAAATATATTTTGTAATATAAGTACCCGTTCACATTGTTCTAATGCAATGAGAAAACTTGTGATATAAGTACGTGCACACATTATTCCAACGTGGTAAGGAAATATATTTTATGGTAAGTACCCATTCACATTATTTCAATGTGGTGGAGAACTTGTGATATAAGTACTTGTTCACATTGTTCCAATGTGGCAAAGAAATATGCTTTAAATTAAGTACTTGTACGTATTGTTTCAATGCGGCAAGAAAATGTTATGCTATGCAAACATATGCAAGTCTTTCTTGGCATGGTTGGTAAACTATACTTTCGGCCATGGTGTCTAACGACACCTATCATGTAAATGCCTTTCTTCATGAAGGCTGTCTCAAGCAAATTTGATTGATGATGCTAAGGTTACTAAAATTTCTAGAACTAAACCTATATGGTTTAACATAGATAAACTTTTGAACTTTATGTATCATAAGATGAATGTGAATTAAGATTCAAATCATGAATTGATCACTTAGAATCATAAATTGTAAGACATCAAATGAATTAGCTAAAGAGACTTAAAAGAATTTCATGACTTGCTCATTAACAAGTGATGATTTGATAGCTTAATAGCAAGTAAAGATGAACTTTCAACTATCACTTGAAATGAATATTTGATCAGAGGCTTATTTAAACATTCAAATGAATGAGAATTTACATATGCTTATGATCAATCTTACATTTAAGTTTAATATCTTATGATTTATACAAGCATTCAAGGAAAATAAATCTAAGCATGAATCGTGAACCATTCTTTCATGTGAATCTATAGCTTTGAGCTTTGTGCTAAGTGTTTAATGGAATGACTTATAACGTATATTCAAAATACTACTACATTCCATTCAAATTGAATAGGCATATGAACTTTCAAGTTAAATGAATCTCATGCTTACTTCATAGAGCAATATTTTGCTTAATTGCTTGCTTCATGTAAACATTTGAAAGAGTCAAGCTCATGTTAGAACAGATTCTCACTTCATTCACGTAAGTATTTAAAAGAGTCAACGCATGTCTCATAGAACAAATTTATTCTTGATTTATGACAAATAGTGAAAGAATCAAACTTATGTCTTATAGAACGGACCTCTACTTGATCTATGACGAACATTTGAAATGGTCAAATTCATATTTGACAGAACAAATCTATGTTTGATTTATGATATTGGGTATCTAACAAACCCGCATTGCAATTTCACACATTTTGTATCTAATAGAACTACTTCATCTTAGACATTCTTATATCTATACATCATTTTAAGAGAACAAATACTTGTATGTATATTGAAGTATCCACTAGCTTGAAAGCTTAAATAAATATATGCAAGTCATATGCAAAATGAATGAACAGATACCTACAGTTATTCAAAACCAATTATTCACCCGCATGTGTCCCGACATATATGTTACAAATCTAAACGTAGTGTCCGAGGATCCTGCACGGGTTGAACCCTCTGGTCTTAGATTGGGGTCCGTTAACAAAATCTAAAAATGTAATAATATTATTAATATTTTCAACTTAATAAAATTTGAGAAGCTAATTCTATTATAGAATGACAAAAGATAAATCTACATCATTATTAATGTAACTTCAAGTTTAAACTCTTAAGAGGAAAGTTTTAAACTCAATCCTCTATGCTCAAAATAGTGTTGACAAGATTTGGTTGACGATAGATCTTGAAGCAATGAATTTAGACCCGATTCTCTACGAGAAAAGAGGCAGAGTTGACAAGGTTTACTAGCCTACAATAATCATATGATCAAAAGGATATTATTATCAAGGTTTAAGTGATTAATGATTATATGTATTCAAATTCAAATCAATTACAAAATAATCATATGTTCAAATATAAAATAAATATATATATATAAATTAAATGAAATTAATTATTTAAATTTAAAGTTAAAATTCATCCACCTCTTCGCAATTGTTTGTCGAGGGTGATAAGTCAAAAAGAGTTTTGCTCACAAAAAGCCAATATAAAATCAAATACATAGCTATTTTCATACTTAAATAACCTTATCGGATGTAAAGTCCTCCCCATGTGGGTTTGTGATATGACACCACTATATTAGAGCCCTCGTGGTGGTTTTCAAAATACTATAAATTACTGACCACTATATGTTCCCTAGTGACTTTGCTTTTAGAGCTATGAATTATATAATGTGATTGATAAAAGCTCTCTAGTTAAGGTTGACTTTATATTTGTCCTTTAGACAAACTCCACTGTCTACAAGGATATTTTGGGCGACATAAACCCATGGTTGCTTAATAGTGGGTTGGGGACTACCTCCTCTGACTAAGTGGACCAGAGACCACGATAGCCCGGGATGACGGAACCATGAGATCTTGATCAAGCACATCATTGTTCCCCTAAATATAAGCTTTAAATTAAAATAATAAATCTCATAAATCCTAAACTCCACTCACTGCTATGCTCGCTATTTGGTGACTCATTGACTAGCCTTAATCGAAAGTGCTCTCTTAGTATTAGGAGGGGTAATTAACTATAGGTGCATCTATAAACTTGTAACCGATCTAGTCCTCACAAAATGAGGGTGAAATCTAGCGTCTACTATTTCATCCGCCTTCCGAAAATTTGATCGACATTTTAATCATTATCTTCATTCGAGAGGTGGTGAATTTTAGAGCCCACACTACTAACTATTAATGTCTTTTAATTGCAACAAGAACTTAGGAAAAACCTCTTGATAGTCATTGGAGGAGGAAGTGTAAGACTAGGCGCCGATGGGGGTAGACTTCTACACTTAACTATGAATGCTTACCATCACCACTTTCCTTCAAATTTGTGAAAATTTGCTCCAAACAAGGAAATTCTTCTCCATCTTCAGGGTATTCTGACAATAAAACTATAAATACCCCATTCTTTATGAAAGAAGGTCTATTTGTAGGCAAGGTATCCCAAATAACACCTAGGCCTCTTAATTACTAAATTGTCTCCATGAAGATAGTAAAGTTATAAAGCCCATAATTGAAAAAGACTAATTGCTAAAAATAACTTATAACTACATAAGTGGCAATATCTTAGGAAAACATTTAATCATTCACGCATCAATGTAAGTTAGTGGTTTATTAACTAGAATTACCAAACTACCAAAATGCATCCAATTTTTGATATATCTTGTTTTAAAACATTTCGAAGAATGCACTCAATCACCCCACTACCGCTTTGTTCACCACCGCCAACCATTGCTTCATTCATTAGCCATCCTTAAGCAATGAACCATCATGTGGGGAATAGAGCAAGAAGTTCAATTACTAATTCAATGGGATGGATTCCATCATGGGTTCGTTTGGAAGACTATGTACCACCTATCTAAATTTTTGACCTTGAGAGCAAGATCATCTTTGATGATGGGAATATTGTAGTGAACTTACTGAGTTCATCAAAAGGTCAAAAATGAAAGATAAGAAGAATGTCGAAATGGATGATAGATTTTTAGTCCAAATAAAGAAGCAGAACTATTAATGACAACAAGGATTGGCCTAGCAAATGAAGTAATAGTTGCCTTGTTAAGATGAAGTTCTTTATGTCAGGGTTGCTGTAATTACTAAAAGTGTTTCTTTGTAGTACAAATGTAGATTCTTTTATTCTATCCAAACCAACGTTACTTAGATTGAACCTTATATTCTACTTTAGAAAATTTATAAATAAAGCTGAACGAGGTTGAACAGGGGAGTGAAAAACTCTTTTCTTGTTTACATTTTTTTATTCTTCTTTTCTCCTCTTGGAGACTTCGGTTTTCTTTTCTGGAGTGTTTGTAGCAAAATTTCCCATTTGATCTGTGTACTTAGAGATTTTAGATTTGTTGGATAAATTATATATTTTTTTTGGATGTTAGTTCTTTCATATACTATCATCAATTTTTAACTGTTAACTTTCATTTCTTTTGCATTATCCTTTTGCTCATTTATTTCCTTTAATGCATCTTGTTATGCTTCAACTTTTCTTGTTTTGGTTTATGGGAAATACTTTGCCGCCCAACTCAGCCTAAATTGAAAAATTCTTTGGTTTTTAACTTTTACATCTTTTTGAGGTTTTTCTTTTCTGCATGCTTGCATGTTGACCTATATTACTTCTAAGAGCCATCCACACCACTTGCACCTATCTCCTAGCTCATATATTTATGAGAATGAACAACTTGAAAGAGAAAAAAAAATAATTAAACAATGCATTTGGCTATCAGAGGAACCTGGATAATGCCAAGAAAAGTATAATATAATCTCTATCAAATTGTAATGATAATTTATCTCCATTTTCATCATGTTATCGTTGCTTTTTGATTTATGACAACAAATTCATTTTGTGGAAACATTGCCGCATGCAACTGATCTTCTATTATAGCTACCATTGCTACAAATACTAATAAGAAAAAAATAAAACTTGGGATCCCATTTTCTACTTTTCATAATTTTATCATTTAAAAAATTTTATGAGATTCTCATTCTTTTATACACAAATGTAAATGCAAAATGGTGTATAAACATGAAAGCACACATAAACTTCAATAGAGTTGAGTTATCTGAATAATAATGTTAATGAAATAGCCACAAAATTTAATGACCTAACTATATGGAAAAAATTTAAAACTTTATTTCATTTTGTCTCCAAAAGATGTATTGCATGTTATCTGGTCCTCCAATCAAGGGCACAATATTATTTTCCTACAATGTACTCTTAAATCATCTATTGCACATTTTGATTATTTATGAAATATTTCGCTTGGTTTAAATCTTAATCGAATAGTGAATATTGATAACTTGCACCAGTACTTAGTTTGGTTACCATGCAAAATATTACTCCCAATTTTGCTACTTCGAAGAACTACTCTTCTTTGCATTACATTTTGATTTATTAAGAGTGTGAGATCAAATATGTGGTCTCTAAAAATTCAGGTTCGGTCTCTCATTGAGAGTTTATGTATTGATTCCTGATTAAAATTTCTAAAGGGAGATTAGATTGAAGATAAAACATGACTTACCCTCATTTTCCAATGACCTTAGGTACACTTCCAAGTTCACCATAGGTGCAAGCACCTATGATTAATTAGCATCCATAGTTAATTACCCTTCATATCACAAGAAGGGCCCTCGATTAAGGTTGGATGTTTGTATTGATCTTTAGTGTGAATTGGTGTTTAGTGATATTTGTGTGAATGACTATCTATAAAGGGAAGTAGTCCCATCAAGATCCCAATTTTCTCATCCCATGCCCACTTATTCTATTCTAGCAACATCGGCTATTACTCATAATGTCCGTGGGAACTTAATTATATGTCTTGCCTCATCCTAGGAATCTCGAGTAGATTAGAGTTATTGTGTGTTTATTAGAGTATTTAATCTAAACTTAGTTTTGTAAGTTTGGTATCATTTAGTTTTATGACTTCTTGACAAAATGATTTGAGAATTTTATGAGATAAGTAGGATTTACATCCATTATATAACCAATGTTAACTGAAATTTTTCTTGCAAACATAAACTGAGCTTACATCTATTGGAATGCCTGATTGAGTTAGACTTACATCCCTTAGAATGCTGGAAGTTTGCTTTGTAAACATATATTGGGGTTACATTCATTGAAATTTCATGACTTTAAGAATACGATCTATTTTGCAGACAATGAATGGGCTTACATCCTTCGAAAACCAATATAAATGTAGAGTTTGTTTTACTAATATAAATTGGACATTCATCTAATGTCATTAAAATGTAGAGTCCATTTTGTGCACATTGATTGTGCTTACATCCTTTGGAATGCCAATTATTAAATATGAAGTCTATTTTGGATAGATTTTGATGATGTAATGAAGTGTCATCTCTTCTTTACCACTTTCGTGATTTGCCCAGAGTGAGTCATTACCTTATTTGTTGAGTTCAAGAGGATGTTTGCTACAATTTGCAAGTGCTCAAAACCATTGTATATTTCCCAAGCTCTTCCATAAATGAGGTAAGAACTTGATGAGTTCAACACACATTTCTAATAAGAGATGTTGGAAATTAAAGATTTGGAATCCAAATTGCCCAAGCTTGCTTAATGACCGAAAGAATGACCCTTTAGATATGTTCTCATTCTAACAACCAAAGACACTCACCAAATAATGGACGGCAAAAAACTATGTAAATACAAAAAGAATACAATGAAGTTATTCAACCAACACCATCGGTCCGGTAAAAGACTCAACAAAAGATATCTCTTTGAGAGCAACAACCTAGTGGTTGGTATCGAAGAAGAAAAGATAAAAGAAGGTGATCCGAGGCACCTAGGGGTTTAGGAATCTTACAACTTGTTACCAAGGAGCTGAATACTCGTAACCCGCATTAACAACTTCTCTCAGAGTATTAATGGTCGAGTTAGTAGAGGCCAATTAAAATAAGGAATATTTTAAGAGACCTCCACCAATGAAACTTCGATATAGTTCATGATCAAGGCACTATGCTTACCACCATGAGCATGAGACTAAAGAGTGTAGACACCTAAAAGTCTAGTTAACAAATTGATTGCCAACTATCAAGTTAAAAGTATTTTGATCAACATAAGAAGCTCATCAACATAATCATTAAGTTGGTATTCAACAAGCTAAGATTAACTAACTCTAAATTCACCCCACTAGGGATTGCTACGATTTCTTAGAAGAGTGAAGAGAAAATAAAGGGATGATTACCTCCCGTGACTTAAGGAGAGAAGGGAGTAAACAATTCATGGCTATGACTAACTTTATCATGTAGAGGCTTGCCACCTACAACACCATCTTTGGTTGATCTTTACTCAACACTTTTCAAGTTATCAACTTTCCACATAACCATCAAATTTTGAACTAGATGTGAGGAAATCACAAAATCTCAATCCCTCGAGCTTGCTACTAAAAGGCTGGCATATCTAGTAAGAAAGATGAAGTATTATAGATAGAGATCACAAGAACTGGAATTGAAATTCTCAAGGAGATATAAGAGATTCCCACAAAGAAGGATTCAGAGCGAGTTCTAAAGATCAACTCAAACTATAGTATAAGACCAAGACCTTGCTAAGGTCAGCAACTTAACTTTAAAATAAAAAGACTAACAATCTATATGGTTAGCGATTATAATGTAAGACCGACTCCTTGTGAGGTCAACAATTAAACTTTTAAAAAAAGATCAACTCTCTATGTGGTTGGCGACAATAGTGTAAAACCATGAGCATCAACTAAAATGCAAAATGAATTCACCATTAAGCACCTAAGTGTTTTAACCGCTAAGTCAAAATAAAGAATTTATCTAACTGATAGTAATTACAAGACTACTTAGAGAAATTTAATCAATGTGTCCCTCAAGTCTCGAATAGAATGCTAATAAGGAGTATAACACCAATGACATGAGTATGTTCTTAATTCTAGCAGGAACTAGCCTTCATTATTGCTCAAGAGAAAGGAGAGAACATTTCAAAGTTGTACTTAACATAAAAAAATATTTTTCATTCATGAAGTAAAATATCATAAAAAGAACAAGTAAAAAGTACATATACACTTTACACTCGCCAAAAAAAAAGTGAAAGAAGTCAGCTTGCGCTACTCTCAACATCATCATTAGAATCTAAAAGGGTGGGTACATTATAAAAATCCAAGAACTTAGCATCCACGACCATGCTTCACTAATTTGTAATAACAAAGTTGTCCGTCTTGAATTTTTGCTTAAGAAAATCATGGTACTCATTAGAATCTAAAATCCAATGAACTTAGCTTATTTCCCTAAAACTCCTCGATGGATGAGAGAGCTCTTCATGCAACTCTCTTAGAGTTGAAAGTAAGCTCCAAAGTTGCTTTATCCTTTCTCTTCCTCCTACTAAGCCACCTCCCTAAAGGTCTTGTCTGCCTTCAAAGATAAAAGATTTTCTTCACCGTTGATAGCTAGGACTTTATATAGTAAGCCTCCTTTCTCTTAGCAAGAATTTTGTAGCAGATTTTCCAGGTCGCCTGCAATGCCATTACCTGTGCAGAGCAGTCATGTTGGAATAGAGAAGTTGCCCATTAAGAATCTCCTCCAAAAGCTCATCAAACTCCTTGGAGTAATTACTGCTCTATGCTTTTATTGGTTAGCAATTAATTTTAGAGTATAGTTTTCCTCTGCATACTCCTCCTCCTCTCCCTTAAGCTTGCTCCTTTCACGATCCCAAGGAGCAAAGCTTGTAGATCTCTTCCTAGACTTTTAAGGAGTTTTACCCATTACATTAGTTGTTAGAGCTATACTGACACTCTTCTTCCTCCTCACAAACTCACCATCATCGCCAAGCTCAGGCTCCCCAACTTCATGCTCACCTTCCTTGAGGAACTTAACCATGTCATCATCAAGCTCAGTGGCGAAAAGGTCTCCTCTACTATAGCAAAACATGCAAAAATAATTGATGAGATCGACTCATAAAGATAACTATCAAATTGCGAGTAAAGAAAGAAATACTCACCACAAAGTAACATTCCTTTGACACACCTGCTCGTCGTGCGCCCCACGGAGATCTTTCCGGATTGGAGTCAAAATGGCAAATTGGATGATCGTGCACGAATTTATGGCGATTTCCTTGCGACCACCCCACAAGGCGTGTGGATCAATCGCATGAGCCTCATGACTCATGTTTTTCAGATCGAGGCATCCCATCGACAACATTTTTGGAATGGATCGTTGAGTGCTCTGATGTCAACGGTAAAATAAAATAAAAATAAAAGAAAATGAAATGGGGGACATCAACAAATGGTTCAGCACGACGACTTCTCAGGAGGTCACCTATCATAGTTATGATCTCGCCTAAGCACACTTAATTGAAGAGTTCTCATATGATCTGGTGTGCTGTTGCGATCACGCCCGCTAGAGATTTGCCGCAAATTATGCTCATGCAAAACCCATCTGTGCCATGGTAAGGTTTCGAAATAGCCGAAATCGGAGATACGGGTCTCGCGATGCGCTCACATCATGTGTCGCGCCGGTGGAGATATTTTTCGATTGGGGTCGAATAGAACCGACGATCGCGGTGTGAAGTTATGGCGAGCGGGCCTCCTCACGGATGCGATCGACTTGTGGGCCCCATGGCTCAAGTTTTTCAGTCCAAGGCATCTCATCGATGACGCTTTCGGAGTCGATCGCTGAGTTCTCCGGCATCAACGTTAAAATAAAATGAAATAAAATGCGCGACATCAACAAATGGTTCAACACGATGACTTTCCATGGGGTCACCCATCATAGTACTGCTCTGGCCCAAGCATGCTTAACTGAAGAGTTCTCATGGGATCTCGTGTACAAGTGCTGTCGCGCCCCCTGAAGCTTTTTCGCAAATTGTACTCATCCGGACCCATCCATGTCGCGGTAAGGCTTTGAAATAGCTGAAATTAGAGATACTTGTCCCGCCAGATGAGCCTACGGCTCATTTGTGCGTCGTGCGCCACGCGGAGATCATTCCAGATTGGGGTCATAATGGTGAATCAGATGATCGTGTGTGGAGTTATGGCGATTTCTGTGCGGCCTCCACACGAGACGTGCAAATCAGCCGCGTGGTCCCCATAGCTCATTTTTTTCAGTCCGAGGCATCCCATCTATGACATTTTCGGAGTTGATCACCAAGTTCTCCAGGGTCAATGGTAAAATAAAATAAAAATAAAAGGAAATAAAATGGGCGGCATCAATAGATGGTTCAACACGACGACTTCCTAAGAGGTCACCCATCATAGTACTACTCTCTCCCAAGCACGCTTAACTGAGGAGTTCTCATGGGATCTGGTGTGTTGGCGCATTAGCGCCCGCTGGCGCTTTGCCATAAATTGTGCTCATCTAGAGCCCTTCCATCTCGCTGTCTCGCTGTAAGGCTTAGAAATAATCGAAATTAGAGCTATGGGTCCCGCTAGTTGTGCCTGCGGCTCATCTACGCGTCGTGCACCTCACGAAGATCTTTCTAGATTGGGGTCATAATGGCGAATCAGATGATCGTGTGCAAAGTTATGGTGATTTTTGTGCGGCCTCCACACGAGACGCGTGAATCAGCCAAGTGGGCCCCACTCGTGTCTTGCAAAATTTAGTAGTGACATCATTTTTTTGTCAATACCATGCTCATGGCTTATTCCAAGTGAAATGAAGAATAGATTAACGATTTTTGTTTGAAAAAGAATTTAGTTCATCAAGCTTATAATTTTAATGCTGAATTTTATCAAAATTGCAAGGAGGTTATTAAGATGGGCATTGTGGTTCCTAACCAAAATTTTTTGACAAACATAGTCCAAACAAAAGTAGAACATCATAACCAACAAATTATGGTTTAGAATTTAAATGAAACTATAGTTCAAAAAGCCTTCCATAAATCCTTAATTGTTGTCCTCTTGGCAGTACATAATTAAGAGTAAACTTAGGTTAGTAGACTTTCCTTATCAGCAGGAAAAGCTTCTGGTCAATGTTTTCGGAGTCGATCACCGAGTCCTCTGGCATCAATGATAAAAAAATGGAAATAAAATGGGTGGCATCAATAGATGGTTCAACATGATGACTTCCTAGGAGGTCACCCATCATAGTATTGCTCTCAACCATGCACGCTTAACTGAAGTGTTCTCATGGGATCTAGTGTGCTAGTGCGGTCGCACTCACTGGAGATTTGCGGCAAATTGTGCTCATGCAGAACCCGTCTGTGCCACGGTAAGTTATCGAACTAGCCGAAATTGGAGACACAGGTCCCTCCAGATGCACCTATGGCACATCTGCATGTTGTGCGTGCCACAGAGATCTTTCGATTTGGGGTCATAATCGTGAATTAGATGATCGTGCGCGAAGTTATGGCGATTTCGGTGCGGCCTCCACACGAGATGTGCGGATCAGCCTCGTTGGCCCCACGACTCATGTTTATCAATCTGAGGCATCCATTGATGATGTTTTCGGAGTCGATCACCAAGTTCTATGACGTCAATAGTAAAATAAAATAAAAATAAAAGAAAATAAAATGGGCGGCATCAACAAATGGTTCAACATGATGACTTCCCAAGACGTCTCCCATCATAGTATTGCTCTCGCCCAAGCACGCTTAACTGAAGAGTTCTCTTGGGATTTGGTGTGCTGGTGCGGTCGCCCCCATTGGAGATTTATCATAGATTTTGCTCATGCGGAACCTGTCCATGCTGCGGTAAGACTTTGTAATAGCCAAAATCGGAATCTGGGTCGCCAGATCGTAGCCCATCACGCGTCGTGTCCATGGAGCTCTTTTAATTTGGGTCATAATGGAATCAATGCGTGCGGTTATGGAGAATTCGTACGCCTCCACACAAGATGCATCGCATGCATGGGCCCAACGACTCATATTAGTCAGGCATCATCATGACATTTTGGAGTCGATCGCCGATTTCTCCATCGTCAATGAGAAAATAAAAATAAACAGAAATAAAATGGGCGGCATCAACAGATGGTTCAACATGAGGACTTCCTGAAGGTTGCAGATCGCCTCACTCAAGCACGCTTAATTGAAGAGTTCTCATAGGAAATGGTGTGCTGGTGCGGTCGCGTCCGCTAGAGATTTGCTGTAAATTATGCTCATCTGGAACATGTCCGTGTCATGGTAAGGCTTCAAACTTATCGAAATCGGAGATACGGGTCCCACGATGTTACATGACACTTCTCTACGGCGATCTCCGCGATCTTTCCGGATTGGGGTCATAATGGCGATCGGGATGATGCGTGGATTACACGTTTTCGAGGGCCTTGCAATGCGTGAGCCCCATGACTAGTATTTTTCAGTCCGAGGCATCCCATCGATGACTTTTTCGGAGTCGATCGTTGAGTTCTCTGGCGTCAACATTAGAATAAAATACAAATAAAAGGAAACAAAATGCGCGGCATCAATAGATAGTTCAACACGACGACTTTCCCAGGAGCTCACCCATTATAATACTGCTCTCGCCGAAGCACGCTTAACTAAAGAGTTCTTACAGGACTGGTGTGCTAGTCCGGCCGCACCCGCTGGAGATTTGCTGCAAATTGTGCTCATCCGAAAACCGTATGCATCACGCTAAGGATTCGAAATAGCTAAAACCAAATATACAGGTCCTGCTAGATGCACCCGTGGCTTAATTGCGCGTCATGCGCCCCGTGGAGATCTTTTGGATTGGGGTCATAATGGCGAATCGGACGATCATGAACGATATAGTGATTTCCTTACGACTTCTGCATGAGATGCGCGGATCAGCCGCGTGGGCCCCATAGCTCGTGTTTTTTAGTCTGAGGCATCCCATCAACGACATTTTCGATGTCGATCACCGAGTTCTCTAGCATCAACGGTAAAATAAAATAAAAATGAAAAGAAAGAAAATGGGCGGCATCAACAGATGGTTCAACACGATGACTTTGCAAGAGGTCACCCATCATAGTGCTGCTCTCGCCCAAGCATGCTTTACTGAATAGTTCTCATGTGATCTGGTGTACTTGTCCGGTTGCGCCCGCTACAGATTTGCCTCAAATTGTGCTCATGCGAAACCCGTCTGTGCCGCGGTAAGGCTTTGAAATAGCCAAAATTAGAGATACGGGTCCCTCTAGATGCGCCTTTGGCCATCTGCGAGTAGTGCTCCCCACGGAGATCTTTCTGGATTGGGGTCATAATGGCGTATCAGATAATCGAATGTGAAGTTATGGTGATTTGGTACCTCGGATGAGATGAGTGGATCGGCGTGGGCCCACGACTCATATTTTGATTCGAGGCATCCCTTGGCGACAATTTAGAGTCGATCTTTGAGTCTATACGGTCAGCGGTAAAAAAAAAAAATAAAAGAAAATGGCATCGATGGTGCAACATGACTTTCCAAGAGGTCACCCATCATAAGATCTTGCTCTCGCACGCTTAGCGAAGAGTTCTCATGGGATCTGGTGTGCTGGTGCAGTTGTCCCCACGGAGATTTACCATAAATTTTTCTCATGCGAAACCCGTCCCTACCATGGTAAGACTTCGAAATAGCTAAAATCGGAGATACGAGTCCCACTAGATGCGCCTTTGGCCATCTACGTGTTGTGCGCCACACGGAGATCATTCTGAATTGGTGTTATAATAGCAAATTGGATGCTCGTGCATGAAGTTATGGTGATTTCTGTTCGGCCTCCACACGAGACGTGCGGATCAGCTGCATGGGCCCGACGACTCATTTTTTTCAGTCTGGCATCCCATCTACGACATTTTCAGAGTGAATCGTTGAGTTCTCCTGCGTCAATTGTAAAATAATAGAACATAAAATGTGCGGCATCAACAGATGGTTCAACACGATGACTTCCTAAGAAGTCACCCATCATAATCTTGCTCCAAGCATGCTTAGCGAAGAGTTCTCATGAGATGGTGTCTTTGAATGCGTCGGAGAGATTCATAATTGTGCTCATGTGGAACCCGTCGATTATGATAAGGCTTCAAAATAGTCAAAGAAGATATGACTCTCGCCAGATGCGACTTTCGCCATTTGTCCATCTTGCACCACACGGAGATCATTCCGGATTGGGGTCATAATGGCGAATCAGATGATCGTGCATGAAGTTATGGCGATTTCTGTGCGGCCTCCACATGAAACGTGTGGATCAACAGGATGGACCCCACGTCTCATTTTTTTTCAGTGTGAGGCATCCCATCTACGATATTTTCGGAGTCGATCGCTGAGTTCTCCGGCCTCAATGGTAAAATAAAAAAAAAATAAAAGGAAATAAAATGGACGGCATCAATAGATGGTTCAACACGACAACTTCCCAAGAGGTCTCCCATCATAGTGCTGCTCTCACCCAAGCACGCTTAACTGAAGAGTTCTCTTATGATCCGGTGTGCTGGTGCGGTCAACCCCGCTGGAGATTTATCGCAGATTGTGCTCATGCGGAACCCGTCGATGCCGTGGTAAGGCTTCGTAATAGCCAAAATCAAAGACGGGTCTCGCCAGATGCGCCTTTAGCCCGTCTGCGTGTCGTGTGCCCCGCAGAGATCTTTCTGGATTGGGGTCATGATGGCGAATCGGACAATCGTGCGTGAAGTTATGGTAATTTTTATGCGTCCTCCACACGAGATGCACGTATCAGCCGCGTGGGCCCAATGACACATGTTTTTCAGTCCGAGGCATCCCATTTATGATGTTTTTAGAGTTAATCGCTGAGTTCTCTAGCATCAATGATAAAATAAAATAAAAACAAAAGAAAATAAAATGGGAGGCATCAACAGATGGTTCAACACAACGACTTCCCAGGAGGTCACCCATCATAGTTCTCATCTCACCCAAGCACGCTTAACTGCAGAGTTCTCATAGGAACTAGTGTGTTGGTGCGACCGTGCCAACTAGAGATTTACAGCAAATTATGCACATGTGGAACCCGTCCGCGCAACAGTAAGGCTTCAACCTAGTCGAAATCGGAGATACGGGTCCCACCCGATGTTCCTATGGCACATCTACACGTCGTGCACCCCATGAAGATTTTTTGATTGGGGTCGAATGGATAGCGAAGAGTTCTCATGGGATGCGGTGTCTTTGTGCGATCGTTCTGCTAGAATTTGTCTTGTGCTCATCGTAACCCGTCTGTTTTGTGATAAGGCTTCGAAATAGTGAAAATCGGTGATACGGTTCCCACTAGATGCGCCTGCGACCCATCTGTGTGCCGTGTCCCTTGCAGAGATCTTTCTAGATTGGGGTCACAATGGTGAATTAGACGATCATGCGCGAAGTTACGACGATTTTCGTGCGGCCTCCGCACGAGATGCTCGGACCAGCCGCGTGGGCCTCTTGAGCTCATGTTTTTCAATCCGAGGCATCCCATCAATGACATTTTCAGAGTCAATCTCAGAGTTATGCGGCGTCAATGGTAAAATAAAATAAAAATAAAAATAATAAATTGGGTGGCATCAACGGATGGTTCAACACGATGACTTCGCAGGAGGTCACCCATCATAGCATTGCTCTCGCCCAAGCATGCTTACTGAAGAGTTCTCATGGGATCTGGTGAGTTGGTGCAGTTGTGCCCACTACAGATTTTCCACAAATTATGCTCATGTGGAACCTGTCTGTGCTGCGGCAAGGCTTCAAAATAGCCAAAATCGGAGATACGGGTCCCACTAGATGCGCTTGCGGCACATCGACACATCGTGCGCCCCACAAAGATCTTTCCGGATTGGGGTTATAATGGCGAATCAGATGATTATGCATGAAGGTATGGCGATTTTCGTGCGGCCTCCACATGAGACGCGCAGATCAGGCGTGTGGGCCCCATGGATCATGTTTTTCAATATGATGCATTCCATCAATGATGTTTTAGAGTCGATCATCGAGTTCTCCAGCGTCAACGGTAAAATAAAATTAAAATAAAAGGAAATAAAATGGGTGACATCTTGAGATGGTTTAACGCGATGACTTCACAGGTCACCATCCCATGCAGTATTGTACTCTTGCAAGCAGCTTAGCGAAGAGTTCTCATGGGATCTTATATGCTTTGGTCTTCTCAGCGCCAGAAATTTACCACAAATTGAGCTCATGGAACTGCGTCCATACCATGACCAAAACTTGAAACATACAAAATACGAGAATACCGCGAATCAATGCATGCGGCCCGCCATCTTTGCGTCGCCATTCCACATCACGCCGGTAATGACGAATCGACGATCATGGAAGTTATGGTGATTTCGCATGCCCTCCACGAGACCACGAGATCATCCGGGGCCCGCTCATGTTCTTCGCCGATATCCCATCACGATGTCGGTCGACCGAAGTTTTCCGCCCAGGTAAAAATAAAATATAAGAAATAAAATGGGCCACATCATGATGGTTCAACACGACGACTTCCCAGGAGGTCACCCATCATAGTATTGCTAGCTCAAGCACGCTTAATTGAAGAGTTCTCATGGAATCTTGTATGCTGGTGCTGTCGCGCCACATGGGATTTGCCACAAATCTCTGCTCGTCTGCCGGTAAGGCTTGAACTAAACGAGAGTCTCGCAAGATGCCATGCACCATCTACGGCATGTCAGCGGCCCACGGAGATCTTCGTGATTGGGATCATAATAATCGAACGATCGATGGCGTGAAAGTTATGGCGATTCGCGCGCCTCCACACGAGAGACGCGATCGCACGTATCCCACGCGTGTTTTTCAATCCGAGGCATCCCATCTACGACGTTTTTGGAGTCGATCACCGAGTTCTCTAGAGTCAACAATAATATAAAATAGAAATAAAAGGAAATAAAATGGGCGGCATCAATAGATGGTTTAACACGATGACTTCCCAGGAGGTCACCAATCATAGTACTGCTCTTGCCCAAGCTCGCTTAACTAAAGAGTTCTCATGGGATCTGGTGTTCTGGTGCGGTCGCGCCCGTTGGAGATTTGTCACAAATTATGCTCATGTGGAACCCACACGCACCATGATAAGGCTTTGAAAAAGCCAAAATCAGAGATATGTGTCCTTCCGCACTAGGCCCGAGGAGATCTTTTCGAATTGGCATCATAATGGTAAATCAGACGATCATGTGCGAAGTTATGGCGATTTCCGCTTCGCCTCAGACGGTGATTAGATGACGATTAAAAGGGCCCCATGGTTCAGTTCGAGGCATCCACCCATGACATTTTGAGACGATAACCGAAGTTCTCCCAGCCAAAAATAAAATAAAAATAAAAGAAAATAAAATGGGAGGCATCAACATATAGTTTAACATGATGACTTACGAGGAGGTCACACACCATAAGATTCTTCACCCAAGCACGCTTTAACTAAGAGTTCTGCTGGAAGCGTTGTCGCGCATATTAGAGATTTACCGCAAATTGCTCTCATGTGAAACTCGCCAGAAATGCTCGAATCGGAGATATCTGGTCACCCACATACACTGCGGCGCCATGTGCCCGTGAAGATCTTTCCGATTGAGATCATAATGGCTGACGACTGAGCCATGAATGGCATTTCCGCGAAGCCTCCACACACGAGTGGTAACATTCGTGGACCCCACGACTTTTTTCAACTGAGGCATCACATTGATGACATTTTTGGAGTCAATCGCCACATCAATAAAATAAAAATAAAATAAAAAAAGCAAATCGATGGTTCAACACGATGACTGAGATTCATAGAGATCACCATCATTGATCAGCTTCCAGCAAGCAAGCACGAGAGAGTTCTCATGGGATCCGGTGTGCTTGTGTGTACCGCATTTGTTTGGAGATGAAATTATGATGTTGTGGAACCTATCCGCGTGAAGGCTTCAAAATAGCCAAAATTGAGATATCGGATCCTCCGTAACTATGGCACATCTACACATGCTCCTCAAGATCTTTGGATTGAGGTCATAATAGCAAAATTGGACCATCGCGAAGTTATGGAGATTTCAGGCCTCCACATGAAGCGGGATCAACCGGATGGGGCTTTTTCAATCCAAAAGCATCCCATCGATGACATTTTTGAGTCGCATCATCGAAGCCTCACAGTTCGGTAAAATAAAATAAAAATAAAAGGAAATAAAATGGGTAACATCAACAGATGGTTCAACACGACGACTTCCTAGGAGGTCACCTATGATTGTAATGCTCTCGCCCAAGCACGCTTAATTGAAGAGTTCTCATGGGATCTGGTTTTGTACGGTCACGCAAGATTTATCGCATGCAGCTCTCATGCTGCGTTCATGCACAGAAAAGATACCAAGTCTCGCGATGCCGCTGCCTAGCGGCTTCCGCGTTCTGTGCATGAAAATCTTTCTGATTGGAGTCATAATGGAGAGTCGGACTATCGTGGATGAAGTTATGGTGATTGTGGCCTCCACTCAAGACACATGAATCAGCTGCGTGGGCCCAACCGCTCATGTATTTCAGTCCGAGGCATCCCATCGACGATGTTTTTGGAGTCGATCGCCTAGTTTTCCGATGTCAATGGTAAAATAAAATAAAAATAAATGGAAATAAAATGTGCGGCATCAACATATGGTAACTGATGGTCACCCATCATAGTACCGCTCTTGCCCAAGCATGCTTAACTGAATAGTTCTCCTGAGATTTGTTGTACTGGTGCGGTCGCGCCCGTTGAAGATTTGCCATAAATTAAGCTCATGCGGAACCCTTCGGTCGCGGTAAAATTCAAAAAGAATATCAAAATCATGTCCATTAGATGTGCTCGCCATGATATGCATGTCGTGCATCTCGTAGATCTTTCCGATTCCTTATAATGCTGACGATCGCGAACGCGGTTATGATGATTTTCATGCGCCTTCTATGACGCGATCGGCAGCCTCATTTTTTGGGCCATCGACTCAGTCGGCATTCATTGAGAACTCTTTCAGACTTCAATGTTCAATGGTAAAATAAAATAAAAATAAAGGAAATAACATCTAGTGGATGGTTCAACGCGACAACTTCCTAGAAGCCTATCATAAGATCGCTCGCACACACTTACTGAAGAATTCTCATGGGATGCTTGGTGTGGTCACACTGGCCGGAGACTTGCTCAAGAGTTCTGAACCCTTCCTCCCGGCAGGTGCTTCAACTAAAATTGGAGAGATATGGGTCCCACCAGGATGTACTTCATCCGCGATGTCACGCCCTGGGAGATCTCTTTTCGATAATGGCAAAATGGATGATTGTACATGAAGTTATTGTGATTTTGATGGGCCTCCGAAGCGTGAATCACCATGCGGTTCTTTCTACGAGATGTTTTAATGACGAGGCATCCCATTAATGAAATTTTCGGAGTCGATCACCCAGTTCTCCGATGTCAATGGTAAAATAAAATAAAAATAAATGGAAATAAAATGGGCATCAACGATGAGCCCTAACATGACTTCCAGAGGTCACCCATCATACTTTTGCCCAAGCACTTTAACCGAAGAGTTATCATGGGATCCGGTGTCTGCGGGTGGCTTACCACTTGAGATTTGTGGCAAATCAGGCCGATGCGAACCCTGAGCGATAAGTCTTCAAAATTGATGAAATCGGAGATACTGGTCCCGCCAGGCTATCATCTACGCCATGCTCTAGAGATCTTTCCTGATTGGGGTCGAATGCTAATTGACCATCATGCACGGTTATAACGATGATTTCCGCGACAAGATGCGCCGACGTGAGCCCTCATTTTTCACCCGAGGCATCCCATCGACACATAATTGGAATCGATCTCTGAGTTTTGCAGCATTAATGGTAAAATAAAATTAAAAAAAGAAAATAAAATTGGTGGCATCAAGAGATGGTTCAACACGACGACTTCCTAAGAGGTCACTCATCATAGTACAGCTCTCGCTCAAGCACGCCTAACTAAAGAGTTCTCATGGATATGGTGGCGTCGCCACGCGAGATACCGGCGAGATTACATATGCTCATAACTCATCCGCTGATAAAGGCTTCAAAATAGTTGAAATCGAGATACGTCATCCCACATGACATTATCGAGATGATTTTCTTCGATCATCAAATGTTAACATAATGTTAAAATAAAATATAAATAAAAGGAAAATACACGGCATCAACGATGATTTCAAGAGGTCACCCATCATCGCGCTCGCCCAAGTTAAGCACGTTAATTGAAGAGTTCTCATGGATTCGCGGTATGCGTACCCTGGAAACGACAAATTGTGCTTCCGCGCTAACCCGCCCGGTACGGAAGGATTCAAATACTGAAACGGAGATACGGTTCTCGCCGAGTGCCGCAGTTTTCTACGATCGCGCCCACAAAGATCTTTCCGAATTGGGGTCATAATGGTGAATCAGACGATCGTACATGAAGTTGTAGCGTGCGTTCTTATTGAAATCTGATTAGTCATAATGACGACGATCGCGATACATGAAGTTATGGCGATTTTGTACGACCATCGCCGCGACCGTGGTCCCCATAGCTCGTGTTTTTCATTCCGAGACATCCCATCGACGGCGTTGTCGGAGTCGATCGCCGAGTTCTCCGACATCAATGATAAAATAAAATAAAATAAAAGGAATTAAAATGGGTGGCATCAATGATGGTCAGACAACGACTCTCGAGTTCACCCATCATATCATCTCCTCACAAGAATCGCTTAATTGAAGAGTCTTCTGAGATCTAGTGTGCCCGCTATGCCGCTTCAAACCTTCTAGATATAATTCAATCTAGATGACGCTCTATGGCACATATCGGTCGGCGCCACCGAGGTCATTCCGACAAGTTATAATGGCAAATCGGATGATTGTGCACGGTTATGTTGATTTTCGGCGCCTCCATACCGAGATGATCGCCTTTAGGCCCCAGGCTCATGTTTTTCTGTCTGAGTCATCCCATTTATGACATTTTTAGAGTCGATCACTGAGTTCTCTGGCGCCAAAAGGCAAAATAAAATAAAAATTAAAGGAAATAAAATGGGTGGCATTAACAAATGGTTCAACACGATGACTTCCAAGGAGGTCACCCATCATAAGATCGTTTTCAAGCATGCTTAACTAAAGAGTTCACAGATCCGGTGTCGGTGCGGCTCGCTGTAGATTTGATGCAAATTGTGATCCAAACCCTTTTGCCAAGCTGCCGCCACTACCATATAGAAGCGCTACATAGAACTCTTTAGTTAAGAGTGCTTGCGGCGAGCACATCTGTGATGGGTGACTACTGAATGCGTGATGTTGATTATTTTCTTTTATTTTTATTTTATTTTACCATCGATCGGGTCAGTGGCGTTGATGAGATGCCTCGTAAAAACACGAGCCCACGCTGATCCATTCGCGCCTCGCGAGGACGATGGTTGACCATAACTTGCACTAATTGCCACGATGACCATTAACCCCAGTGAAAGATCCTTGCGATGATGCGCAAAAGGCGATCCAAGAGACCATATCTCCGATTTCAACTATTTGAAGCATTACGCTGACGACAGTTTCGCATGAGCATAATTTTGGCAAACGGAGAGCGCGAACCAACACACCAAATCCTAGGAAAACGCTTCGCTAAGCGGCGAAGAAGAGAGAATGGGCGTATCGAACCATCTCGATGCCGCCTAATTTAATTTTTTTTTATTTTATTTTATTTTACCATGACGCCACATAACTCGGAGAGATCGACCAAAATGTCATCGATGGATGTTTTGACCGAGAAACACGAGGGGGCCAATGCGGTCGGGCGATCTTGTGTGTAAGGCCGCATGAAAATCACCATAACTTCATGCACGATCATTTGATTCGCAATTATGACCCTAATCCAAAGATTTCAAGTAATTTACGCGCAGCCAGTGAAGTGCATCGGGCGAGATCTCAGACTATTTTTGAGTATTTTGAAGCTTCATTTCTACTTCATGTTTTTATATCTCATCCATCTCACATTTTCTGAGTCGATCACTAGTTCTCCTCGCCAACGATAAAATAAAAATAAAAGGAAATAAAAAATATGGGCATTAATAGATGGTTCAACACGATGACTTCCCAAGAGGTCACCCATCATAGATCTCGCCAAGCACACTTAATCAAGAGTTCTGATCTGATGTGCCGGTGCGCAGCCTATAGATTGGCGTCACTCACAAGAACTGCTCATGCTGTTTGAAATAAAATTAGAGATATGGGTCCCACCAGATGCGCCAGGTTCAACATCATGGCACCCCGCAGATCTTTCCGATTGGAGTTATAATGGCGAATCAAATGATTATGCACGAAGTTATGGTGGTTTTCATGCAACCTCCACATGAGACCCGCGGGCCAGCCGTGTGGCCCACGACTCGTGTTTTATGTCTGAGGCATTACATCGACAATGTTTTCGGAGTCGATCGTCAAGTTCTTTGGCATCAACGATAAAATAAAATAAAAATAAAAGAAAATAAAATGGGCGGTATCAACAGATGGTTCAACACAACGACTTCCAAAGAGATCACCCATCATAGCACTACTCTCACCTAAGCTCGCTTAACTAAAGAGTTCTCATGTGATCTGGTGTACTAGTGTGGTGGTGCCCGTTGGAGATTTACCGCAAATTGTGCTCTTGTGGAACCCATCCCTACTGCGGTAAGGCTTCAAAATAGCCAAAATCGGAGATACGGGTCTCGCCAGATGTGCCTTTGGCACATATGCGCATCATGCACCCCGAAAGTTCTTCTTCCAAATATGTCATAATCGGCATCACATGCCATGGAGTTATTTCGAAGCCTCCACGACGCCGGGGGGTGCCTCAGGCCCCACGTTCGTGTTTTTCAGTACGAGGCATCCCATCGATGATGTTGTTGGAGTTGATCGTTGAGTTCTTGACGTCAATGGTAAAATAAAATAAAAATAAAAAGAAATAAAATGATCAGCATCAAGAGATGGTTCAACACAATAACTTCCTAAGAGGTCACCCATTATAAGATCGTCTCGCCAAGCACACTTAATCAAGAGTTCTCGATTTGGTGTCGGTGGTCGCGTCCGCTGGAGATTTGCCGCTAATCAGTTATGAACACGGTAAACACGCTCGGCTACCAGCTAATCGAGACGGTCCGCCGATGTGCTTGCAAACATCTCAACGCTATGCACCCCGAGGAAATATTTCAATTGGGGTCATAATGGTGAATCGCATAATCATGTGGTGAAGCATTTTCATGCAACCTCCTCATGAATGAGATCGGTGCCCCACTACTGTGTTTTCACCGTATTCATGACGTTTCCGGAGTTGACCGTCGAGTGTTCCAGCATCAATGATAAAATAAAATAAAAATAAAAGGAAATAAAATGGGAGGCATCACCAGATGATTCAACAAGATGACTTCCCAGGAAGTCACCCGCCATAAGATCGCTTCTCCAAGCACGCTTAATCAAGAGTTCTCATAGAACTACCGTCGGTGCGCGCCCGCCAGAGATCCAGACGTGAAATTGTGCTCATGCGTAACTCGCTTGTTACTGCAGTTTCAACTAACCGAAATCGGAGATACGGGTCCCACTAGATGCGCATATAGCACATCTGCGTGTTGTGTGCCCTGTGGAGATTTTTTTTATAGTAGGGTCATAAGTAATCGGTGATGCACGTTAGTGGCGCGCCTCCGCACGAAGTCGCTGCGATCGCCAGCCCCATGACTCCTATTTTTTTAGTTCGAGGCATCCCATCTATGACATTTTTGTAGTCGATCACCAAGTTATCCAGCATCAACGGTAAAATAAAATAAAAATTAAAGGAAATAAAATGGGCAGCATCAACAGATGGTTCGACATGACTTCCCAGGTGCACACTCATCATAGTACTGCTCTCGCCCAAGAATGCTTAACTGAAGAGTTCTCATGGGATCTGGTGTGCTAGCACGGTCGCACCCACTAAAGATTTGATGCAAATTGTGCTCATCCGAAACTAGTAACTGTAAAAGAAGTTTCAAAATAGTTGAAATTGAGACACGGTTTCAGACATCACAACTTAGCGAGATCTTTCTGCATTGGAGTCATAAGAATCGACGATCGCGGCGGAAGTTATGCTGATTTTCGCAACCTCCGCGACAAGATGTATCGGAAAACAGGTGGACCCCACCGTTTTTCTCAAGCATCCATTTAGATGACATTTTTAGAGTCGATCTTCGAGTTATGCGGCGTCAATGATAAAATAAAATAAAAATAAGAGAAACTAAATTAGGCATCATAAACAGATTGTTCCACACGATGACTTTCACGTGGTCACCCATTATATCAAGCGCCAAGAACGCTTTAATCAAGACTTCATGGGATCCGGTAAGATGACCACTTCACTAGAGATTTGCAAAGAAATTATGCCGATGTGGAGATTTTTCCATTGTGGTCATAATGGCTAATTGGACAATCGCGGCGTGAAGTTATGATTTTTCGTGGCCCCCGCAGAGATGCACGATTAGCTGTGACACGGCTGTATTTTCACCGGGTAACCCATCAATGACGCTGAGTCGCATCACCAAGTTTTCACATCAACTAAAATAAAAAATAAAAGGAAATAAAATGGGCGGCGTCAACTGATGGTTCAACACGATGACTTCCTAAGAGGTCACCCATCATAGCACTGCTCTCACCCAAGCACGCTTAATTGAAGAGTCCTCATGTGATCTGGTGTGCTGGAACTCACTGGAGATTTACCGTAAATTGTGCTCTTGTGGAACCCGTCCGTGCCACGGTATGACTTTAAAATAGAAAAAATCGAAGATACGGGTCCCAACAGATGCACCTTTGGCACATGTGTGTGTCGGCGCCTGGAGATCTTTCTCGATTGGGTCATATTAATCTGACAATCATGCGCGGAAGTTATGTCAATTTCCATGCGCTCCACATGCAAGACGCCAATGCGGAGCCCAATGGCTTATGTTTTCCAGGCATCCCATCTACATACATTCGAATCGACCACCACGTTCTCTATCGCCAATGAGAAAATAAAATAAAAATAAAAGGAAATAAAATGGGCGGCATCAGAAGATGGTTCAGCACGGTGACTTTTCAAGAGGTCACCCATCATAGTACTGCTCTACCCCAAGCACATTTAACGAAGAGTTTTCATAGGAATTGGTGTGCTGGTGTGGCCGCGCCCGCTCGAGATTTGTATAAAATTATGCTCATGAGAAACTGCCTCGTAAATGGGTAAGTTTGGTCCAAAATTGGAGATACAAGTCCCACTAGATGCTCCTCAAAGAAATGCCCCACGGAGATCTTTCCGGATTGTGGTCATAATGGCGAATCGGATGATCATGAGCGAAGTTATGGTGATTTTCGTGCGGCCTCCGTACGAGACATGAAGATCAGCCGTGTGGGCCCCACGGCTCGTGGTTTTTAGTCCGAGGCAACCCATCTACGACGTTTTTGGAGCCAATCATCGTGTTCTCCGGCATCAACGGTAAAATAAAATAAAAGTTAAAGGAAATAAAATGGGCTTCATATACATATTGTTTAGCACGATGACTTCTCATGAGGTCACCCATCATAGTAGTGCTCTCGCCCAAGCATGCTTAACTGAAGAGTTCTCATGGGATCTAGTGTGCTGGTGCGTCACTCCCTCTAGAGATTTGAAGCAAACTATGCTCATGCGGAACCCGTTTGTGACACGCAGTGCTTCAAACTAGGAAATCGAGATACGGTCCCGGATGGCCGCGATATTCAGGCCATACACCCCACGGAGTTCTTTCCGGATTAGGGTCATAATGGCGAATCAGACGATCGTACGAGATATTATAGTGATTTTCATGCGTCAACATTTCGCATCGCTTATGTCATTGGCATCGGTCCCATCGACATATCTTGAGTCAATCTCATAGTTCTCCGGCGTTAATGATAAAATAAAATAAAAATAAAAGGAAATAAAATGTGAGGCATCAACAGATGATTCAACACGATGACTTCCTAAGAGGTCACCCATCATAGCATCGCTCGCCTGATCAACGTAAGAGTTCCATGTGATCCGGTGCGCGCTCACTTGAAATTTATCACAACAGGCTCTGTAACCCTCAGATCGCTAGCATATTAAATCGTCAAATCGAGATACGGGTTCCTTCGATGCTCATGCGACTATATGCTAACGGCGCTCAGAGATCTTTTCCTGGGGGTAATGGCAAACCGATGATCATGCATGAAGTTCAAGATTTTCGCCGACGAGATGCGCAGACGCCTTCAGGTTTTTCGGCGCCCGTCGCCCCATCGATGTTAATCGACCAGTTCTCCGCATCAAGCCAGAAATAAAATAAAAATAAAAGGAAATCACGATCAATGTTCAATACGATGACTTTCGAGGAGGTCACCCATCATAAGATCGCTTCAGCTGCACACTTAACTCAAAAGTTCTCATGGGGATCTAGTGCTGCGCCGCTCACCGGAGATTTGCCGCAAATTATGCTCATGCGAAACACGTTCGTGCTGTGGTAAGGCTTCAAACTTGCCGAAATCGGAGATACAGGTCCCACTAGATGCCCATGCGCCACATCTATGCATTGTGCGTCCCACAGAGATCTTTCCGGATTGGGGTAATGGTGAATCGATGATCGCTCGGTTGGTGATTTTCGTATGATTTTATCACCGCCTCCCGACCGCATGCCATGTTTTTCGACCAGGCATCCCTTCATGACGCGTGACGCATCTTCGCTCCCAGACCCAGAAACAAAAAAAAGATTGATAGATTGTTCAATACAACGACTTCCCAAGAGGTCACCCATCATAACACTGCTCTCGCCTAAGGACGCTTAACTGAAAAGTTCTCATTTGATATGGTGTGCTGGTGCGGTGATGCCCGCTGGAGATTTTTTGCAAATTGTGCTATCGGAACTCGATCGCTGCGAAGAAAGTGAAATAATGAGATTCTGATCCCGCCATAATTTATGGCTCATCTACGCATCGTGCGCCCCATAGAGATCTTTCTAGATTAGGGTCATAATGAATCGAGATCGTGATGATCTCATATTTCCATTCCATCGAGCCTCGGCAGACCCAGGCTCTTGTTTCTTGCCCAAGGCATCTCATCGCGACATTTTCGTAGCCGAGTTCTCCGCATCAATTATAAAATAAAATAAAAATAAATGAAAATGGCATCAACAGATGGTTCAACATGACGACTTCCCGTGGTCACCCATCCTAAGATCGCTTCCTCACCAAAGCACGCTTAATCAAGAGTTCTCATGATTCAACGTGGAGCCCGTAGATTTGCCAAAATGTCATCATGAGGAACCCTGGCGCTTTAAAAATAGCCAAAATAGAAGATACGGGCCCCGCCAGATGCTTCTGTGGATCATCTACGCATTGTGCGCCCTTGGAGATCTTCTCGAATTAGGGTCATAATGGAAAATCGGATGATCGTGCATGAAGTTATGGTGATTTTCGTGTGGCCTCCACACGAGACAGATTGCATGCCCCAGCCTTGTGGTTTTAGTCCGAGGCAACCCATCATTTATATTTTTATCAATCACCGAAGTAAAATAAAATAAAATAGAAATAAAAGGAAATAAATTGGGTGGCATCAACAGATGGTTCAGCACGACGACTTCCCACGAGATCACTCATCATAGTATCATGTTTTTCTGTCCAAGACATCCCATCGATGATGTTTTCAGAGTCGATCATCATGTTCTCCTATGTCAACGAAAAAAAATAATAAAAATAAAAGGAAATAAAAAAATAAATAGATGGTTCAACATGACAACTTCTTAGGTCGCTCAAAGCTCTTTAACTCCAAGAGTTCTCATGGATCACGCGCGATCATGCCCATTGGAGATTTACCGCAAATTGTGCTAATCCAGAACTCGTCTGTGCTGCGTTAAGACTTTGAAATAGCTGAAATCGAATATATGGGCCCCGCTAAATGCACTATGCCATCTGTTTCAGAGTCATAGAGTGATCTTTTTGATTGATGATAATGGCATGAGCAGGATGCGGATGGCAATTCGGGTTTGAGTGGAGGCAGCCATTTACATGTTTTTCGGATTTGCCGGCTCCATTTACACTGAAAATAAAATAATAAATAAAATAAAATAAAATAAAAGGAAATAAAATAGAGGTTCAACAAATGGTTCATGACTTCCTAGGAGGTCTCCCCATCATAAGACCGCTCTACACTTAACGTGTTCTCATGTGATCCGGCTGTTGACGCTACCCGCTAACCCGCTAAAGATTTGTTGCAAATTGTACTCATATGGAACCTGTTCATGTCGCGGCGCTAAGTAGCCAAATCAGAATGGGTCCAACTAGATGCGCTTGCTCCATCCGCCATCGCGGCACCATGCGCAGATCTTTCCTGACAGTAATGCATAACGACGATCGCACGATTTATGTCAATTTCGTGGACACCGCATGATGCGGATAACGATCAACCGGCGGCCCCATATCCGCCGCCCGGCATCATGACATTTTTGGAGTTGATCGTCAAGTTCTCTTGAATTGTGGTCATAACGGTGAATCAGACGATCGTGCGCAAAATTATGACGATTTACGCAGATTTGCGAGACGCGCGGGCCTCGTTTCCCATGGCTCGCGTTTTTCAGGCATCCTATCAATGAAGTTTTCAGAGTTGATCACCGAGTTCTCCCAGATTGAAGTCATAATGGCAAATCAGATGATCATGCGTGAAGTTATGGCAATTTTCACATTCTTACACACGGCAGATCACCGCGTGCCCCACCCACTCGGTTTTCACCGAGGCATCCTATCGATGACATTTTGAGTCGATCGCTAGTTCTTCGCAGATCAATGGAAAAATAAAATAAATAAAAGGAAATAAAATGTATGCATCAATGATGGTTCAACACGACGACTTCAAGAGGTCACCCATCATAAGATCCCTCACCCAAGCTCACTTAATCAAGAGCTATCATGATATGGTGTTGGTCCCGGCCACCGCTAGAGATTTGTGCAAAGTTAATCAGAGTGGTCCGCAAAGAAGGCTTCAAAATAGCCAAAACGGAGATATCTTTATATAAGTCAAGCACATCTGGCATCGGCGCCCTGTGATAGATCTTTTCGGATTGGGGTCGTAATGGAGAAGCAGACGATTGTGCATGAAGTTATGACCATTTTTGTGCGGCCTCCACACGAGATGCGTGGATCAGCGGAGTGGGCCCCACGACTTGTGTTTTTCGGTCATAGGCATCCCATCTACAATATTTTTGAAGTCGATCGCCAACTTCTTCGGCATCAATGATAAAATAAAATAAAAATAAAAGAAAATAAAATGGGTTATATCAACAGATGTTTCAACATGATGACTTCCCAAGAGGTCACCCATCATAAGATCGCTCACGCTTTAATCAAGAGTTCCCATGTGATTTGGTGTACGGTCGTACTCGAGAGATTTGTCTACAAAATTGTGCAATGTGGAACCTCATGACGTCGCTGATAAGGCTTCAAAATAGACAAAATCAAATATACAGGTCCCACTAGATGTGCCTTTGGGCATGTCGTGCACCTCGTGAAGATCTTTCTAGATTGGGGTCATAATGGTGAATCGGATGATCGCGTTATATTTACATGCCTCCCACAAGATGCGTGATCACCGAGGGCTCCATGGCTCATGTTTTTTCACCGAGGCATCCTATTGACATTTTGAGTCGCGAAGTTCTTCGGCATCAACGTTATAATAAAATACAAATAAAAGGAAATAAAATGCGCGACATCATCAGAAAGTTCAAGACAATGACATCCTAGGAGGTCACCCATCATAGTACTGCTCTCGCCTAAGCACGCTTAACTGAAGAGTCCTCATGGGATCTTATGTGCTGGTGTGGTCGCGCCCGTTGGAGATTTTATGTAAATTGTACTCATGCGGAACCCGTCCGTTCCGTGGTAAAGCTTTAAACTTGTTGAAATCAGAGATATGTGTCCCGCCAGATGCGCAGCGCCATCTAGCATCGCGCCGCAAAGATCTTTCCATAATAATGCATAAATCGATGATCATGCGTGAAGTTATGGCGACTTCCGAGCAACCACCGCATGAGACATGCAGATCAGCCGCATGGGCCCATGGCTCATGTTTTTCAGTCCAAGATATCCCATCAATGACATTTTTAGAGTCGATCGCCGAGTTCTTCGGTGTCAACAAAAAAATAAAAAAAAAGAAATAAAATGGGAAGCATCAACAGATGGTTCAAAACGATGACTTCCTAGGAGGTCACCCATCATAGTAGTGCTCTCGCCTAAGCTCCCTTAACTGATGGTTCTCATGGGATCTTGCATCCTGGTGTGATCGAGCCTGCTGGAGATTCTTCGTAAATTGTGCTCTTTCAGAACCCTTTCGTGCCACATTAAGGCTTTGAAATATCCAAAATTGAAGATACGGGTCCCTCCATATAGGAATGCGGCTCATCTGCATGTCGTGTGCCCCGCGGAGATTTTTCTGGATTGGGGTCATAGTGGCGAATCAGACGATCTGCACGAAGTTATGGCGATTTCCATTACCCCTCTCAGACGAGATGAGTGGATCACCAGGCTCAGAGTCTCATATTTTTTCAACTGAGGCATCCCATCTACAAGGTTTTCGGAGTTGATCGCTGAGTTCTCTGATGTCAATGATAAAATAAAATAAAAATAAAAAAAATAAAATGGGCGGCATCATATGGTTCAACACGATGACTTCCCAGGAGGTCACCCATCATAAGATCGTTCTCGCCCAAACACGCTTAACTGAAGAGTTCTCATGTGATTTGGTGTGCCGGTGCGGACACGTCTGCTAGAGATTTACTGCAAGTTGTGGTCATGCAGAACCCGTACGTGCTGCGGTAATGTTTCAAAATAGCCGAAATTGGAGATACCGGTCCCATTAGATGCTTCTGCGGCTTATATGCTTGTCATGCACCCCACGGAGTTCTTTCCGGATTGGGATCATAATGGCGAATGAGACGATTGTGCACGAAGTTATGGCAATTTTTGTGCGGCCTCCACACGAGACAAGGATCGCCTAAATCGCCCCATTTTTTCAACTGAGGTGTCCTTCGATGACATTTTGAGTCGATCATCGAAGTTCTCAAGGCCAACGCTAAAATAAAATATAAATAAAGGAAATATAATCAGATGGTTTAACATGATGACTTCCTAGGAGGTCACCCATCATGGCACTGCTCTCGCCTAAGCACACTTAACTGAAGAGTTCACATGGGATCTAGTGTGCTGGTGTGCTGGTGTGCTCGTGCTCGTTGGAGATTTGCTGCAAAATATGCTCATCTGGATCCCGTCCGGGTCACGGTAAGGCTTAGAAATAGTCAAAATCGGAGATACGGGTCCCGCAAGATGCGATTGCTGCTCATCTGTGCATCGTGCGCCCCATGGAGATCTTTCTGGATTAGCATTATAATGGCAAATTGGACCTTCGTGCGCGAAGTTATGGCGATTTCCGTGCTACCTCCCCACGAGATGCGCGAATTAGCCGCGTGGGCCCCACGGCTTATGTTTTTCATTCTGAGGCATCCCATCTATGATGTTTTCAGAGTCGATCGTCGAGTTCTCCAACGTCAATGAAAAAATAAAATAAAAATAAAAGAAATAAAATGGGTGGCATTAACAGATAGTTCAACATGACGATTTCTAGGTCACCCATCATAAGATCGCTTCTCTCGCCCAAGCATGCTTAATCAAAGAGTTCTTATGTCATGTGTGCGGTGCTCTGGAGATTTGCCGTAAATCATCTCATCCATAACCCATCAGGTCACGATATTTCAAATAATAAAGATATAGTCCATCTAGATCATGATGATGGCGCCCCAGAGATCTTTCTGGATTAGGGTCATAATGGCGAATCGGATGGCCGTAGCGGTTAAGGTAATTTCGCGCCTCAACATGAGACGCGAATGAATGGCTTGTGTTTTTCAGTCCGAGGCTTCCCATCGATGACATTTTCATGGTCGATCGCCGAGTTCTCTAGCGTCAACATTAAAACAAAATACAAATTAAAGGAAATAAAATGCGCATCATCAATAGATGGTTCAACACGATAACTTCCCAGGAGATCACCAATTATAGTACTTTTCTCGCCCAAACACACATAACTGAAGAGTTCTCATGGGATCTGGTGTGCTGATGCGGTCACGCCCGTTAGAGATTTTTTGCAAATTATGCTCATTCGAAACTCATCCGTGCCGCGGTAAGGGTTCAAACTAGCTGAAATCAAAAAATAACACGCTCAGATGCGCATGCTCATCTCGACGCACGCGGCTCGGGAGTCTTTTTGTATCGGGGTCATAATGCGAATTGGACGATCGTGCGTGAAGTTATGGCGATTATTTTAGCGCCCACACACAGATGTATCGAAAGGGCCCCATGGCTTGTGTTTTTCAGTCCGAGGCATCCCATCTATGATGTTTTCAGATTTGATCTCTGAGTTCTCTGACATCAATGATAAAATAAGATAAAAGTAAAAGAAAACAAAATGGGTGGCATCAACAGATGGTTCAACATGATAACTTTCCACGAGGTCACCCATCATAATACTGCTCTCTCCCAAGCACGCTTAACTGAAGAGTTCTCATGGGATCTGGTGTGCTAGTGCAGTCACGCCCGCTGGAGATTTGCCGCAAATTATGCTCATCCGGAACCCGTCTGTGCCGTGGTAAGGTTTTGAAATATCCAAAATTGGAGATACGGGTCCCGCTAGATGATGCGACTAATCATTGCATAATTCGTGGAGATCTTTTTCGATTGGGATCATACTAATCGGATGATCGTAAGCAGGGCGATCGGCCTCAAGGCGCGATCACGTAGGCCCCACAACTTAGGTTTTTTTCCGTCCGAGGCATCCCATCAATGACATTTTCAGAGTCGATTGCCGAGTTCTCTGACATCAACAGAAAAATAAAATAAAAATTAAAGGAAATAAAATGGGCGACATCAATATATGGTTCAACACGACGATTTCCTAGGAGATCACCCATCATAAGATCGCTTCTCGCTTCTTAATCAAGAGTTCTCATGGATCTCGGTGTGTGGTCACGCCTGAGATTTGTCGAAAATTATGCTCATCCGAAACCTGTCCATGCCGCCATAAAGCTTAAAAATAGCTAAAATCGAAAATACGGGTCCCATTAGATGCTCGCGGCTCATCGCGGCGCCTCACGAGATCTTTTCGATTAGGTCATAATGGCAAATCGGATGACCGTGCACGAAGTTATGACGATTCTCGTGCAGCCTCCAAACGAGATGCACGGATCAACCGAATGGGCCCCATGACTCGTGTTTTTCAATCTGAGGCATCCCATCGATGACATTTTTGGAGTCGATCACCAAGTTCTCCAGATTTCACGTTAAAATAAAATACAAAGGATAGAAAAATGTGCCATCAACATATGGTTCAACATGATGACTTCCCGTGAGGTCACCCATCATAAGATCGCTCGCCCAAACACTCTTAATTAAAGAGTTCTCATGGGATCTGGTATGCTAGTGCAGTCGCACTCGCTTGAGATTTCCCGCAAATTGTGCTCATGCGGAACCCGTCCATACCACCGTGAGGCTTCAAAATAGCCAAAATCAGAGATACGAGTCCCGCGGAGATGCGCTCTACCATCTACGCTGCCGCTCGCAGAGATCTTCTTCCTGATTAGGTCATAATGGCAAATTGATGATCGCATGAAGTTATGGCGATTATGCCCGCATGAGATGCGCAGACGCCTCAGGCCCCGCTGCTCAGATTTTTTTCGCCCAGGCATCCCATCGACGCATGTTTTCGAGTCGATCAGAAGTTTTGCGCCAATGATAAAATAAAAAAATAAAATAAAATGGGCGGAATCAATAGATGGCTCAACATGACGACCTCCTAGGAGATTACCCATCATGGTACTGCTCTCGTCCAAGCACGTTTAACTGAAGTGTTTTCATGTGATATGGTAGTAGCCTGCCTCGCCAGAGATTTTCCGTGAAATTGTGCTTATGTGGAACCCGCTCCGCCTAAAGCGGAATAGCCGACATCAAGATATGGGTCCCACCGATGCGCCACGCCATTTAGTGTCGTCGCTCACGGAGATTTTTTTCGGATTAGGGTCATAATGGCAAATCTGACGATCGCTCGGGTTATGGTGATTTTCGCGGCGCCATCGACGCACGCGCTGGATCGGCCGCGGTCTCACGTACAAGTGTTTTAGTCTGAGACATCCCATGGATGACGTTTTCAATGTTAATCTCAGAGTTCTCCGGCATCAACGGTTAAATAAACTAAAAAATAAAAGAAAATAAAATGGGCAGCATCAACAAATGGTTTAACACGATGACTTCCCAGAAGGCAATCCATCATAAGATCGCCAAGCGCCTTTAATCAAGAGCTCATGGGATTCGCAGTGCGCGCCATGTCCATTGGAGATTTGCCACAAATTATGCTCCTCTGAACCTGCTCAGGCCGTGATTTTTCAAATTGCCAAAATCGAGATACGTTCCTCTGGGATGCGCCACACACATCTACGTCATGCGCCCTGTAGAGATCTTTCCCGATTGGGGTCATATTTGCGAATCTGACGATTGTATGCAAGGTTATGGCAATTTTCGTGCCTCCTCCACCCAAGATGGTGGGATCACCCACATGGGCCCCATGGCTCTTATTTTTCAGTCTGAGGTCTCCCATCAACGACATTTTTGGAGTCGATTGTCGAGTTCTTCAGCGTTAACTGTAAAATAAAATAAAAATAAAAGGAAATAAAATGGGAGGTATCAATAGATTGTTTTACATGACGACTTCCTAGGATGTCACCCATCATAGTACTGCTCTCGCCCAAGCACGCTTAACTGAAGAGTTCTCATGAGATTTGGTGTGCTGGTGTGGTCGTGCCCGCATTAGATTTGCCACAAATTAAGCTTATCTGGAACCCATCCGTGCCACGGTAAGGCTTCAAAATAACTGAAATCGGAGATATGGGTCCCGCCAGATGCCCCTATGGCTCATCTACGTGTCGTGCGCCCTGTGGAGATGTTTTCGGATTGGGGTCATAATGGCAAATTGGATGATCGTGCGTAAAGCTATGGAAATTTTCGTGCGGCCTCCACACGAGACACGTGGATCAGCCCAAGTGGGCTCCACGGCTCGTGTTTTTCAGTCCGAGGCATCCCATCGATGACATTTTCAGAGTAGATCACTAAGTTCTCCAGCGCCAATGTTAAAATAAAGTACAAATAAAAGGAAATAAATTTCACGACATCGACAGATGGTTCAACACGACGACATCCCAGGAGGTCACCCATCATTGTACTGCTCTTATCGAAGCACACTTAATTGAAGAGTTCTCATAGGATATGGTGCCGGTGCTGCTGTTCTTGTGTGACTTTATGCAAATTGGCACGCGAACCCGTCCGGTCACGTAAGGTTTTGAACTAGCCAAAATCGGAGATACGCGTTCTGCACCGCCACCATCCGTAAGTCGGCGCCCGCGAGATCTTTCCAGATTGGGGTCATAATGGCGAATCGGTGATCGTGCGTGGTGTTATGGAGATTTCTATGGGCCTTCACACGAGACGCGCGGATTAGCCTAGTGAGCCCCATGGCATATCTCGACGATCTCATCGATGACATTTTCAAGTCGACAGGGCTTCTACGCATCAACGATAAAATAAAATAAAAATAAAAGGAAATAAAATGGGCGCATCAACAGATGGTTCGTAACGATGATGGTCACATCATAGAATCGCCCAAGCACGCTTAATCAAGAGTTCTCACGCGATCTAGTGTATACCACGCTTCACGGAGATTTGTAAAGAATTATACTTATACTAACCCCCACGCCGCAAGTAGTGCTACATAGTCAAAATCAGAGATACGGGTCCCGCCAGATGTGCCTGCGACATATCTACATGTTGTGCGCCTCGCGAAGATCTTTCCATATTGGGGTCATAATGGTGAATCGGACGATCGTGCGTGAAGTTATGGTGACTTAAGTACGGCCTCCACACAAGATGTGCGGATCAGCCGCGTGGGCCCCACGACTCATTTTTTTCAGTCCGAGGAATCCCATCTATGACATTTTCGGAGTCGATCGCCGAGTTCTCCAACGTCAACGGTAAAATAAAAGGAAATAAAATGGGCGGCGACAATAGATGGTTCAACACGACGACATCCCAAGAGGCCTCTCATTATAAAGATCGCCAAGTATTAACTAAAGAATTCTTGGGATCCGGTTGGTGCTCGCCGGGAGATTTACTCATAAATTGTGCTCATGTGAAACCCGTCTGTGTCGCGGTAAGACTTCATAATAGCCAAAATCGGAGATACGGGTCCTGCAAGATGCTACCGCAGCCTCATCTACGGCCGGTGCCCAATGGAGATCTTTTTGGTCATTTGGCTTAACCTGGACGATCGCGCGCCGTTATGGAGATTTTGTGCGCCTCCGACGACGATACGCGGTGGCTCCTGGCTGTACTTGTGTTTCCAGGCATCCCATCGATATTTTTTCTGTCTATCTCCGAAGTTCGGTCAATGATAAAATAAAATAAAATTAGAGAAAATAAAATGGGTGGCATCAACTGATGGTTCAACACAACAACTTCCTAGGAGATCACCCATCATTATACTTCTCTTTCCCTAGCACGCTTAATGGAAGAGTTCTCATGGGATCTGGTGTGCTAGTGTGATCGCGCCCGCAGGAGATTTGCCGCAAATTTTGCTCATCCGGAACCCGTCCGTGTCGCATCAAGGCTTTGAAATAGCCAAAATCGAAGATACGGGTCCCGCCAGATGTACGTGTGGCTCATTTGCATGTCGCTCGCCCTGCAAAGATCTTTCCTGATTAGTCATAATAATAATCTGATGATCGTGGCGGAAGTTATAGCTATTCCTCGGCTCCGACGAGATAATACGCGGATTAGCCGCGGTGGACCCCACGCTCGTGTTTCAACTGAGGCATCCCATCAACGACATTTTTGGAGTCGATCACCGAGTTCTCCGACGTCAATGGTAAAATAAAATAAAAAATAAAAGGAAATAAACGGCATCATAGATGGTTCAACATAACGACTTCCGAGTCACCCATCAGATCGCTTTCACCAAGCACGCTTAATCAAGAGTTCTCATGGGATCTGTGCGTGTTCACGATTTGATTGTGCTTAAGCAGAACCCATCCGTGCCGCAGTAAGTCTTCGAAATAGTTGAAATCGGAGATACGTAGATGCACATCTCATCATCGCATGCTCGCGGAGATCTTTCGATTGGTCATAATGGCAATCGATGATCGCATGAAGTTATGGCAATTTTCGTGCCCACACAAATGGGCGACCGCACCACGACTTGTGTTTTTCACCCATATCCCATCAAGTTTTCGATCAATCAAGTTCAAATTCAACCGAAAATAAAATAAAAATAAAGGAAATATAATGAGCGGCATCAATAAATGATTCAACACGACGACTTCCTAAGAGGTCTCCCATCATAATACTATTGTCGCCCAAGCACGCTTAACTGAAAAGTTCTCATGGGATCTGGTGTGATGGTGCGGTCACCCCCGCTAGAGATTTTCAACAAATTGTGCTCATGAACCCGCCGCATGTAAGCTTTCAAATAGAATCGAGATACGTCCCGCCAGATGCGCACTCATCTCGCCATCGTCACCCGCGAGAGATCTTTCAGATTGGGTCATAATCAAATCGGACGATCGCGCAGTTAAGGTGATTTCGGCTCCAAATGATGCGATCGCAGTGGCCCCACTCATGTTTTTCACGAGGCATCCCATCGACATTTTTCGAGTCGATCTCCGAAGTTCTCGCCAATAAAATAAAATAAAAAAAGGAAATAAAATTAGCATTAATAGATGGTTCAACACGACGATTCCCAAGGTCACCCATCATAGATCGCTCGCCCAAGCACGCTGTAAAAGTTCTCAGTGTTCGGTGTGCTACGCATCATGCCGTTGAGATTTGCTGCAAATTATGCACATGCGGAACCCATCCGTGCCATGGTAAGTCTTCGAAATAGCTTAAATCAGAGATATGGGTCCCACTAGATGCCTTGGCCCATCTAGCGCTCGGAGATCTTTTCTCATAATGGCATGACGATCGCGGTGAAGTTATGGTTATTTCCATGCCTCTACACGACGCGATCGCCTAATGGCTCCACGTATTTTTAGTCCGAGGGATCCCATCGATGACATTTTCCGAGTCGATCGCCGAGTTGTCCGGCATCAATGTTAAAATAAATTACAAATAAAAGGAAATAAAATGTGTGACATCAACATGTGATTCAAGATGATGACCCGTGAGGTCACCATCATACTACTCACCAAGCTCGCTTAACTAAGAGTTCTTAATGGGATCTGGTGGTTGTACGGTGTCACGCCGAGATTTCCAGAAATTGTGCTTATGCGAACCGCACGCGATGCTTCAAATTGTGGAAATCGAGATATCCGCAGGCTCGTACATCTCGCCGTTTTGCGCCGAGATCTTTCCGGATTAGGGTCATAATGGAGAATCGGACAATCGTGTACAAAGTTATGGAGATTTTCGTGTGCCTCCGAGAGATGCGGATCACCGTATGGGCCCCACGGCTCATGTTTTTTCGCCGAGGCATCCCATCGATGATTTTGGAGTCGATCCGAAGTTCTTCCCAACGAAAAATAAAAAAAAAAGAAATAAAATAGGCAGCATCAACAGAAGGTTCAACACGATGACTTCCCATTAGATCACCCATCATAGTACTACTCTCACCCAAGCATGCTTAATCAAGAGTTCTTGGAGCTCACGCGGAACCCGCCCATGGGTAGTCTTCAAAAATAGAAATCAAGATACGTCATGCCAAAATACGGCCACCGCCGCATGTGCCCCGCGAAGATCTTTCTGGATTAGAGTCATAATGGCAAATCAGACGAACATGCATGAAGTTATAGTGATTTCTGTGCAACCTCCACACGCGATGCGCAGATCAGCCTAATGGGCCCCACATATGGTATTTTTCAGCCCGAGGCATCCCATCGATGACATTTTTGGAGTTGATCGCCGAGTTCTCCGGAGTCAATGGTAAAATGAAATAAAAATAAAAGAAAATAAAATGGGTGACATCAACGAATGGTTCAACATGATGACTTCTCAAGAGGTCACCCATCATAAGATCGCTCGCCCAAGCATGCTTAATCAAGAGTTCTCATGGGATCCGCGTGGTCGCCGAGATTTACATAATGCTCACGCCAAAGGCACGCGGTTGCATAAGTAACCAAAATCGAGACATGTGTCCGCCCGATGCTACTTTACCGCATCGCGGCCCGCGGAGATCTTTTGGATATGGGTCATAATGGCAATCGGACGATCGCGATGATATGATTTCGCGCCTCGCATGACGCAGACGCCCTGTGGGCCCACGACTATTTTTTCACCAGGCATCTCATGACATTTTCGAGTCGATCGCCGAAGACATCGATGGATAAAATAAAATAAAAGGAAATAAAATGAACAATATGGTTCAACAAGATGACTTCCCAAGAGGTTACCCATCATAGTACTGCTCTCATCCAAGCATGCTTAATAAAGAGTTCTCGTGATGTGTGTGTGGTTACCACGCGAGATTTGCAATTCATGCGCAACCATTCCGGCGGCAAGGCTTCAAATAGCCAAAATCGGAGATACAGTCCCGCAGATGCTCGCAGCGCATCTACATCGTATGCCTCGCGGAGATCTTTCCGGATTGGTCATAATGGCAATCGATGATCGCGCGTGAAGTTATGGTGATTTCTATGCGCCTCCACACGATGCGATCCCAATGGGCCCCACGTCATGTTTTTTCCCAGGCATCCCATCGATGATGTTTTGAGTCGATCGCCGAAGTTCTCCGGCCATCAATGGTAAAATAAAATAAAAATAAAAGAAAATAAAATGCGGCATCAATGGTTCAACACAATGACTTCCCGAGGTCCCCATCATAGTTCGCTTCGCCAAGCACGCTTAATCAAGAATTCTCATGTGATCCGTGGCCGGTGTGGTCCGGGCGATTTGCCATAATTGTGCTCATGCGAACCCATATGTCGTAAGGCTTCAAAATACCAAAATCGATATACGGTCCCGCCATGCGCTCGGCACATTTGTGCATCGTGCGCCCCATTGAGATCTTTCCGAATTGGGGTCATAATGGTGAATCAGATGATTGTGCATGAAGTTATGGCGATTTCCTTGTGGCCTCCACACGAGATGCGAGGATCAGTTGTGTGGGACCCACGTCTCATGTTTTACAATTAGAGGCATCCTTCTTTGACATTTTCGGAGTTGATCGCCGAGTCCTCCGACGTCAATGATAATATAAAATAAAAATAAAAGAAAGTAAAATGGGTTACATCAACAAATGGTCCAATACGATGACTTTCCAGGAGATCACCCATCATAAGATCTACTCTCCAAGCTCACTTAATCGGTTGGTCGCTGCCGAGATTTGAACAATGCTCATCCAAATCCCGGGTAAGGCTTCGAACTAGCCAAAATAAGAGATACGGGTCCCTCCAGATGTGCCTTTGACACATCTACGTATCATGCACCCCGTGGAGATCTTTTCGGATTAGGGTTGATAATGGCGACCGACATCGGCGCAAGTAATGGCGATTTCGCGCCCACATAAGATGTAAATGAGCCAACCAAGCCACGGTTTTTGTTGAGGCATCCCATCGACAAGTTTTCGAGTCGACATCGAAGTTCTCCGCGTCAATAGTAAAATAAAATAAAAATAAAAAAGTGGCATCAACATATGGTTCAACACGATGACTTCCCAGGAGGTCACCCATCATAGTACTATTATGGCCCAAGCACACTTAATTAAAGAGTTCCCATGTGATCGGTGTGTCGCGGTCGCACTGCTGAGATTTGCCGCAATTGTGCTCATGCTAAACCCGTCTGCACGCATGGCTTCAACTAGCCAAAATTGAGATACAGTCCGCCAAGCTCCGCGATTTCACGCTTCACCACCGGAGATCTTTCCATTGTCATAATGGCAAATTGGACGATCATGCGAAGTTATGAAAATTTCGTGCGCCTTTACAGACGCATGGATCGCGCTGCGCCACGCCGAGTCTTTCAACTGGATCCCATCGATGACATTTTCGAGTCGATCATCGAAGTTCTCGCGTCCATAAAATAAAAAAAATAAAATAAATAAAATGGGCGCATCAATAGTTGGTTCAACACGACTTCCCAAGAGGTCACCCATCATAGTATTGCTCTCGCCCAAGCACGCTTAAATGAAGAGTTCTCATGTGATCTGGTGTGCTGGTGCGGTCGCGTCCGCTGGAGATTTGCCGCAAATTGTGCTCATGCAGAACCCATCCGTGCCGCGGTAAGGCTTTGAACTAGCTGAAATTAGAGATATGTGTCCAACTGCGCGCCTCGCACATCTACGCGCGCAGCACCTGAGATCTTTCCGAATTGGGGCATAATGGAGAATCGGACATCATGAAGTTATGGTGATTTCGTGATTGCATGACACGTATCGCCGCAGGGCCCCACGGCTCGTGTTTTCGTCAAGGCATCCATCGATTTTTTTCTCGAGTCGAGTTCTACCGCCAACGATAAAATAAAATAAAAATAAAATAAATAAAATGGGTGGCATCAAGATGGTTCAACACGACTTTCAAGAGGTCTCCCATCACACATAAGTCGCCACGCACGCTTAAATGAAGAGTTCGCGGATCCGGGTGTGCGTCGCTTGCGGAGATTTGCCGAAATTATGCTCATGTGGAACTCGCATGCCGTAAGTCTTCAAATAGCTAAAATCGAGATATGTCCGCCAGATGCACCGCAAAGACATCGACGTGCTCGCCGAGATCTTTCCGATTTGGATCATAATGGCAAATTAGACGATCATGCACAAAGTTATTGTGATTTTCGGCAGCCTCCGCACGAGACACGCGGATCAACCGCATGGGCCTCACGACGTGTTTTCGCCGAGGCATCCCATCGATGTTTTGAGTTATCGTTGAAGTTCGATCAACGAAAATAAAATAAAAATAAAAGGAAATAAAATGGGCAGCATCAACCGATTGTTCAACACGACGACTTCCTAGGAGGTCACCCATCATATTACTACTCTCGCCCAAGCACACTTAAAGAGTTCTCATAGGGATCTGGTGTGCTGGTGCGATCGCGCCCACTGGAGATTTGCCACAAATTATGCTCATGCGAAATAAGTCCGTGCCGCGGTTAGGCTTCGAACTTGCCGATAATGGAGATACGGGTCCCGCCAAATGTGCATGTGACACATCTACGCATTGTGCGCCATGCAGAGAACTTTTCTGATTGGGGTAATAATGGAGAATCGAACGATCATGAGTGAAGTTATGGCAATTGTCGGCGATCCTCATAAGATATGCAGATCAACCTGGGCCCCATACTGAATTTTTCACCCGCATCCCATCAATGATTTTGAGTCAATCTCGAAGTTCTCCGCCCACAAAATAAAATAAAATAAAATAAATAAAATGGGCAAGATAGATGGTTCAACACAATGATTTCTGAGGTCACCCATTGTAAGATCGCTTCACCCAAGCACACTTAATCAAGTTCATGTGATCGTGTGCTTCGGTGCCGCTCGTTGAAGATCCAAATTGTTCATGCGAACATGTCCGCGTGTAAGGATTTGAACTAGCCTAAATCAGAGATACGGGTCTCTGCGCCGCAACACATCTGCTGCGCGGCGTCAGAGAGATCTTTATCATAATGTCAACGGACGATCATGCGCGAGTTATAAAATTTCCACGCCGTGTTTTCATCCGGCATCCCATCGACGACATTTTCGATCGATCACGGGGAGGTCACCCATCATAGTACTACTCTCGCCCAAGCACGCTTAACTAAAGAGTTCTCATAGGGATCTGGTGTGTCATGTGTCGCTACCGAAAGATTTGCCATCCATGTTCAAATAATTATGAATTGAACGCGCGCCGGTTATGGTGATTTCTATGCTGACCGCGAATCGCCTGTCCCACGGCTCATGTTTTTCAATCCAAGGCATCCCATTGACGACATTTTCGGAGTCGGTCACCAAGTTCTCCGGCCAACGGTAAAATAAAATAAAAATAAAATGAAATAAAATGGCATAGATGGTTCAACGATGACTTAAGTGAGGTCACCCATCATAAGATACCAAGCACTTAACGAAAGAGTCTTCATGTGATCTGGTGTGCTGGTGTGGTCGCTTCTGCTGGAGATTTGACACAAATTGTGCTCATGCAAAACCCGTGCGTGCCACAGCAAGGCTTCAAAATAGTCAAAATCGAGATACAGTCTGATCGCAGATCATTTGCGCCACGCCCCGTGGAGATGTTTCTGATTGGGTCACAATGATGAATCGATGATCGCAAGATTATGATTTCTATGGCCTCCACGAGATCATCGCCTGTGGGCCCCATGGCTCATATTTTTCAGTCTGAGGCATCCCATCGATGACATTTTCAGAGTCGATAGCTAAGTTCTCTGACGTCAATGGTAAAATAAAATAAAAATGAAAGGAAATAAAATGGGTAGCATTAACAAATGGTTCAACAATGACTTCTCAAGAGGTCACCCATCATTGATCGCTCGCCAAGCACGCTTAATCAAGAGTTCTCATGGGATCCGTGTGCGGTGTACTTTTAGAGATTGGTCATTAAATTATGCTCATGAACGTCACGCGTGAAGCCAAATAGCCAAAAAGACATGGGCCCCGCCAGATTGCTTTGCAAATCTACACGTCGTATGCCCCACGAAGATCTTATTTGTTATAATGGCAATCGGATGATCGTAAGTTATCGATTTTCTGCGGCCCGCACGAGATGTGGATCGGGCCTCCTCCGTGTTTTCGCCGAGGCATCCCATCGAGTTGATTCCGAAGTTCTCGCGAGCCAACGTAAAATAAAAACATCAAGATAAACACGACGACTTCCCAAGAGATCACCCATCATAGATCGCTCACCCAAGCACGCTTAATAAGAGTTCGGATCTGTGTCAATAATTTTACCGAAATTGGCCAAAAATTGTTTCATGCGGAACTGCTCAGAAGGCTTCAAAATAGCCAAAAATCGGAGACACGCCCCACTAGATCTGCGACATCATGCCGTGCGGCCCCCGTGAGAGATCTTTCCGGATTTAGGTCATAATGGCAATCGGACAATCGCGCGAAGTTTTGGCGTCCTCCGACGATGTGCGTGATCGCCTGGCCTCACTCGTTTTTTAGTCTGAGGCATCCAATCGATGACGTTTTTGAAGTCGATCTCAGAGTTCTGTGATGCCAACGGTAAAATAAAATAATAATAAAAAGAAATAAAATGGGCGACATCAATAGATGGTTCAACATGATGACTTCCCAAGAGGTCACCCATCGTAGTGCTGCTCTCTCCCAAGCATGCTTAACTGAAGAGTTCTCATGGGATCTTGTGTGCTGCGGTGCGTCGCTAGAGATTTCAAAATTGTGTTTATCCAAACCCATGTCGCGGTAAGCCATCAAATAGCCGAAATCAAGATAATGGATCCCGCCATGCCCTGCGACATCTGCATTATGCCCGGAGAGCTTTTCAATTGGGATCATAATGGCAATCGAGTGAGCAATGTTATGGCGATGCCACTACACGAGACGCGGATAAGCCGTGGGCCCCATGACTCTGTTTTTCATTCGAGGCATCCCATGGATGACATTTTAAAGTCGACGAAGTTCTCAGAATGTCAAAATAAAATAAAATAAAAATAAAAGGAAATAAAATGGGCTATCAACTAATTATTCAACTCGACGACTTCCCGTGAGGTCTCACCCATCATTTTCTCTCCAAACACTCTTAATCAAGAGTTCATGAGATCTAGGCCGAGTTGTCACGCCCACTGGAGATTTGACACAAATTATGCTCATTCAACACCCGTCCATGTCGCAGTAAGGCTTCGAAATAGCTGAAATCTTAGATACGGGTCCCGCCATATGCTCCTACAGCTCATCTACACGTCGAGCACACCGTAGAGATCTTTCTGAATTGGGGGTCAAAATGGAGAATCAGATGATCAAGCGTGAAGTTATGGTGATTTTCATGAGGCCTCCACACGACACATCACCGCGGGCCCCACGGCTCATGTTTTTTTAGTCCGAGGCATCACATCGATGATATTTTTGGAGTCGATCGCCGAGTTCTGCGGCGTCAATGGTTAAATAAAATAAAGAAAGGAAATAAAATAGGTGGCATCAACAGATAGTTCAACACGATGACTTACCAAGAGGTCACCCATCATAGTAATGCACTCACCTAAGCACACTTAACTGAAGAGTTCTCATGGGATCTAGTGTGTTGTGCGGTCACGTTCGCTGGAGATTTGCTGCAAATTGTGCTCATGCGGAACTCATCTGTAAGCGCAATAAAGCTTCAAAATAGCCAAAATTAGAGACATGTGTCCCTCCATATGCACCTGCGGCACATCTGTGCGTCATGCGCCATACGAAGATCTTTCCGGATTGAGGTCATAATGGCGAATTAGACGATCATGTGTGAAGTTATGACGATTTATTTGTGACCTCCACACGAGATGCCGGATCAGTCGAGTGAACCCCACGGCCCATGGTTTTCAGTCCAAGGCATCCCATCGACGACATTTTCAGAGTCGATCTTCGAGTTCTCTGGCGTCAATGTTAAAATAAATTAAAAATATAAGGAAATAAAATGAGTGGTATCAACAGATGGTTCAACACGACGACTTCCTAGGAGGTCACCCATCAAAGTACCGCTCTCGACGAAGCACGCTTAACTGAAGAGTTTTCATGTGTTCGCCGGCTACCAAGATTTGTAAAGAATTGAGCTCATGGATCCCGTCGCCGCGCGAAGGCTTTGAAATAGCAAGATACGGTCCCGCCAGAGATGCATCACATCCGCGGCATCGTATGCCCGTGGAGATGTTTCACATGGTCATACGACGAGACGATCGTGCATGAAGGCGATTTTGTGTGCGACGATGCACGGATCGCAGGCCCCACGGCTTGGGTTTTTTAATCGAGGCATCCCATTGATGACATTTTCGAGTCAAACGTTGTGTTCTCTGGCATCAACGATAAAATAAAATAAAAATAAAATGAAATAAAATGTGCGGCATCAACAGATGGTTCAACATGATGACTTCCCAGAAGGTCACCCATCATAAGATCGCCGCAAGCATGCTTAATCAAGAGTTCTCATGGATGTGGTGCGCGGTGCTGCCAGAGATTTGCCGCAAATTATGCTCATGCGACCCGCCGCTGGGTAAGGTTTCAAATAGCCAATCGGAGATACGTCCCAGATGCTGCGCACATCGCGGCCGCGCCACGGAGATCTTTCCGGATTTAGGTTATAATGGCATAATGGACAATCGCGTGTGAAGAGTGATTTTCGTCCTTCATGATCCATGACCGAGCGCTGGGCCACGGCTCATATTTTAGTCCGAGGCATCCAATCGACGACGAGTCAATCGCCAAGTTCTCACGCCATGGTAATAAAATAAAATAAAAAAAATAAAATGGGCGACATCAAGAGATGGTTCAACACATTCCCAAGTGGTTACCCATCATAAGATCGCCTCGCCCAAGCATGCTTAATCAAGAGTTCTCATGTGACGGCAGTGGTGTGGTCGCCTGGAGATTTGCCGCAAATTGTGCTCATGCGAAACCCATCTGTGCTGTGGTAAGACATCGAACTTGTCGAAATCAGAGATACGTGTCCCGCCAGATGCGCATGTGGCTCACCTGTGTGTCATGCCCCCCGTGGAGATCATTCCGCAATTGTGAATCAATATCGCGCGCGGTTATCAAGATTTCGGCCTTCGCACACGAGATGCGCGGATCGCCTCGTGGCCCCATGGCTCATGTTTTTATCGAGGCATCCCATCGACGCCGAGTAGATCGCCGAAGCCAATGGTAAAATAAAATGGGCAATATCAACAGATGGTTCAACACTGACTTCCGAGGTCACCCATCATAGTACTGCTCTCTCCCAAGCACGCTTAATGGAAGAGTTCTCATGTGATCTAGTGTGCTAGTGCGATCTCTTTCGCTGGAGATTAACAGCAAATTGTGCTAATGCGAAACCCATCCGTGTCACGGCGAGGCATCAAAATAGCCAAAAAGGGAGATACAGTCGCCAGATACTTGGACGCTACACGCCGTCGCCCATAGAAGTTAAATAATCGGACGATCATGCGTGAAGATATGGTGATTTTCGTGCGGCCTCTGCATGAGATGCACGGATCAGCCTCGTGGGCCCCACGACTCAGGTTTTTCAATCCGAGGCATCCCATCGACGATATTTTCAGAGTTGATCGCCGAGTTCTCTGCCGTCAACGGTAAAATAAAATAATAATAAAAGAAAATAAAACGGGCGACATCAATAGATGGTTCAACATGATGACTTCCTAGGAGGTTACCCATCATAAAATCGCTTGCCCAAGCATGCTTAATCAAGAGTTCTCATGTGATTTGGTGTGCCGTGCAGCTCACGGAGATTTGCCGCGAAATTGCATGTAACTTCGTCCGGCTGCCGGGCCAGAACGGAGACATGGTTCCCTGATATGCACACATGTGTCGTATGCCTGAGATCTTTCCGATTAGGTTACATTGGCGAATCGGATGATATTGCCCGAAGTTATGGCGATTTTCGTGCGGTTTTTGCACAAGATGCGTAGATCATTCGAGTAGGCCCCATGACTCGTGTTTTCAATCTGAGGCATCCAATCGATGACATTTTTGAAGTAGATCTCCGTGTTCTGCGGCGTCAATGGTAAAATAAAATAATAATAAAATGAAATAAAATGGGAGGCATCAACAGATGGTTCAACACGATGACTTCCTAGGAGGTCACCCATCATAGTACTGCTCTCGCCCAAGCATGCTTAACTGAAGGGTTCTCATGGGATCTGGTGCACTGGTGCGGTCACGCTTGCTGGAGATTTGCGGCAAATTGTGCTCATCCGGATCCCGTCCGTGTCATGGTAAGGCTTCAAAATAGCCAAAATAATATACGTATCTCGCCAAATAGTTTGGCACATCTGCAGGCACCGCGAGATGCACCTGACGTCACGTCAATGGCTCATATTTTTATGTCCAATGTATCACATCAATGACATTTTCGGAGTCGATCGCTGAGTTCTCCGACGTCAACGGTAAAATAAAATAAAAATAAAAGGAAATAAAATGGGCGGCATCAACGGATAGTTCAACATGATGACTTCCCAAGAGGTCTCCCATCATAGTACTGCTGTCGCCCAAGCACGCTTAACTGAAGATTTCTCATGGGATCTGGTGTGCTGGTGAGGTCGACCCCACTATAGATTTGCCACAAATTATGCTCATGCGGAACCCGTCCTTGTTGCGACAAGGCTTCGTAATAGCCAAACTCGGAAATACGGGTTCGAAGATCGCCATGCATTCGCGCGTCCCGCAGATCTTTCCATATTGGGGTCATAATGGCGAATCAGATGATTGTACGTGACGTTATGGCGATTTTCGTGCAGCCTCCACACGAGATGCGTAGATCGAGGGTCCCGTGGCTCATGATTTTCAATCTGAGACATCCCATCAATGACGTTTTTGGAGTCGATCGCCGAGTTCTCAAGCGTCAACGTTAAAATAAAATATAAATAAAAAGAAATAAAATGGGCGGAATCAATAAATGGTTCAACATGATGACTTACCAGGAGGTCACCCATTATAGTACAGCTCTCGCCCAAGCACGCTTAACTGAAGAGTAGTCATGGGCTCTGGTGTGATAGTGCGGTCATGTCCATTATAGTTTTTCTGCAAATTTTGCTCATGTGGAACCCGTTTATGTCACGGTAAGGCATCAAACTAGCCGAAATCAGAGATACGTGTCCCGCCAGATGTGCCTGCGACTCATATACGCATCGTGCGCCCTGCGAAGATCTTTCCAGATTGGGGAATCGGATGACCGTGTGCGAAGTTTTGGTGATTTCCGTATGGCCTCCGCTCGAGACACGTGAATCAGTCGAGTGGGCCCCACGGCTCTGAGGCTTCCTATCGATGTCATTTTCAGAGTCGATCTCCGATTTCTCTAGCGTCAACGATAAAATAAAATAAAAAAATAGAAGGAAATAAAATGAGCGGCATCAACAGATGGTTCAACACGATGACTTCCGAGGAGGTCACCCATTATAGTACTGCTCTTGCCCTAACACGCTTAACTAAAGAGTTCTCATGTGTTCTGGGGCACTGGTGTGGTCACGCTCGCTAGAGATTTGCCGTTAATTATGCTCTTGTGGAACCTGTCCGTTGGTGGTAAGGCTTCAAAATAGCCCAAATTGGCACGTGACAAACTTCAATGATTTTTCATTAGCATTCAATTCTTTGAAAGATGCAATACCTCATTTCCATTCTTACCTTGATTATTTCGGTGCCATTTATTGTAGGAACAGTTGCCTAAAGCATAGCTATTGGCGGTTAGCTATTGGCGCTGCCCTGATACAATATGCTCATCCTCTCACTTTTTATAGTAAAAGCTATCATTGGCATTTCAAAAGCCTTCCTCTTATGCTTGTGAACTATAGGCAGTTGTTTGGGTCATTGCTGGCTGTGCATGAAGTCTATAGAAATTAAAACTTGGCAAAACAAAATTTCACCAAAAAGGACCAATAAAGCTAACAACCATTGCGAGAACTAAATACAGATGACAAGACTTTGGCAATTAAATAATAACACAGAATAATAAGCTGATCCCTAAGATAAATATTTCACTAAACAATTTTCCAAATGCAATTGGAATAAAGCTGCCTGAACAAACTATGGGTTCCGGCATCTTTCCCTTTGAATGTGACTTCCTAACCCCTCCTTTAAGTGTTGTAGGTGTTATTGGCTTCTAAAATGGACTTAACCAGGAGTGCTGGAATTCTTTCTCTCAAATAAATTCCAAAGTAATTCAAGCTTGACGGAATACTAGCTAGTAGTTTCTTATCTTTCTTCACGATGGGCATTCTAACATCTCATGTTTGCTGGAATGCTTGCCACTAGTTTTTCAAGAAACGTTTGGCTCATGGAAATCACTGAACCTACGAAAATGCCAATGTCGCTTAGAAACTTATTATTTAAGAATTGAAATTCTAAAATTAACAAACTAGTTAAAAAAATAGATAACCTGATGAGTGAATTGTTTCTTGATTAATGAATCTAGATAATCTCATGTCTTGCCATCACCAAACCCAAACTTGTAAGACTTCTAAAATAAGGGCTTTAGAGATCAATAAAAGATAATACTTATTGCTCATAGAGTGCATGATACTATCTCCCGTCCAAGTCCTAGCTCTAATGGCAACTTCAAATTGTCTATTTCCGGGAGATTAAAGATCTTTTCAATGCAAAATTCCTCTGTGCTCCAGTCCTTCAAATCTTTCTTTTCAAATAGAATTCATACAACAAGAGGAATACAACAAATATCACCTTGTAAATGAATGTTATCAAGTGGTGATCATTACTTGTTTAGAAATGATTATAGTTTCCAATACCTTAATATTCTTTCTTATCATGCCCATATGGTGTTGCCATGCTCATCATATGGCCTGCATCATCATATCAACCTCCTCTTATAATTTATTACCTTTAGAAAACTGCACTAAACATTACTTTGTGACTTTTGATCATTTTCAGAAGCCGTGACAATTTTAAGGTGTAGGGTGCTCTTTAATAATTATTTAATTTTCAACTATATTATTGAAGTCGACATTCTCACAAGCTCCCCATCAAATGATCATATTGCACACTTTATTTTGCACGCATCTAGTTTGAAGGATATTATGTTGACACCAATCGACTCGGGCTTGAAGTAGTGCTCAAAGGTCTTTAAGCCATCAAACATTCACCATCATTGGCATACAATCATTATCATCAAGGTGTCTTCTAGTTCATTTTTTTTCCTTAGTTTGGGCCTTTTCCACTGGGAATAGAATTCATCAATTTGAACAATTTAATGCAATGCATACAAATTCTAGACATCAAAAGCATTTTATGGGTGAGCTTTTAGTATTATAAGTGTTAAATTTATTGATTCCTAATGTTTGTGTATAATTGAGAATGTTATTTTTAAAAGCCAAATGATAAGAGTCACCATGGATTTCCTAATCAGCTCTATGAAACTGTTGTCCTAAATTGGAAGAACAGTTCTTAGTATTATATTGTTGTTGTTCCACCCTTAGAGCTAATGCAATGACATTTGATAACGTCCAATATTGTTTTAATTTTTTGATATTTAGAATTGCAGGATATAACTCATTATTAAATTAGGCAATGGTATGCTCCATAGGTTTGATTATATCACATTTTAACATCAATTGTTTAAATTTAGTGATATATTCTTCTACAAATAGATTTTATTGGTGAAAGTTATGAAGTTTAATAAACACATTTTATGTGAAATGAAATGTCAAGTAATTTTCTTTTGTAATTTCTCTCACTTGATGATCTTATTTTTATCTTCTCTATATCCTCTGTTCATTTTAGATTTTCCATCAAAATGATATAATTTTTTTTTAATTTGATGGCCACTAGTTTAACATGCTTATCACTAAGTATTTCTTTATATTCAAATATGTGCTTTATCATATGTGGACAATCTATGAGATCATCAAGATTTAGCCCATCCTCAAAATTAGGAATAACGTTTGACTGGTTCCCTTCTACAATAAGGTTCTTCCTCTTTAGATAATTCTTAAAATGATTGGTGGAAAGGATTATCCATCTCATGCAAATGAGATTCTCATTCACACCTTTTATATGCCACTAACCTATTTTGTAATTGTTGAATTGCATGATGTAATTCCTCCATGTTTAACGAGCTTTGGTGGGGTAGGTTTCATAGGCATTCTAATGTAGGCTCTGATTTGACATTGAGTTCATGGAGTATACAAAATAAAACTTTGAAAATCTAAATTACATAAAAAAAGATCAATAAAGAAACCATAGTGAGAACTAAATACCTACGACAATGACAAGTAAAACCACAATTACACAATATAATAACCTGACCCCTAAGATAAGTATATTGCAGAGCAATTTCTCAAATAAATTTGGAATAAAGTAGACAATATCTCGTTCTCTGACCAAGACTTCCTAGTACCCCCTTTGAGTGGTTTTAGAGTTATTGGCTTCTTAAATGACTAATCAAGTGGTGAATTCTTTCTCCCAAATTTTCCATAAGTAATTCAAGATTGATGGGATTGTCGTCATTTTCTTATCTTTTCTATCCAATGGGGATTCTCCGAGATCTCAGGTTTGGTGGATTGCAGAAATGTTTGGCCTAAAGAAATTCGAACTCATAAATGAGCATTGTTACTTGGGATTTGGAAAGCATGACCACACCTGTAATTTACCAAGGTGCAATTAGGTAGTTTCTATTCAATAATTGAAATTCTAAAATTAATAAACTAGTTAGAAAATAAATATGGGTAATCTAATGTCTTGTCATTGCAGAACCAAAGCTACTAGGACTCCTGAATTTAGGATAGAAGAGGTGTTCTTATTGCTCATGGAGTGAAGAAAACCATCTCCCATTGAAGTCCTTGCTCTTGCAACAACTCCAAAATGCAGTTCTATATTTCTAGTTGATTTAAGCTCTAGTAGAATCCTCTAACCAGCCCTTTGCAAATCCAAATTCATTCTTCTACTACTGGTCTTCAATTCCTGCAGTAAGAGCTAGAAAAATAACACAAACAAAACAAGAAATATTACCTTGTAGAATAATGGTTGTCCCCAAAAAAATGATCACCACTTCCCTTTAATGCCTTCATTCCCCAACAACATCCAAATTTCTTCTTGTTGAACTACAAGTATGTTCCATAATTTAAACTAAGCACATATAGCAAAATCTATGAAAATCGATGAAAACATTGCATGATCGAAAGTTAAACTCCCTAATTGCGATCAGATTCAATCAAAAGTCACCTCAATCCAAAATTCAGCTTCGTAATTGTATTAAAAATATCAAAATTAATTATATGAAAAATATTGGGTCAATTAATAACCACTCAATTAATTAAAATTAATTTTTAAAGAAATTACATGCATATGGAGGTTATGAGGCCTCGACGACGTTCAAACGGCCACCGCTCAAAAAATTGACTACAACGTTGTCACCGAAACGTCGATATCTATCAAACGACACCTCCCGTGATCAATTCAACAAAGTCTACATGAATGTCGAGCGATTTGAATGCGACGTCACACAATTTAAGCCTAATTTCACTTCGACCGTCGCTGACATGGTCCAAATGATCTCTGATCACGAAATGGACATCACTGTTGTGTCTGGTACAATAGAAATACCTAAAATTAATACCCATATTATTAAGGCTCATCATACAAAATAATTTCATAAGATTTGTTGCAAAATTATATTAATCTGCAATTAAAATGGCTAATGGCTGCTTAAACCCCATAATATTTGCTTAATCAAATTAAAATTTGGCTCACCCAATCAAGCCCAATCAATTTAGAAGCTTAGAGCCAATTGATTTGCCACCTAATGAACCCTATTATTGCGCAGCCAATTCAAACCCGCTGCTACCTAATACCTAAAGAGCATCCTCATGATCTCTCCCATTCATGTACAAGAAAGCTCTGCTCTCCTCTCTCATGTGACTCTCAGAACTCCTCTTCCTCCCCACTCTCATTCCAAGTTGCACAAAACGTGATTATCCTTCCTGTCGTGTGAGCCGAACAAGCTGCCTACCTCTCAATTTTCCTTCTTCTCATCTATCTCAAGCGGCACAAGAGATCTCGAACTCCCCTCTCTTGGTTCGTCCGTCCCAAGCATTGCACGAGAGCTGAATTCCCTCCTTCCCGTCTATCTCTTCCTCTACAGCAGTTAAAATGGCTACTCTAACTTCTAGCACTAGCCGAACCGAGCCGAGCAAACCCCTTTCGATCATCCTTCCTAGTCGAATGAGTAGGCTGAATGGATTTCCCTATCCATTCCTTCCTCCTCCAGCCACACGAGAGGAGGCATGTCGACCTCCCTTCTTCTTGGTCCGTCTTCTCTCTCGGCCAAAACCAAGGGAATTCTTACCTAACATGGTCGGTTCTCACACTACCCAGTAAAGCATCCCTCTGTCCCTTTCAGAAAGCAACTGAGGGCTTCCTTTTCGGTTCTTCCCAAAATCTTTTTTCCTCCTCTTTTCAACCAGATTTCTAGGTTGTTTCTATTCAACCCTAAGTTCCCTACCATTATTTCATTCCCTTTTGCTTGGATGAAATAGGTTTAGTGATATTTTCTTTCATCTATATTCTATGCTTGGGTTATTCTTTTATGCAATTGGAATAAGAGGGGGAGATGGTGTTTAACATGGCATAGTTCAGGTTGCTTTGTTTTTGTCACTAAGCATTTCTATGATGCATCTATTTGAGTTACCAAACAAATGAAAAAAAAATGTAAAATTAGTAGGGTTGTGATCTTTTATGAGGGTTCCCTTACTTTGTTATGCCTTTTTTCCTTTGTTTGATTACTTGCAATCATGAAGGTGGTTATCTTGTTTAGGTAAGATTTTAGATTTTCTAGACTTTATCAAACTTATTGTGATTGTTTAGTTTATGTAGCCTAAACTCCATGTAATTATCATGTTAAAGAAAGAGGATGAAGGGAGGAGTGATTGGCTTTGCTAGCATTGTGCTTGTTTTCCTCTGTGATCACTAAGTTAGTGACTTTTGAAATACAATCTGAAATGAGATTTTGTGCAAGTTTAAAGCTCTCATTTTTGTTGTTTAGCTTCATTAAGGTTGCATCTTGCCTAGTGCTTGTTCATATTGTACTCACAAGAAATTGCCAAGTTTCTATATTGCATTAAAACTGAAATAAGTTGACATAGATGTAGGATATGATTTGCTCTCTTGGTTTTAAAATTTTCTTAAAATTGCTTGCTTTGTGTGGATTAAATTCTACTTGGCTATCATTTTTAAAGAAAGGGAATGAAAGGGAGAGTGATTGGCTTTGCTAGCATTGTTATTATTCTTTTCTGTCCATTGTCAGCTAATGGACATGTGAAGTGCAATCTGAAATGAGATTTCATTTGCATATGAATTTAAAAGTCATTGTCCTTCATTGGTTGAATGAATAATTTGCAAGGTTTAGAATGACTACCTATTATCTTGTTTAATTAAATCTTGCTTAAATTCTAATATCATTGTGAAATTGATATGAAATAGGAAGTGCATAAGCTTTAACTTTGATTCATGGCTCTCATTCTATTATTTGAGTCCTCTTATTTTATCTTATGTTTTGAATGAGTAGATCACTCTTACACTTTATGATCTAGTGGTCATCTTATTTATATGTTGATGCAAAATGGCTCAATGCATTGTTTGGCTTTAGAATTCCATGGTAATATATGAAATTTGCATTTAAGATCAGCCATTCAACATCTCTTTTTGTTGATTGAATCAAAATGGGAAAATGATGAATATGATTGCAAGGTTAGTGAATTTTGGAGACATTCACTTTCCTGTCCGCACTTGATTGTGAGCTAAAACTGTTCAAACTTAGCTATTTCATGTTCTACTTATTCTCACATGTATTCAATCAGTTTGATCTTGAGGCTTTCTCTATGAACATGATAAGATGGGATTATGGTTTTCATGAAGGAACATTGCTTTTGTTTTGCCTCTTTCATGTTATCAAAGTTGAAAATTCATTTGCATTTTACCATCAAAGTGTTGTTTTGATTTGCTAAATATAAGGAAGAAAGCAATATTTTTGATATTCAATAGGAAAAGATTAGATTGGGCTTGCATTTGTTGAGGGCTTATACATTAATTTGCTGATTATACATTCCAAAGGGTAAATTTTGGATGAAATGTTGAATGAAATAGTGATAAGTCATAATATAAGGTAAAAGCTTCACTTAAATAATGCTTCTTTTGCCCTAATACATATGTCAATGTAAAATTTCAAAGATTACTAAGTATTGCTTTACATTGTTTGATGTGGCAAATCGCCTAATATAAGTACCATTCATATTATTCCAATGCTAAAAAACTTGTAAGTATTTTCTCATGCTTGTTCTAATAATGACAAGGAAATATATTTTGTAATATAAGCCGCTCACATTGTTCTAATGCAATGAAAACTTGTGATATAAGCAGTTACACATTATTCCAACGTGGTAAGAAATATATTTAGTGATACATTCACATTGTTCCAATGTGGTGGAGAACTTGTGATATAAGTATGTTCACATTGTTCCAATGTGGCAAGGAAATATGCATTAAATTAAGTACTTGTACGTATTGTTTCAATGCGGCAAGAAAATGTTATGCTATGCAAACATATGCAAGTCTTTCTTGGCATGGTTGGTAAACTATACTTTCGGTCATGGTGTCTAACGATACCTACCATGCACGTCTTTCTTGGTCTGGTGGGAAGGCCCAGTCTCCTGAAGCAGCCCCTTACATGGGGATGATGCCGGAAGGTTACTAAAATTTCTAGTAAACTAAACCTATATGGTTTAACATTTTAGATAAACTTTTGAACTTTATGTATCATAAGATGAATGTGAATTAAGATTCAAATCATGAATTGATCACTTAGAATCATAAATTGTAAGACATCAAATGAATTAGCTAAAGAGACTTAAAAGAATTTCATGACTTGCTCACTAACAAGCAGATGATTTGATAGCTTAATAGCAAGTAAATATGAACTTTCAACTATCACTTGAAATGCAAAGAATATTTTATTAATTGAATCAAAAGAGCTTAAGGGAGGCTTAAACTAAGTTTGAATCCCCTTAAGTTTACCAATAAATGCAAACTAAATTTTTCAGTACATATGTTCAATTCAATTGTATTATATCATGTATTGAAAATGTGAAAAGAATTTAGTTCAAATTAGTTTTCTTCTTGGGAGGAGAATTGAATACAATTTGAGTTGAAACATAAAGACTTGCAAAGAATAGCTCATTTATGAGTATAAGTAAAGTTTGATAATTCGTCAGTGAATATGATGAGATGCCCTTCATTAAACATTGATGTAAAAATGAATATTTGATCAGAGACTTATTTAAACATTCAAATGAATGAGATTTTACATATGCTTATGATCAATCTTACATTTAAGTTTAATATCTTATGATTTATACAAGCATTCAAGGAAAATAAATCTAAGCATGAATCGTGAACCATTCTTTCATGTGAATCTATAGCTTTGAGCTTTGTGCTAAGTGTTTAATGGAATGACTTATAACGTATATTCAAAATACTACTACATTCCATTCAAATTGAATAGACATATGAACTTTCAAGTTAAATGAATCTCATGCTTACTTCATAGAGAAATGCTTTGCTTAATTGCATGATTCATGTGAACATTTGAAAGAGTCAAGCTCATGTTATAATAGATTCTCACTTGATTCACGCAAGTATTTAAAAGAGTCAATGCATGTATTATAGAATAGATCTATTCTTGATTTATGACAAATAGTGAAAGAATTAAACTTATGTCTTATAGAACGGACCTCTATTTGATCTATGATGAACATTTGAAATGGTCAAATTCATATTTGATAGAACAAATCTATGTTTGATGTATGATATTGGGTATCTAACAAACCCGTACTTGCAATTTTACACATTTTTTGTATCTAATATAATTACTTCAACTTAGATATTCTTATATCCATACATCATTTTAAGAGAACACATACTTGTATGTATATTGAAGTATCCACTAGCTTGAAAGCTTAAATAAATATAAGCAATTCATATGCAAATGAATGAATAGATACCCACAGTTATTCAAAACCAATTATTCACCCGCATGTGTCCCGACATATATGTTACAAATCTAAACGTAGTGTCCGAGGATCCTGAGTTGAACTCAGTCTTGGGACGTCCGGTTAAAAAATCTAAAAATATAATAATATTATTATAATATTTTCAACCTACTAAAATTTGAGAAGCTAATTCTGTTATAGAATGACAAAAGATAAATCTATCGGCATCATTATTAATGTAACTTCTCAAGTTTAAACCCTTAAGAGGAAAGTTTTAAACTCAATCCTCTATGCTCAAAATAGTGTTGACAAGATTTGGTTGACGATAGATCTTGAAGCAATGAATTTAGATCCGATTCTCTATGAGGAAAGAGGCAGAGTTGACAAGGTTTACTAGCCTATAATAATCATATGATCAAAAGGATATTATTATCAAGGTTTAAGTGATTAATGATTATATGTATTCAAATTCAAATCAATTACAAAATAATCATATGCTCAAATATAAAATAAATAAATATATATATAAATTAAATGAATTTAATTATTTAAATTTAAAGTTAAAATTCATCCACCTCTTCGCAATTGTTTGTCGAGGGTGATAAGTCAAAAAGAGTTTTGCTTACAAAAAGCCAATATCAAATCAAATACATAGCTATTTTCATACTTAAATAACCTTAAGTTGGTAAAGATGTAGCCCAAGTCCTCTGTCCATGTGAGTTTGTTGTGATATGACACCACATAATTACAGTTACGACCAGAGCCCTCTGACCTGGTCGTTTGCCTCAAAATGACACTAGTAAATTACGGTCATGACCGCAACCCGTATGTTCCCTAGTGACTTTGCTTTTAGAGCTATGAATTATATAATGTATCAGATTGATAAAAAGCTCTCTATTAGTTAAGGTTGATTTATACTTGTCCCTTTAGACAAACTCCATGCCAGGTCTACAAGGATATTTTGGACGACATAACCCATGGTTGGGTCGAGTCGACTACCCTTTCGACTAAGTGGACGGACCACGATAGCGATGAGAACCATGGGATCTTGATCGGGCACATCATCGTTCCTCTAAATATAAGCTTTAAATTAAAATAATAAATCTCATAAATCCTAAACTCCACTCACTGCTACTATATGCTTGCTATTTGGTGACTCATTGACTAGCCTTAATCGAAAGTGCTCTCTTAGTATTAGGAGGGGTAATTAACTATAGGCGCTTGTGTCTATAAAGAACTTGTAACCAGATCTACAGTCCTCATAAAATGAGGGTGAAATCTCAGGAAGAAAAGTTTGATCGACATTTTAATCATTATCTTCATTGCGAGAGGTCGGTGGTGAATTTTTAGAGCCCACACTACCTAGCACTATTAATGTCTTTTAATTGCAACAAGAACTTAGGAAAAACCTCTTGATAGTCATTGGAGGAGGAAGTGTAAGACTACATGGGGTAGACTTCTACACTTAACTATGAATGCTTACCATCACCACTTTCCTTCAAATTTGTGAAAATTTGCTCCAAACAAGGAAATTCTTCTCCATCTTCGTGGTATTCGACATAAAACTATAAATACCCCATTCTTTATGAAAGAAGTCTATTTGTAGGCAAGGTATCCCAAATAACACCTAGGCCTCTTAATTACTAAATTGTCTCCATGAAGATAGTAAAGTTATAAAGTCCATAATTGGGGAAAAGACTTATAATTGCTAAAAAGAACTTATAACTACAAAAGTGGCAATATCTGTTAGGAAAACATTTAATCATTCGCACAGATCAATGTAAGTTATGTGGTTTAAGAATAGAAATGTCTCTCTATAATAGATTCAATCACTTACTAAAGACTCGTAAGGTTGATATATCTATATGTAAAAAGAGATTTTTCCATTGCCATACATGGATGAAAGTATGACAATGTTTATTTTAACCTAAGTTGTAATTCCCTAAATGAGCAAGATCTCATAGTTAATTATATTTTAGAAGATGTGATCTTCTAAGAAAACTCTTGATTAAAGTAGTTGAATAATGTCCTTATAGATTTCAAAGTTTAAGCTAAGGTTATTAAATTTAAAAATCAAATAATATGGATTGAGCAAAACATCTCTTTTAGAATTCCAAATTAGAAGATGTAAAGTGATTTGATATTAACAAGCAGTAAGCTCTTTAACTTATTTTATTGTTGGGCTTTATACTTTTTAAAGTGAAATTATTGTTAGTTTTGAGCTTGACATTTTATTTGAATACAAGGACATAAAACTCCAATAACAAAAAATTGTGGAAGCGGCAAGAGTACTTATTCTTGTAACAAAGGAGAAATAAGTTGCCTCATATCTTAAAATTAAAGGTGCTTTTAGAAGAGGCCAGAAGCTCTACCTAGTCTAATGAAAGAAATGGGATTTATTGGTGCACTCTTATTAAAGAGTATGAACCTATCATGACTCTTCTAAACTTATAAACCACTTGGATGAGCTACTAGCAAAGACCTTTTACTCTTTAAATACATAAGTCAGGTATTATGAAATGTAAGATGGTTTAGGATATTTTTTTTATTAAGAAAATCTAAAAACATAAACTCACCATATTAATTAGAATTATGTTATGTATGAAGAGTTTCTAACTAATACAATAATTTTATAATTTTCATAGATTTTATTAGACACTAAATTTATTTATCAGAAGGGCTTATGTATGTAATTATGCCTATATGTATAAAATATTCGAAGTAGCAAAAGACAAAATTAGAGTTTAAAAGGCAGTCTTCCCCGAGAAGGGTGATAATCTTCTCTAAACAGATGCTCTCTTATATGTATTTGGGTGAGGGACCCATTTAAGAAGATAAAGTAATATGCATCATGACTCTCCAACATAGATTAATTAGAGTAATCTGCATCATAGTTCTAACAAATGCAACACTTTGCAAGAGTGTTAGAAAGGTCTTTTAAAAGAACTTATAGATAAAGCATAGGGAGCATGTTCATCTTAAAGGACAATATTTTAGTATTTCCCATCGAATTGATCATCTTAAGAATCATTAAGCTATCAATGAACTGATTAAGAAAGTCAAAGTAGATGCCCCACATATGATGGAGTCCATGATCATAATTGGTTTCTAGATTGGCTAACATAAATGGATAAATTATTTGATTAATACCAAATGGATGACTATCAAAGCACAACTTTTCCCAAGATGAAACTTATAAGCCATGTAAAAATCTATTACACCAATGTTTTAATGAAAGAAGAGAGGTTTGATAGGAATTAACCTACTTAGGTAGAAATCAAAGGAAAGTTTAGAGCTAAGTATTGTTGTAGAAATTATGATAAGAAATTAGGGTTATAACGAGTATGTTGTATTTTTATTTTTGTATAATAAAATATCACTTTTCTCTACTCACTTTTTGTTTTGATGAATTTTCACAATGATGCAAGTAAACATTTTGCATGTGTCATTCTCAGGATCAAGTAATCATTCTCTTCATCGAATGCCTGATGTAACATCCGTGTTATTAGGCCTTTCTTTTTGCATCTATAAATTCATTCTTACTGGGGTGGTTGAGTCTTTATTACTTTTCATTTTTAAGCTAGTGGGTCCCCTTCTCATTCAGTAGAGCTTGCTTATGTTCTTACTTTAAGTGATATTCCTTATAATTGTTCTCTTGAATAAGGCAATTTCATCATTTCTTCAAGCATAGGCTAAGGAGGTGCTTGATCTAGAATAAGCTGCGGCAAACCTCTGCCTTTTATGGATATTACTACGACAACCCCAACTTCATTAAGTGGGTAGCCGATAAGCATAAGCAGTTCAACACAACTCAAGTCAATAAGTTGTGCATCCCGCTCCATCACTTTTGAAATGGGTTTTGGCTACCAATGCTTTGCAAGTGGGTTAATGTTCTCAATTTTTATATATTAGTGTTGACTCAGCTCCTTCCTAACTTATTGGCGAGTATTATGACTTTTATCCTCCTCATGTAGGAAAAAATTCCATGGAGCATGAGCCTTTTTAGGTGAGTATTCATGGTAAGAAATTCCATCGGGACGAGATTATTCTGAGCGACTTTGCTGAAGGTTCACATTCTAGTGAACAAGGTGCGGTGCTAGCACTCAAAAAACTTTTTTGTTAGGAGCTCCTCAAATGTCTAATATTAACTCTCCCTCTTCTCTACTTAGTGAGTAAGAAGACCAAGCCTAGTGAGCTTGATGTTAAATAATATGGGGCGGTGGATAGCTGCGGTGCCGAACCTTGAACATCTTTTTCTATCTCCACTTAAGAAATGTTACTTTGTGGTGAGTATTTCTTTCTTTACTCGCAATTTGATAGTTATCTTTATGAGTCGATCTCATCAATTATTTTTGCATGTTTTGCTATAGTAGAGGAGACCTTTTCGCCACTGAGCTTGATGATGACATGGTTAAGTTCCTCAAGGAAGGCGAGCATGAAGTTGGGGAGCCTGAGCTTGGCGATGATGGTGAGTTTGTGAGGAGGAAGAAGAGTGTCTGAGTATAGCTTTAACAACTAATGAGGTCGGGCTGAGTAAAACTCCTTAAAAGTCTAGGAAGAGATCTACAAGCTTTGCTCCTTGGGGTCGTCAGCAAAGGAGCAAGCTTAAGGGAGAGGAGGAGGACGAGTATGTAGAGGAAAACTATACTCTAAAATTAATTGTGCTAACCAATAAAGCATACGAGCATAGGTAATCTACTCCAAGGAGTTTGATGAGCTTTTGGAGGAGATTCTTAATGGGCAACTTCTCTATTCCAACATGACCGCATGTAATGGCATTGCAAAGCACTGGAAAATCTACAAAATTCTTGCTAAGAGAAAGGAGGCTTACTATATTAAGTCCTAGCTATCAACGGTGAAGAAAAATCTTTTATCTCTAGAAGCTGAGCACAAAGACCTTTAGGCTGAGGTGGCTTAGTAGGAGGAAGAGAAGGATAAAGCAACTTTGGAGCTTACTTTCCTGGCCAACTCTAACAGAGAGTTGCATGAAGAGCTCTCTCATCCTATCGAGGAGTTTTAGGAGAAAGAAGCTAAGTTCACTAGATTTTTAGATTCTAATGAGTACCATGATTTTCTTAAGAAAAATTTCAAGACAGACACCGACTTTGTTATTACAAAATTAGTGAAGCATGGTCAGGTGGATGCGAAGTTCTTAGATTTTTCTAATGTACCCACCCTTTCAGATTCTAATGATAATGTTGAGAGTAGCGCAAGCTGACTTCTTTCACTTTTTTTTGGCGAGTGTAAAGTGTATATGTACCTTTTACTTGTTCTTTTTCATGATATTTTACTTCATGAATGAAAAATATTTTTTTATGTTAAGTACAACTTTGAAATGTTCTCTCCTTTCTCTTGAACAATAATGAAGGCTAGTTCCTGCTAGAATTAAGAACATACTCATGTCATTGGTGTTATACTCCTTATTAGCATTCTATTCGAGACTTGAGGGACACATTGATTAAATTTCAAGGTAGTCTTATAATTACTATCTAGATAAATTCTTTATTTTGACTTAGCTAAAACACTTAGGTGCTTAATGGGACTTAGCGGTTAAAACACTTAGGTGCTTAATAGTAAACCATCATTTTGCATTTTAGTTGATGCTCATGGTTTTATACTATTACATAGAGTTGATCTATTTTAAAGTTTAATTGTTGACCTCACAAGGAGTCGGTCTTACATTATAATCGCTAACCATATAGATTGTTAGTCTTTTTATTTTAAAGTTAAGTTGCTGACCTTGGCAAGGTCTTGGTCTTATACTATAGTTTGAGTTGATTTTAGAACTCTCAATCCTTCTTTGTGGGAATCTCTTATATCTCCTTGAGAATTTCAATTCCAGTTCTTGTGATCTCTATCTATAATACTTCATCTTTCTTACTAGATCTGCCAACAGCCTTTTAGTAGCAAGCTCGAGATTGATTGAGATTTTGTTTAACTGTGATTTCCTCACTTCTAGTTCAAAATTTGATGGTTATGTGGAAAGTTGATAACAGTACTTGAAAAGTGTTGAGTAAAGATCAACCAAAGATGGTGTTGTAGGTGGTAAGCCTACATGATAAAGTTAGTCATAGCCATGAATTGTTTACTCCCTTCTCCTTAAGTCACGGGGAGGGTAATTATCCCTTTATTTTCTCTTCACTCTTCTAAGAAATCGTATAGCAATCCCTAGTGGGGTGAATTTAGAGTTAGTTAATCTTAGCTTGTTGAATACAAACTTAATGATTATGCAGACCGAGCTTCTTATGTTGATCAAAATACTTTTAACTTGATAGTTGGCAATCAATTTGTTAACTAGACTTTTTAGGTGTCTACACTCTTTAGTCTCATGACCGTGCTCATGGTGGTAAGCATAGTACCTTGATTGATCATGAACTATATCGAGTTTCATTGGTGGAGGTCTCTTAAAATATTCCTTATTTTAATTGGCCTCTACTAACTCGACCATTAATACTCTGAGAGAAGTTGTTAATGCGGGTTACGAGTATTCAGCTCCTTGGTAACAAGTTGTAAGATTCCTAAACCCCCTAGCTGGTGGTGCCTCAGATCACCTTCTTTTATCTTTTCTTCTAGCTCGATACCAACCACTAGGTTGTTACTCTAGAAGAGATATCTTTGTTGAGTCTTTTACTTGGACCGATGGTGTTGGTTGAATAACTTCATTGTATTCTTTTGTATTTACATTGTTTTTTGCCAGCTCCATTATTTGGTGAGTGTCTTTGGTTGTTAGAATATGAGAACATATCTAAAGGGTCCTTCTTTTAGTCATTAAGCAAGTGCAGCTTGGGCAAGTGTGGATTCCAAATCTTTAATATCCAACATCTCTTATTAGAAATGTGTGTTGAACTTCCTCAAGACTCATCAAGTTCTTACCTCATTTATGGAAGAGCTTTAATGATGTGTTCGATCACCTAAATAATAATCCCTAAGATTCTTGTGGTATCCCATATTTAATCAAAATAAATACAAAATCTTATATTCCTTGATTACTTGACAACGTAAAAGTATGATAGACCTATCAATTTACTAGTTTATTATATTAGTTTGCATGAAATTTGTATCTATGTGTGCACCTATTGTGTTGTTTTTGTTCATACTTTCAATTCATGCCACATTAGGATTTGAATCATTATTTAGGTTGATGAGTATTATTTTAAGAAAAATCTACTTAAGGAATCTCACTAAATATTACTTATTTATTTTGTACTCCCATACAATATACACTAGTTTAGAGCCATTTTTCTTGATTTATATTAGGAGTGTTGAATTAAATAAAAATTTATTCTATTTTCACTTAATGTTTGAGAGGATTATATATGATGATAAACAACTTACAATTTTAAGCTTCAATATATATATATATTCTTTAACCTTTTTGGCATTCTATTATGTTAAAGAAAAATCTAATATAATGTTCTTTTTTTGTAGTGGTGCTCCATTCTTTTAAGCTATGATCATACAAAATTTACATACATAGTATATAATTCTTATGCATTTACATATATAATATCTACAATTTGATATTTAGAAATAAAGAGTTTTTCCTATATATGAAAAGGGGCATTTCACTTTAAAAATTTAATGGTAGTACTAGTTTTGATGTAATATTAAAGAATTGGTGCTATTGATATAAATATGAAAGTTTAAGTGTTAGATATATAAACATATGAGAATTCTATGCTATTATGTAAATGCCCTTTCAAAGAAATATTCTCCATTTATAATTCATTAGGATGATTCTGTAAGAATCAATATTACTATATTTAATATTTTAGCTTACCCTCTTTTGATAGTAATTAATCTAATACTTAAAATGATTATTATTTCTCTACATATATGGGAATCCAATTTAAACAATTAAAATTTTGTTTTGTGCTAATCACAAAGAGATGTAATTTCACTCATATCTTCTACTCTTCTCACAACCTTCTAAGTAACTAAAGTCGTTTACCCCTAAATGATGTGTTCGATCACCTAAATAATAATCCCTAAGATTCATGTGGTATCCCATATTTAATCATAATAAATACAAAATCTTATATTCCTTGATTACTTGTTAACTTCCTAAAAGGTATGATAGACCTATCAATTTACTAGTTTATTATATTAGTTTGCATGAAATTTGTATCTATGTGTGCACCTATTATTGTGTTATTTTAAAAACTTGTTCATACTTTTCACTCAATTCATGTCACATTAGGATTTGAATCATTATTTAGGCTGATGAGTATTATTTTAAGAAAAATCTATTTAAGGAATCTCACTAAATATTACTTATTTATTTTGTACTCCCGTACAATATACACTAGTTTAGAGCCATTTTTCTTGATTTATATTAGGAGTGTTGAATTAAATAAAAATTTATTCTATTTTCACTTAATGTTTGAGAGGATGATATATATATATATATATATATTCTTTAACCTTTTTGGCATTCTATTATGTTAAAGAAAAATCTAATATAATGTTCTTTTTTTTAGTGGTTCTCCATTCTTTTAAGCTATGATCATACAAAATTTACATACATAGTATATAATTCTTATGCATTTACATATCCAATATCTAAAATTTGATATTTATAAATAAAGAACTTTTACTATATATGAAAAGGGACATTTCACTTTAAAAATTTAATGATATTACTAGTTTTGATGTAATATTAAAGATTTGGTGCTATATATATAAATATGAAAGTTTAAGTGTTAGATATATAAACATATGAGAATTCTATTCTATTATGTAAATTCCCTTTCAAAAAAAATATTCTCCATTTATAATTCATTAGGATGATTCTTTAAGAATCAATATTACTATATTTCATATTTTAGCTTAAACTCTTTTGATAGTAATTAATCTAATACTTGCAATGATTGTTTTTTTTTCTACACATATGGGAATCCAATTTAAATAATTAAAATTATGTTTTGTGCTAATCGCAAAGAGATGTAATTTCACTCCTATCTTCTACTCTTCTCACAACCTTCTAAGTAACTAAAATCGTTGAAGCTCGGTTTACTAGGTTAGAGAACAAGAGGAGAACAAAAAAGAAGATTGAAGAATATGCAAGAAAAGCTAGGAACAACAAAGCGAAAAATAAAACTAGACTAGACTTTATACAAACATTTTAGTTTGACTCTTGCTAGAGACAAGTGAACGAAAGTGCTATATTTGGCCATATTGGCTTAGATAATATCATGCACTTAGAATTCTATACAATGAAAGATCTTTCATTTTCTATTCTAAGAATCCATTGGTTATTCCTCTAATATTTGTTAAAATTTATTCATAAAATAATTGTATTTCTTGATAAATTAACTTCAACCCTCATTATAATAATGATTATCAACTAAAAGCAAACATTAATAGTATAAGAATAAATGTAAATCAATGTGTGTGTATACACACACACATACACACACACACACACACACACACACACATATATATATATATATATATATATATATATATATATATATATGCATAATCAATATCTTAATCTGAAACATGACAATATAATATTTTTCTTTTTATATTTCTTATTAGTTCTCCTTTGGGACTTCTTTGCATTTCATATTTAAGACTTCATTATTTAATTATAAGTAAAATTATGATATTTGAGAGGCAAGCATATAATTAGATAATTATTTATCCATTTTAAGAGATGTTTTTTTATGTAAAAAAATGTAACAATTACCATTTAGACCATTAGCAACACCCATTGACACAATAAATATAGTTTAATCTAAGATATAATTTTGAACATATCTCTTTAAATAAACATTTTTAAAACATATTTGTCCAAATAAAAAAATGAAGTATATAAAGTTAAATTTTTTATAATAAAAGAAAATACATCATACAAATAATATAATAAAAAGTATCTTCATATGACTATGTTTTATATTATAATAAAAAAGTAGTTTTATCTAAGATAAAATTTTGAATATCTCTTTAAATTAAAATTTAGAAAATATATTTGCTCAAATAAAAATTTTATGAAGTATATAAAGATAAAAAAAATTTTATAATAAAAGAAATATATCATAAAAGTAACAGAATGAAAAGTATATTAATATTTCTCCATTGTCCATAAAATTTTTTAAAAATTTGTTAAAAGTTGATTTAGTGTTTCTTATTTTCTCTCTTTAAAATAGCTAGATAATTATTTTTATATAATAAATATATGATTATATGCCTATTTTAATCATAATAAATTTTAAAATTAAAAGTTTAGAAATAAATAAGAATATGATAAAGAATTATTCAAATTAAAGTATAAATAAATTATCTCAAATATCTCTTTAATAATTCTAAGATGTATATTATATGTCAATATTCGAAGTATTATCTATTTAATTTTTATTTAAACTATTTTTTAACTTTTATTTAAAATATAATATTCAGTTATAATGACGCAGAGAGCGGGTATTTGAAGTGCCCAGCGGCCCTCCTTCCTCAATACGAGCGGGTATTTGAAGTGCCCAGTGGCCCTCCTTCTTCAATACGATTTTGAGAGAGGACATGGCGAGCGAGAATGAGTAGGGCTGCAAATGAACCGAACCTAACTGAGCAGAGCCCTGGTTCTCATTTTCGTATTGAGCTCGAGCTTCCTCAGCTCATCGAGCACATTGTTACTCGCTTGTTTAAAAAAATTATGTTCGGCTTCTTTCGAGTTTGTTTGCTTCGGTTGATTAAACTCGAGCGCTTATCATCGTTTAATGAAATAACGAGATGGCGAATTGAATTATCGGCCTTAATCGAGCCTCTTTCGTTTATGAACAAACCTTAATGTTATCAGTTTATATAGTTTTATGAACAAAACTTAATTTCTGCCTTGTCGTAGCCTCTTTGCGTTTATGGCTTAGTTATTTTTTTAAAACTTTATTGAAACTTTTAAATATTCTGCAAACATACGAATAATAAGTTGTTGAAACTTCGTTTAATCAGTATTTAAAGTGTTGAATCGTTCGATTAATTAAATAACGAATATAAACAGCTCTAATCACGAATCACGAGTAGCTTATTGAACATTCGGTTCATTTGCAGCCCTAAGAATGAGGGTTTTGCTGCTCTTGTTGCCATGAGACCAGGGTTCCTAGTTTCTCGTCTCTCTCAGTCTTATCAACCATTATTACCTCCGCGAGATGCATTTCCCTTCTCTTTGTTGGTAGTTTTTGCTTTGGATCTACACAGAGTGGGGGTATTTGAACTGCCTAGTGGCCCTCCTTCCTCAATACATTTCTCAGAGAGAAGGAGATGGCGAGAGAGAATTAGAGAGGGTTTTGCTGCTTCTTGTTTCCATGAGATCAGGGTTTCTTGTTTCTACTCTCTCTCAGTTTTATCTACCATTATTACCTCTGCAAAATGCATTTCCCTGCTCTTCGGTGGTAGTTTCTACTTTAGATTAAGGTTAGGGTTTTTCTTCTCCCATAGATTAATCTTTCATTGTTGGAGCCCAAAGCGTCTATGAGGCTGACATGCTCTTCGCTAAAATATTTCTTTTCTTATTACCAGTCACGCAGCGGTTGTGAAACAAAGTTGTGTAACTGTCTTACTCTACTTTTAAAGGTGCGCAAAGGTGGCTCCCAGTCTTTCTTTTTGATTAAGGTTAAAAAAAAACCTCCATTTTTCTTCTTCTTTCTTTTCATTTAATGTTCCATTCGCTCTCCTAGGTTTCTCTGATTCAGGGAACAATCTTTTTGAATAATCTAAACATTTATTCTCTATTTCGAAACTCCGTCCTGGCAGCTTGCAAAAGCAAAGCGATAGTTCTTCTTCCAGTCATCATTCTTCGTTAGCCAAATCAAATGGATCCGTACTCTTGCCATAGGGAAGTCCGTAGAACTCCTATTTGCATTTTCCTGTTACATGGAAGAAGACTTGGAAAATGGTGTTACTGAGAAGGTATGTTTTTTTACTTGGACATATGTGGAGATTTGAAAGATCATACATATGGTTAAAAACTTAAATTGAGGTATAATGTATTTTCCGCCATGGGAGAAAGAAAGAGTTTACCATTCTTAAAGTTGGTTAAAAATGATTTCTCTCATGTATTAATGGTAAATTAAACATGCATGAGTGATGAATATCGAGCTAGCTCAGGGGATTAGTCATAATCTAATGATTTGTTAAGTGATATTTAAAAAAAAAGAGAGTCAATTCTCATGTTCTTATAAAGCTGTGATAAAGTTTTTTTTTCTATTTTTTTATAATTTGTTAGTGGTCTCTTACTAGAACATGAGTCTTGAAATTAAATGATGAATAAAAGCTACTTTAAAACAATGTGGATCTTAATCAAATTAAACATTTCAGAATGTCTTTTAATATTGTAATATTGTATTTTATAGTTCTTGTAGTGTTTTGTTGAAAATTTTATTTTGCATGTTATTTATCATTATCTTGAACACCTTTGAAATCCAACATTAGCATGAGCTTCATGCATTTGGTATATATAATTTCAAATTATCTTGTCCACCCGACTCTGTGACATTCTAATGAACTCTATGAAATTCTTGAATTTGTTATTTTCACCACCCTTTTATGATTTTCTAGATGAAGCTTTGTTTACTACTATAATCTTCTATGGCAGAATTTGAATCTTAGGTTTCTGTAGATATACAAGTTAACTAGTAGATATGCTAGTTAACTAGTAGAGTAGAAGTTAAGTTGAATTATTAGATTTGGGATTTTATCATGCTTTTGATTGATGAATTTCATGGTAAATTGTAAACATTGTTATATAATCTTACTATGATTTGCATACATAAGATTGACTCTAATATGTTAGGTGATAGAGCAAACACTCGTTGAGTTATAATTGAGAGTTGCTTTTAGAGTAATTTTTGTTTAACAACTTCCTACTACCATAATTTGTATACATATAGTTAAATGATTTTAAAAACTAAAGACTTGAGTTTGTGTAGCAAAGTTGAGAGATATAGGATTATTTGCTTAATCAAACTTGAATGGATGAGCGATAGATTAAAATGAGAAAATTTAAGAAATTAGCATTATATTTTTTGTTGTTGATATCGTTGAAATGGATTTGATAATAACTAATAGATTGTACATTATTGTTAATGTTGTTATTAAAAGAAGTTTGACATTTCTAGTGTTTCTGGATTTTCTTTTTTCAAAGATAAATAATATTTTACTTCATTTTTAATTTAAACTCTTAGATTAATAAGAAAGTTGATATTCAAAATGATCTTGATGTAGATTAGTATGCTAGGTTGTTGGTTTTATTAACATACAATTAATGCGAGTTCAGTTATATTTGATGATATTGATTTTTTTTGTCATACGAGCAAATTATTTGATATTTTATAGAAGATTTTTGAAGTTTTTGTGATAGAAAGATGTGATTGACTATGGATATTATACATGTTGCCTCCATTGATTAAAATGTGATTTAAATAAAAGAACTCTATATTGTATTGAAGATTTTTTTAATGATTGGTAGTTCAATTTGTAGAGAGATATCATAGATTGTCATACAATTGGACAATGTTAGATATTGTAGTATACTTAATTATAGTTATAAATTTATTCTATGATGGAATGAGAAATGGAGATCAATTCCATGATCATTTGTTAATTTATAATTGGACCATAAGATTGGGTGTAATATTGTATCTTGAATTGATTGATGAAACATATGTTCTATAATTATGATATTTAGAGTTGTGTTGAGATAATTTGAATTTGTTGGGTTAGAAGTATCAAGTTTTATAAAAATTTGATGCAAGAATTATAGTCATTGAGATAATATAATTCTAAGAATTTTCTAGTAAGTAATGATATTATGGTAAATTATTAAATTGCGAGATTGATTATAGTTAGGGACTATAGAGAATGTAATATTGACATTATGATTGAAAGATCATTATCGATACAATGTATAAATGAAATTAATGTGGATTAATAATAAGAAAATAATGAATAAATTTAGAAACACCAATTTTTTTTTAGAAATATTAAGGGTGATATTTTTCTTTTACAATAGATAGACCATATAATCGATTGTAATAATTTAGTGCACTTATTTAATCACTTAACTTACACCTCAAATAAACTGTATGTCTATATGTGTGCATCAAGTTCATTAAGAATCTAATTGTAAACAAATACATATTTTATCCTAACACAAAATTAGTTTGAGTGTTATATTTATGCTTGGTTGAGGGATAACTTGTGATATTTCATGTTCATTAAATTGTCACACATATCATGTTGTATCTTGTGATATGTTATGAATATTTTTATCCATGGTATGTTGTCATCTTTCTATATTTCAAGATTTGTTATTTTTCCATTTTATTTCATACTTTATTATATTGTAATCTTAGTTCATATAATCTGCACCTGTGTAAATATTTTTGTATAAAGCATAGGAACATCATAGCCGATTAATGATTTGAATACTATATTTTATGTCTTACCATTATGCTACCTTACTTTTTAATATTTTATTTCTTTCATGTTGCTTCTTGTAGGAACATTATAGTTGATTAATGATTTGAGGCTTTTATAAACTTTTATCGATAATATTATATTTTATGAATTTTCTTGTGATTCTACATGTTATCAAATTATACTATTTGGTGTAGAAATGAATTTTATGTCAAAAAAAATTATGCTCTTTATTTTAGTTTAATTAGGTGTTGGGTGTGGATGGGGTAGTTTTTGGTCATGTAAAATTTTTTTGGAAATATTTATAATAATTATCATATATTATATTTGTTATGTGTATTCTTGAGTTTTTTTAGCTCATAAGTATTCCTAGATTTTTGATAATGTGTTCAATGATTCATATATATTTTGTATCAATTTATTTATGTAGATTAAGCAATGTATATTTATTTTGTCCTTTGGGTTTTGAATAACATTGCATGTTGTCTTGAATTTGGTTGTTGGATTATTTTGTAATAATCTCCAAATCAATGAATGGAGAAATGTCATGAGATGATCAAACATTTGGATGTCAATGAATGTTGTGGTAATATTAATTATGATTATACATGTATTATAAGGTAGTGAGTCAAATTAAGATTAATTCTTATATTTTTTTTTATCAATTCATATTTTGGCCATACTATAATTGGTGTTATGTGGTGTTAGATTATTTTGTAATGTTTTCCAAATCAATGAAAGGAGAAATATCATGAGATGATCAATTATTTTGATGTTAATGCTATTGTGGTAAAGTTAATTATCATTATAAATGTATCAATGTTGGTGAGTCAAATTCGGATTAATTTTTATAATTTTTTTGTCATTTCAATCTTGAGTTAATAAGGGTGCAATATTATATTTTGGATTGAGTGAAAAAATATTCTTCTGAAATTTTTGTAGATATTTATAATAATAATCATATATTATGTTTTATGTATTTCTAGGATTTTGGCTCAAGTAATCTTAGAGTCTTAATAATCTGCTTGATGCTTTGTATGTATTACTTGATATTCTTAAGTAATTTTTTTTTATATTGAGTTCATGCGAGTATTATAAGTATTACCTAGCTTATGAATTAATTCTGATTTTTGTATTTATTAAAATGTTGGATTTGTAGTGTTGCAATGTTTATTATTTACTTTTGCTTTTTTCATTTGATTTCATGTTCTAGTATGTACAAATTGTTGTTCATATTTTTGGTATTGTCATGTTATATTATTGTACTGGTATGAAATGTAACTAAAATCGCCATACTATACATTTGTTTCATGTGTGTTGACTATAATACATTTATTCTTCTTTATTGTGAACAATATATTATATGTCTTACTATTCTTTTTTCCTGATTTTAATATTTGACTTCATCAATTTTTTTTTTATGAGTTGACATATGATTTGAGAATTTTAAAATTTCATTTAATAATATTTTATGGTATAAGGTTATTTGACACAAATGATGAATTTCTATGTTGAAAAGCTATTATTGCTCTTGAAGTTCATTTGGTTTATATTATGGATGTAAGGTTTGAACATGTATAATGATTTTTTTTCTTGGAGACATATTGATAATGATCAAATATTTGTAGTATCTTATGAGATGAATTATTTGTTAATTTTATAATTTATTCAAAGAAAGTTTTATGTTTTAAGAAAATATATAGTTGAATAAGAATATTATATATGTATTGAGCCTCAATATCATTTATGTAGCAAATTAATGATAGTTAAACAAAAAATCAGAAGTGCATTGGACAAATTTTTAATGATTTTTCAATAAATCTGTGAATAAATATCATGAGATTGTCATACGCATGGACATTGTTGAATATCTTAGAAAGTCTAATGTTTGTCATAAATTATCTCTATGTTTGGATTAGATTAATTTTTTGTTTATAAATAGGCCATATGAATTGATTGCAATGTTGTCTTAGATTGATTAATGAAAATATATATGATTATAATATTCTTAGATGTATTGTGATAATTTGAATGGTTTGGTTAGGAAATATTAAGTTTTCTAAAAAAAATTTAATGTGAAAAATATAATAATTAAAATTTATTTGGTTTGCATTTAGAGTATAAAGTAAACTAAATATAATGTAAAAAGAATCTGATATATTTGGATTATTTTAACTTGTTTGGTTGAAATCTCTACAAATATATGAATTCTTTTTTTTTTGTTTGCAAAATAAATGTAATGTAAATATTTTGAGATTATCGATATGACGTCCGGTGATTGGCGGCGGTCGGCGGTCGGCCGGTGGCAGACGGATGGTGGTGTGGCGGTCGGCCGAATGTCGATGATGGAGGCGGTGGTGGCGGTGCGGCGGGCGTGTCGATGGTGGTGGCGGGCGAACTCACACGGTGTATTTGAATTTCATCGGTTATCAAAATGACTATTCTAATGTATTTCAAATACACTACAAATGCATTGAAATTTTTTGCACCATACCAAACACTCAAAATTAAATTCGCATTTAATTTACTTTACGATAAATGCGAACCAAATAACCCAAGACAAGATTTCTCTAGCAAATAATGATATTATAGCAGATTAAATTGTGAGATTGATTCCAATTAGGGACAAATAAGAATGTCTTTTTGACATTACGATTATAATATCATTTTGATACGATGTGTAAATAAGCGATTAATGTAACTATCATATAGCATACATATGAAAGCTTACGTTAAAAATATTTAGAATTTTAAATCTTAAATTAGAGATTTCCTATTCAACCATTTAGGACATTATATTTGGTGACCTAGTGAGTTCTTATAGGGTTTAGCCTAGCTTAATAGGATTTGTTGGTTCGAAACCAAACTCAATTGTGAGATTGATTCCAATTAGGGAGCAATAAGAATGTCTTTTTGACATTACAATTATAATATCATTTTTGATACGATGTGTAAATAAGCAGTTAGTGTAACTATCATATAGCATACATATGAAAGTTTACGTTAAAAATATTTAGAATTTTTAATCTTAAATTAGAGATTTCCTATTCAACCATTTAGGACACTATATTTGGTGACCTAGTGAGTCCATATAGGGTTTAGCCTAGCTTAAAAGGATTAGGTGGTTCGAAACCAAACTCAAATCTAAACAAGTGATTGAATCAAACACATTTTAATTAAACCTAAATCTAATTTAACTTAGACTAAGGTAATTGAGGTGATCAACCTAATTAATCTACATAAGCTCAAAATCACCTAAACTCAAAGAAATTCAAATACAATTAAAATAAATTGAAAACAAATCAAATTAAAAAAAACATAAAGTCAATGCATGAATACAAATAAACTTAAAATTAAATTTAAATGAAGATAAAAGATGATTAATCATTTAATAAAGTGTTGAATTGTGTGGGTCCAACCAGGTTAAAGGTAAATTCATCAAAATTTAATCAAATAAAATTATTCCAAAGGCTTAAAATATTAAATGAACTTGTCTAAACATAAATATAAACAAATCGTGTTAAACTATCTGTTGATCTTGCAATTAATTCCTTTTATTTTTTATTTTATCGTTAATGCTTAGGAAAACTTCGGCGTCTCAGAAAACATCGTCGATGGGATTCCTCGGTTGAAAAACATGGCCGTGGGGCTACTCAAGCGTCGCATCTTGTCTCGGGCACAAAATTGCGAACTTTCGCGTCGTCGATTCACCATTATTACCATCTGGAAAGATCTCCATGAGACGGGAAGATGTGCCAAAGGCACATATGGCGAGACCCATATCTCAATTTTGATTATTTTGAAGCCTTACCCGCGACGCAGACGGGTTTCCTGAGCATAATTTCAAAATCTTGTAGCGATCCGCAAGCCTGAGAACTCTTCAGTTAAACATGCTTTGGCATGAGTAGTACTATGATGGGTGAGTCATGTTGAGCCATCTATTAATGCCGCCAAATTTATTTTATTTTATTTTTATTTTATTTTCGTTGACATCGCCATAAAACTTCGGAGAGCGACTCTGGAAGCGTCGTTGATGGGATGCCTATTGAAAAACATGAGTTGTGGCCCCTGGTGGTACGTCTTGTCGAAGGGCCTTACGAAAATCATTTTTCACATGATCATCCGTTTCCATTCGACCAAATCATAAAGATCTGTAGGCGCCGACAGGAGATGTCTAAAGCGCATCTAGTGGGACTCGTATCTCCTTTTGGCTATTTAAAGCCTTACCGCGCGGATAGGTTTCGGATGAGCCTGTTGTGGCAAATCTCCGGTAGCTGGCCGCAACCTGTGAATCCAGCGAACCCTTGATTAAGCGTGTTTGGAAAGAAGCGGTATGATGGGTGACCTCTTGGGAAGTCGTGCGTGTTGAACCATCTGTCGATCTGTATTTTATTTTATTTTATTTTTTCGTGATGCCAAGGTGGGTGATCATTTACAAAATGTCATTGATGGCATGCACGTAATTAAAACACAAGCCGTGTTGGCCACATGATCCGCATCTCATGCGAGGCCGGAAATCACCATAACTTGCACGATCGTGATTCGCCATGACCCCAACCGAAAAGATCTCCGTGGGTGCGCGATGCCGTAGATCTATCAGACCCATATCTCCGACTATTTCGACACTTTACCGCACGACTTAAAGCATAATTTTAAATCAGAGGACGCACCACACATGAGATCACACGAGAACTCTTCAATGTGCTTGCGGTGAAAGCAATATATGATGGGTGACCGCTGGAATTCATTGTGTTGAACCATCTATTGATGCCACCCAATTTATTTTCTTTTATTTTTATTTTATTTTACCGTTGAAGCACAAAAGTTGGAGATCGACTCCGAAAATGTCATCGATGGCATGCCTGATCAACAACATGGGCTATATCGGTGGTCCGCACATCTTATGCCACGTGAAATTGCCTTAATTTTGCATGATCATTTGATTTGCCATTATAACCCAAATCAAAGATATTAGCGACGAATGATAGCCGCAGCGCCAGATCTTTTTATTTTGAAGCCTTACCGCGGCACGGACGGGTTCCGGATGAGCACAATTTGAGCCAAATCTCCAACGAGCACGTTCACACCAAAGACACCGGATCTATGAGAACTTCTAAGCGTGCTTGGGCGAGCGATATGATACCTCTTATCGTGTTGAACCATCTGTCAATGTTGCCCATTTTATTTTTTTATTTTTTTATATTATTTTATCGTTTACATCGCAGAACTCGGAGATCGACTCCGAAAACATCGTCGATGGCATGCCTCATACAGAAAAATACAAGCTGTGGAGCCCACGCTGCTGGTCCGTGCGTATCATGTGGAGGCCACATGAAAATTGCCATACCTTCGCACACGATCGTTTGATTCACCATTATGACCCCTATCCAGAAATATGTCCGCAGGGCGCATGTCACATATGTGTCGCATCGATCTAGGACCAGATCTCGATTTCAACTATTTTGAAGCCTTACCACAACCCGGATATGTTACGGATGAGCACAATTTACGACAAATCTCCAATGGCGCTTACGAGCATACGAACCCATGAGAACTCTTCAGTTAAGCGTGCTTGGGGAGTAGATTATGATGGTGACTCTGTGTGAATCATCTATCCCCATTTTATTTTATTTTATTTTTATTTTATTTTACCGTTGATGCAGAGGGACTCGGTGATCGATTCTAAAAACGTCGTACATGGGATGCCTCGGGCTAAAAAACACGAGCCATGGGGCACGTTTCGATTCGGTGCATCTCGTGGAGGGCGCGTAAAATTGCCATAACATCGCATGATGATCGTTCGAGCCATTATAACCCCAATCGAAAGATCTCCACGACGCAACGCAGATGTGCCAAAGCATCTAGAGGAACTGATCTTGCTCAATGAGAGGTAGAGTCTTGGCTAGGTCCAAGATATGCACTAACTTCGCCTAACCGGCGTGTAGTAGGATGAACTAAAGGGGCTTATTTCTAAAGCATTAAAATGGCTAACAAGTAATGACGTGCCATCTATCAATCTTTCATCTTTCTACCTCAACCATGTTTGTCTGGTGTCCCGATCAACTTCATCACCTTCCATGGCTTATTATTCCCAAGAAGAGATCCTCTAGTATCAACCATGTGACTGTTGAGTCCTAACAAGTCATCTTTGTTGGGATCAAAGCGACCTTCTTCGACCGACCTCATACCCCAAGATCTCCTTATTCTCCATGAAATAATGTGCAACTATCTCATCTAAAGAATAATCCATCTCAACAGGTATGAACAGTCTAAGCTGACCGATGTGATCACTGTCGTGCACTGAGAGTCACCGAACCTCGCCTATCACTAGAGAGTCAATCCTATGTGTACTGTACTCACTGGATGAATGACACTCCTGATTGCTAATAGCTATGAGAGGGATAATAAGAAAGCTCTCGACCAGATAAGAAGAGAAGATGAGAGACATTCTCTGACTATTTTAATATAATTTACATATTCCTAAATAATATAGTTTGAATGCAGATCGATTGAATGCAAATTGATTCATGATCATTTTGCAGTTAAAAGCATGCATTCCTGCCATTTAGATTGCCAAAAATCGTGTTAATTCAATGGATGATGCTTAGTTTCTATGGTTGATGGATGACGTAATGCTCATTCATTCATGGGAACAAATGACCAAGATCTAATCGATAAATTTATTAAAATCTACATAAGAATTGCGGGTGAAATTGTGACCGCCTAATTGCGTTGAAACGAATTCCGTGTGGCTCATTTAATAAAGTAGGATCCATGTGAATCCCACGTGGATGAATCACACGTCGTTGCGTGTAAAGCGTCTCCATGTCAGTGCCACGTGGCGTTGACTGTTATAAAATGCAAAGTTTGATTTTTTTGAATTTTAAAAATTATAGAAAACCTTAAAAAATTTTAAAAATCATAAAAAAAATAAAATATTTAATTAAAAAATATAAATAAAAGCTCATGGATTCATCTTAGTGAGAGAAGAATTTATTAAACCAAAATCTTAAATTTTATTAGGTTTTTTGGATTAATTTGAGTTTAATTGAAAATAATCAAATCTAAATTAAACTTAAACCATTAATCCATTCAATTTCAAATTTTGGGGAATTAAAATTAAGCTTAAAATACATCTTATATAATTTTATCAAGATTTATTGTTAATTAAATCTATAGATATTAAATTTTCAATCATGAATTCTTAATGAAATTAATAATGAATTAAAAAAATTATGAAAAATATAAAATTAACTCAAAATTATAATGAACTTTAATGAACTTAAAACACAATTAGAATTCTCTGGAATTTAATAAACATTAAAATGACCTAATTAGATAATTAATTTAATTAATTGATTGGAACTTTATAAAAAATAATAATAAATTAATCAAAATTTCAAAAACTTAAATGAACTTTGTATGGATTCATCATCTAGAGGGGAATTTAAGAAAATTAAAACTTCTAAATATTGATAGTTAATTTAGTTTTAATTTATTTTATTGAAATAATTAAATTTTAATTAGTCTTAAATTACACATTTGATTAAGATGAAAATTTAGAAATTTAAATTGACAAGGAACCACTTGCTATAAATATTTAAGAGCCAACTGATCTTTTTGATAAGAAGTTATAAAATTTTCAATCTCTAGGATAATTTAAATAAAATAAAAAATAAAAAATATTGAAATTATGAAATTTTATGAAACCAATTTGAAACATCTTCATTCACATCATAATATTTAAAAAAATTTCTTAACTTTCTAAAGTTAAAGAATTTAATTAATCACACTTAAGACTTATTGGATTACTAAGGATATAAGAAATTAACTAAAGATTAAATTATGAAATTAATAATATTATGTTAAATAATTATTTAATTAAAATAAAGTTAATTACTTATGATTTTCATATTCAAATAACAAATTCAGAATCCATTTAATATAATCATAAAAAATATTTTTGAGGATGCTCTCAATCATCTTTGATGAGATGTGTATGAGTATATTTTCTCATGTGACATATATATTTAACTAGATTTCTCATAATATTAATACTACATTAGGATTTATTTAGATTTGTATTTCACTTCCTGAATACAAGCCTTCATAGTTAATTACCTTTCTTGTCAGAGAGAGGTCGATTAAGGTTAGAAATAAATATACCTCTTTGATATATATATATATTAGTATCTACAGTGCATAATATGACATAAATGATGTGGCCTATACCCTATATCTACATGATTTTGTCATCAAATGACACCATATGAAAAATGAATACTACTGAAGACCACTTGACTTTATATAACTCTACTATATTTCAATTATGGAAATAGCCTATATGCTCTAATGGTTTTACTCTTTGAGCCATGAATTGTATATATTTAAGAAGTAAAAATCCTTATGTTAATTAAAGTTGACTTAAAATTTAGCACTTTAGTCATATCATATTTGGCAAGAACACCTTGGATGACGTAACTATAAACAAGGATTCTTTGGATAGAAACTAACTCCCCTGGCTAAGTAGACTAGGGATCACGACAGCTTGTGCTGACAGAATTATGGGATCTTGACTGGATGGCGTGGCTTGTATATAGCTTCATTATATTTTGATCACAAAAATAGTTCATATGTTCCCTAATGATTTTAAACTTTGAGCCATGAATTATGAAATATATTTAACAGACAAAAACTCTTATGTTAGCTAAAGATGACTTAAAATTTAACATTTTAAACAAATATCATCCTATGTCTACAAGAATACCTTGAACGATGCTACTACTGACAAGAATTCTTCCATCAGGAACTAATTCCCTCGGCTAATTAGACTATGAATCCTCAGAGATAACCATGAGATTTAATTAGGCATGTCATCATCTTATCAACCCTATACACTTTAAGCTAAATGACAATCATTTATGTCATATTACGCACACCACTGTAATTAAATATATCAAAGAGGTATATTTATTTTCAACTTTAATCGAGACTGCTCTCTACTGCGGTAAGAGGGGTAATTAACTATGAAGTTTTGCATTCATAGGAAGTGAAATCCAGATCTAAATAAACCCTAATGTAATATTAATATTATGGGAAATCTAGTTGAATATATATATATATGCTCTATCATCTTTGACGAGATGTATGAGTATATATTTTCTCATGTGGCTGATTGATATACATATGCTCACTGTATCTTCAATTTCGACCACGGCACGGACGGGGTACCGCATGAACAATTTACTACATCTCCGGGCGCATGTCCAAAGACACCGGATCTTATAAGAACTCTTTAGTTAAGCGGGTGAGAGTATTACTTGATGGGTGACAAGTAGTTGTGTTTATCTATGCCTTATTTTATTTTCCTTTTATTTTTATTTTATTTTAGCATTGACGTCGAAGAACTTGAAGATCGCCATCGACATCGAAAGCGTCCGTGAGGATGCCTCAGACTACAAAATACGAGTCGCGGGCCCCACTCGGTTGATTCGCATCACACAAAAATCGTCGTAACTTTGTGCATGATCGCCCAATTCTCAATTATGACCCCAATCTGGAAAGACCTCCGTGAGATGCGACGATAGATGCCGCAGCACATTCCGATGACATGTATCTCGATTTAGATTATTTTGAAGCCTACTGCGATGAATGGGTTCCACGAGAACAATTTTCACACATCTCCGGTAGACTACGCCAAAGATGAGATCTTTTAACTTCTTAATCGCTTGGGCAAGAATATGATTATGATGGTGACCTAGGAAGTCGTCGTGTTACACCATCTGTTGATGCCGCCATTTTATTTTCCTTTATGTTTATTTTATTTTTCCGTTGACAGGAGAACTCCATTGACTCTAAAACATCGCCGTGGGATGCCTCGTCGAAACACGCACCACACACAACGATTCACGCTTCTCGAGCGAAAATCATCATAACTTTGCCGATCGTCACCATTATGACCCAATCCAAAGATATCGTGAGGCACGATGCGAGATTAATTTGCAACCTATCTTCAAGATGTACACGCAACACATAGAACTCTTCAAAGCGTGGGCGAGAATATTATTATGATGGATGACCTCTTGGGAAGTTGTCGTGTTGCACCATCTATTGATGTCGTCCATTTTATTTTTCTTTTAATTTTATTTTATTATACCGCTGATGTCAGAGAATTCGTCGATCACCATCTTCTCCAAAACATTGTCCGTGGGATTCCTCGGACTGCAAATTATGAGCCACGGGCCCCACGCAGGTGATCCGCGTGTCTCGGGAGGAAGCCGCATGGAAATTGCCATAACCGCTCAAGATCGTCCGACTGCAATTTTGACCCCAACCGGAAGACCTTCCGGGCGCAACGAGCATTTGTGCCGCAATGCATATCGGGACTGTATCTCTTATTATTTTGAAGCCCTATCGTGGTACAAATGGTTTCCATGAGAACAATTTATATCACATCTCAGGTAGCACCGCACCGACACCAAATCCCATGAGAAATCTTGGTTATGCATGCTTAGAGAGTAGATATGGGTAACCTGGGAAGTCGTTGTATTACATCATTGGATGTCGCCCATTTTATTTTCATTATATGTTTATTTTATTTTACCACCGATGTCGGGAGAACTTGGCGACGCCATCTACTCGAAAATGATGCCTTACCGCAAAACATGACCTATAGATACAACGCAGCTGATCCGCGTGTCTCGGGGGAGGCTGCATGGAAATCACCGTAACTTCGCGCATGATCATCTGATTCACCGTTATGACCCCAATCCGGAAAGACCTATGCAAGGCGCATGATGCGAAGATGTGCCTCATGTATCTCTGATTTCGACTATTTTGAATCCCAACTGCGACATGGATGGGTTTCATAGGGGAACAATTTGCACATTTCACGGGTGATCGCACCGACACAGATCCATGAGAACTTTTACGTTAAGCGTGCTTGAGTAGTACTTATGATAGGTGACCTTATAGAAGTCGTCGTTTGCACCATTTGTAGATTCCTCACATTTTATTTTTCTTTTATGTTTATTTTATTTTACCACTAACACCAAAGAACTCGGTGATCGCCCCAAAAATGTCATTCGTGGGATGCTTCGGCCTACAAAACACGAGCCACGGGGCCGACGCGGTTGATTCGTGCCTCATGGGTGGAGGCCACATGGAAATCGTCATAACTTCATGCACGGTCATCCGATCCCCCATTATGACCCCAATCGAAATATCTCCGACGACGTGTAGATGTGCACATTTGGACTCGATTCTAATTTGCTATTTTGAAAACCTATTGAGACACGAATGGGTTCCGCGAGAACAATCCATCTTGTGACGTGACCCACCACACCACAAATTTTATGAGAACTCTTTAGTTAAACGTGCTTGGGCGAGAGCAGTACTATGTTGGGTGACCTCCTGAAGTCGCCGTTGCACCATATATTGATGCCACCCATTTTATTTTATTTTACCGCTGACGTCGGAGAACTCAGCGATCGCCATCGACTTTGAAAACGTCATCCATGGGATGCCTCATACTGCAAATCACGAGTTACCGACTCGATGCGATTGATTCGAGCATCTCGGGTAGAGGCCGCACGGAAATCGCCATAACTTCATGCACGATTGTCCGATTTGCCATTATGACCCCAATCCGGAAAGACCTCCGCGGGGCGCATGACGCGCAGATGCGCCGCCTCTAGTGGGACTCGTATCTCCGATTTTGACTATTTTGAAGCCTTACCGCTGAACAGACGGGTTTTGCTTGAGAATAATTTGCAACACATCTCCAGCGGGTGCGACCGTACCAGCACACCAGATCCCATGAGAATGGGTGACCTCTTGGGAAGTCATCGTGTTGCATCATATGTTGATGCTGCCCATTTTATTTTCCTTTTATATTTATTTTATTTTAACGCTGACGCCGAGAACTTCGAATTGCCATTGACTCCAAAATTTTGGTCCGTGGGATGCCTCGAACTGCAAAACACGAGCAACGGGCCCCAAGCGGCTGATTTGTGCGTCTTAGGTGGAGGTCGCACTGAAATCGTCATAACTTCATGCACGGTCGTCCGATCCACCATTATGACCCTAATCCAAAAAGATCTTTGTGGGGCGCACGACGCGCAGATATTCTGCATGCGCATTTAGCGGGACATGTACCCATTTTATTCCCTTTTATTTTTAATTTATTTTACCGTTGACACCAGAGAACTCAGCGATCGACTCCAAAAACGTCATCGATGAGATGGCACCGAAAAACACGGAGTGCACGTGTGGTTGATCTGCACATCTCGTGTGGAGGCCGCATGAAAATCACCATAATTTCGCACACGATTGTCCTATTCGCCATTATGACCCCAACGAAAAATCTTGGCTGACGATGTAATGATGAGCCGCAGCGATCTGTTGGACCATATCTCCATTTTCGCTATTTGAAGCCTTATCGGATGGACGGTGCATGAGCACAATTTGGCGCAGGGCGACCACACCGACACTGATCCCATGAGAACTCTTGAAGTATGCTTGAGAACAAGCATGAAGGGTGGCCTCCTGGGAAGGCGTTGTGTTGAACCATATGTTGATGCCGCCCAATTTATTTTATTTTACTATTAACGCCGGAGAACTCAGAGATCGACTCTGAAAATGTAATCGATGGCATGCCTCATATTGAAAAACACGAGCCGTGCGGCCCACGAGGATGGTCCGCCCATGTCGTGCCAAGGCCATACGAAAATCACCATAACTTTGCGCATGATAGTACAATTTGACATTATGACCCCAATCCGAAAAGATCTCTATGGGGCACACGATGCGCAAATGTGTCTCGGGCGCAACTAGGGGGACCCATATCTCTGATTTTAGTTAGTTCGAAGCCTTACCGTGGTACGAACGAGTTCCGCATGAGCATAATTTACGGCAAATCTCAGGCGCCGCACTAAAGACACCGATCCAGAACTCTTCGATCGTGCTTGGGAAAAGCGATCATGATGGGCGATGTCATGGAAAATCGTGTTAAACTATCTGTTGATGCTGCCCATTTTAATTCCTTTTATTTTTTTATTTTATCGTTAATGCCAGAAAACTCGGCGATCGACTCCGAAAACATCGTCGATGGGATTCCTCGGACTGAAAAACATGAGCCGTGGGGCCTACTCAACTGGTCCGCACATCTTGTGCGAAGGCCGCACAAAAATTGCCAGAACTTTGCGCACGATCGTCTGATTCACCATTATGACCCCAATCTGGAAAGATCTCCGCAGGGCGCACGACGGGAAGATGTGCGCGCAAAGGCACATATGGCGTGACCCATATCTCGATTTTGATTATTTTGAAGCCACGCTGCAGTTTCAAGAGCATAAATCTTCAACGGGCGCGATCGCACAAAGACACCGATCTCATGAGAACTCTTCGAGCTTGCTTGTGAGTAGCTATGATGGAGTCATGTTGAGCCATCTATTAATGCCGCCTTTATTTTATTTTATTTTTATTTTATTTTGCCGTTGACATCGCAAAACTCGGAGAACGACTCTGGAAACGTCGTTGATGGGATGCCTCGTATTGAAAAACATGAGTTGTGGCCCTCGCGGCTGGTCTGCGCGTCTTGTGCAGAGGACGCACGAAAATCGTCATAATTTTCACATGATCATCCGTTTCGCCATTACGACCCAAATCTATAAAGATCTCTGTGGGGCGCATGACACGCAGATGTGCTAAAGGCGCATCTAGTGGGACTCGTATCTCTGCTTTTGGCTATTTCAAAGCCTTACCGCAGCACGGATAGGTTTCGGATGAGCACAATTTGTGGCAAATCTCTGGCGCGACCGCATAAAGACGCAGATCCTACGAGAACCCTTAAGCGTGTTTGGGCGAGCGTTTATGATGGGTGACCTCTTGGGAAGTCGTGTTGAACCATCCCGATGCCCCATTTTATTTTATTTTTATTTTACCGATGCCAAAGAATTGGGTGATCGACTACAAAAATGTCATTGATGGCATGCCTCGTACTAAAAAAACACAAGCCGTGTTGGCCACACAGCTGATCCGGGCATCTCATGCGGAGGCTGCACGGAAATCACCATAACTTCGTGCACGATCGTTTGATTCGCCATTATGACCCCAATCCGAAAAGATCTCCGTGGGGTGCACGATGCGTAGATGTGCCGTAGGTGCATCTAACAGGACCCATATCTCCGATTTCGGCTATTTCGACACTTTATCGCTGCACAGACGGGTTCTGCATGAGCATAATTTGTGCCAAATCTCCAGAGGACGTGACCACACCAGCACATGAGATCACATGAGAACTCTTCAATTAAGTGTGCTTGTGCGAGAGCAATACTATGATGGGTGACCGCCTGGGAATTCATTGTGTTGAACCATCTATTGATGCCACCCAATTTATTTTCTTTTATTTTTATTTTATTTTACCGTTGAAGCACAAAAGTTGGAGATCGACTCCGAAAATGTCATCGATGGCATGCCTCGTACTGAACAACATGGGCTATGGGGCCCACGTGGCTGGTCCGCACATCTCGTGCAGATGCCATACAGAAATTGCCTTAATTTCTTGCATGATCATTCGATTTGCCATTATAACCCAAATCCTGAAAGATATTCGCAGGGCGCACGACACGTAGATGTGCCGCAGGCGCCGTATCTCCAATTTCGGCTATTTTGAAGCCTTACCGCAGCACGGACGGGTTCCGGATGAGCACAATTTGAGCCAAATCTCCAACGAGCACGTTCACACCAGCACACCAGATCCTATGAGAACTCTTCAGTTAAGCGTGCTTGGGCGAGAGCAGTATAATGATGGGTGACCTCTTACGAAGTCGTCGTGTTGAACCATCTGTCAATGTTGCCCATTTTATTTTTTTATTTTTTTATATTATTTTATCGTTTACATCGCAGAACTCGGAGATCGACTCCGAAAACATCGCCGATGGCATGCCTCATCGTAAAAATACAAGCCGTGGAGCCCACGCCGCGGTCGGTATCATCATGGAGGCCACATGAAAATTGCCATACCTTCGCACACGATCGTTTGATTCACCATTATGACCCCTATCCAGAAATATGTCCGCAGGGCGCATGTCACATAGATGTGCTGCAGCCGCATCTAGCTGGACCCGTATCTCTGATTTCAACTATTTTGAAGCCTTACCACAACCCGGATATGTTCTGGATGAGCACAATTTACGACAAATCTCCAATGAGCGCTACCGACGAGCAAACCGTAACCCATGAGAACTCTTCAATTAAGCGTGCTTGGGGAGAGTAGTACTATGATGGGTGACCTCCTAGAAGTCGTTGTGTTGAATCATCTATCGACGCCGCCCATTTTATTTTATTTTATTTTTATTTTATTTTACCGTTGATGCAGAGGGACTCGGTGATCGATTCTAAAAACGTGCATATGGGATGCCTGGGCTAAAAACACGAGCCATGTTTGCTGTCGTGCATCTCGTGTGGAGGGCACCTAAAATTGCCATAACATGCGATGATCGCTCGAGCCATTATAACCCCAATCCAGAAAGATCTCCACGGGATGCACAACGCACAGATGTGCCAAAGGCATCTAGAGGAACCCGTATCTTGCTCAATGAGAGGTAGAGTCTTGGCTAGGTCCAAGATATGCACTAACGCCTAGCGCTGAGTAGTAGGATGAACTAAAGGGGCTTATTTCTAAAGCATTAAAATGGCTGCTAACAAGTCCTGTAACAGACGTGCCATCCTATCAATCTGTTCATCTTTCTACCTCAACTGATGTCGGAGGTGCTGGGCTGATTCAGTGGTGTCTTCCTGATCAACTTCATCACCTTCCATGGCTTATTATTCCCTAAGAAGAGATCCTCTAGTATCAACCATGCTGACTCCTGTTGAGTCCCCCTAACAAGTCATCTTTGTTGGGATCAAAGCTGACCTTCTCTTCATCTGACCAGTCATACCCCAAGATCTCCTTATTCTCCATGAAATAATGTGCAACTATCTCATCTAAAGAATAATCCATCTCAACAGGTATGAACAGTCTAAGAATGATGTGATCACCGCTAATCGAGAGTCACCAACCTCCTATCACTAGAGAGTCAATCCTCTACTCACTTTGGATGAATGACACTCACGCTAATAGCTATGAGAGGATAATAAGAAAGCTCTACCGATAAGAAGAGAAGATGACATTCTCGACTATTTTAATATAATTTACATATTCTAAATAATATAGTTTGAATGCAGATCGATTGAATTGATTGATTCATGATCATTTAAAAGCATGCATTCCTGCCATTTAGATTGCCAAAAATCGTGTTAATTCAATGGATGATGCTTAGTTTCTATGGTTGATGGATGACGTAATCTCCTTCGTTCATTCATTCTGTTAGGAACAAATGACCAAGATCTAATCAGATAAATTTATTAAAATCTACATAAGAATTGCGGGTGAAATTGTGACCATCTAATTGACAGTTGAAACGAATTCCGTGTGGCTCATTTAATAAAGTAGGATCCATGTGAATCCCACGTGGATGAATCACACGCCGCTATGCGTAAAGCGTCCCATGTCGTGCTAATGCATGCTGATCATATAAAATGCAAAGTTTGATTTTTTTGAATTTTAAAAATTATAGAAAACCTTAAAAAATTTTAAAAATCATAAAAAAAATAAAATATTTAATTAAAAAATATAAATAAAAGCTCTATGGATTCATCTTAGTGAGGAGAAGAATTTATTAAACCAAAAATCTTAAATTTTATTAGGTTTTTTGGATTAATTTGAGTTTAATTGAAAATAATCAAATCTAAATTAAACTTAAACCATTAATCCATTCAATTTCAAATTTTGGGGAATTAAAATTAAGCTTAAAATACATCTTATATAATTTTATCAAGATTTATTGTTAATTAAATCTATAGATATTAAATTTTCAATCATGAATTCTTAATTTTATGAAATTAATAATGAATTAAAAAAATTATGAAAAAATATAAAATTAACTCAAAAAATTATAATGAACTTTAATGAACTTAAAAACACAATTAGAATTCTCTGGAATTTAATAAACATTAAAATGACCTAATTAGATAATTAATTTAATTAATTGATTGGAACTTTATAAAAATAATAATAAATTAATCAAAATTTCAAAAAACTTAAATGAACTTTGTATGGATTCATCATCTAGAGGGGAATTTAAGAAAATTAAAACTTCTAAATATTGATAGTTAATTTAGTTTTAATTTATTTTATTGAAATAATTAAATTTTAATTAGTCTTAAATTACACATTTGATTAAGATGAAAATTTAGAAATTTAAATTGACAAGGAACCACTTGCTATAAATATTTGAGCCAACCGATCTTTTGATAAGAAGTTATAAAATTTTCAATCTCTAGGATAATTTAAATAAAATAAAAAATAAAAAATATTGAAATTATGAAATTTTATGAAACCAATTTGAAACATCTTCATTCACATCATAATATTTAAAAAAATTTCTTAACTTTCTAAAGTTAAAGAATTTAATTAATCACACTTAAGACTTATTGGATTACTAAGGATATAAGAAATTAACTAAAGATTAAATTATGAAATTAATAATATTATGTTAAATAATTATTTAATTAAAAATAAAAGTTAATTACTTATGATTTTCATATTCAAATAACAAATTCAGTAATCCATTTAATATAATCGGTCATAAAAAATACTTTTGAGGATGCTCTCAATCATCTTTGATGAGATGTGTATGAGTATATTTTCTCATGTGACAGATATATTTAACTAGATTTCTCATAATATTAATACTACATTAGGATTTATTTAGATTTGTATTTCACTTCCTATGAATACAAGCCTTCATAGTTAATTACCTTTCTTGTCACAGTAGAGAGCAGTCTCGATTAAGGTTAGAAATAAATATACCTCTTTGATATATATATATATTAGTATCTAGTGGTGTGCATAATATGACATAAATGATTTGTATGTGGCCTATACCCTATATCTACATGATTTTGTCATCAAATGACACCATATGAAAAATGAATACTACTAGAACCCTCTGACCGGGTGGCTTGACTTCTATATAACTCTACTATATTTCAATTATGGAAATAGCCTATATGCTCCCTAATGGTTTTACTCTTTGAGCCATGAATTATAGTATATATTTAAGAAGTAAAAATCCTTATGTTAATTAAAGTTGACTTAAAATTTAGCACTTTAGTCATATCATATTGGGTCTGCAAGAACACCTTGGATGACGTAACCCATAACAGTTAACAAGGATTCTTTGGATAGAAACTAACTCCCCTGGCTAAGTAGACTAGGGATCACGACGGCATGTTATGGGATCTTGACCGATGGCTTGTATATATTCATTATATTTTGATCACAAAAATAGTTCATATGTTCCTAATGATTTTAAACTTTGAGCCATGAATTATGAAATATATTTAATGAAAAAACTCTTATGTTAGCTAAAGATGACTTAAAATTTAACATTTTAAACAAATATCATCCCAAGTCTACAAGAATACCTTGAACGATGCTACTACTGACAAGAATTCTTCCATCAGGAACTAATTCCCTCGGCTAATTAGACTATGAATCACGACATCCCGAGATGACAGAACCATGAGATTTAATTAGGCATGTCATCATCACTATCAACCCTATACACTTTAAGCTAAATGACAATCATTTATGTCATATTACGCACACCACTAGACACTAATATATATCAAAGAGGTATATTTATTTTCAACTTTAATCGAGACTGCTCTCTACTGCGGTAAGAGGGGTAATTAACTATGAAGTTTTGCATTCATAGGAAGTGAAATCCAGATCTAAATAAACCCTAATGTAATATTAATATTATGGGAAATCTAGTTGAATATATATATATATGCTCTCTATCATCTTTGACGAGATGTGTATGAGTATATTTTCTCATGTGGCTGATTGATATACATATGCTCACTGTATCTTCAATTTCGACCACGGCACGGACGGGGTACCGCATGAGAACAATTTACACTACATCTCCAGCGGGCGCGACTGTCCCAGCACACCAGATCTTATAAGAACTCTTTAGTTAAGCGTGCTTGGAGAGTATTGATGGCCTCTAAGTTGTTTGTTGTTTTATCTATCGATCTTATTTTATTTTATTTTTATTTTATTTTAGCATTGACGTCGAAGAACTTGAAGATCGCCATCGACATCGAAAACGTCATCCGTGAGGATGCCTCAGACTACAAAATACGAGTCGCGGGCCCCACTCGGTTGATTCGCATCACACAAAAATCGTCGTAACTTTGTGCATGATCGCCCAATTCTCAATTATGACCCCAATCTGGAAAGACCTCCGTGAGATGCACGACGCATAGATGTGCCGCAGGCACATCTGATGGGACATGTATCTCTGATTTAGATTATTTTGAAGCCCTACCTGCGGCATGAATGGGTTCCACAGGAGAACAATTTTTCACACATCTCCAGCGGGCGTGACTACGCCAGCATGCTAGATCCCATGAGAACTCTTCAGTTAATCATGCTTGGGCAAGAGTAGTACTATGATAGGTGACCTCCTAGGAAGTCGTCGTGTTACACCATCTGTTGATGCCGCCCATTTTATTTTCCTTTTATGTTTATTTTATTTTTCCGTTGACGCCGGAGAACTCGACGATTGCCATCGACTCTAAAAACATCGCCCGTGGGATGCCTCAGACTGCAAAACACGAGCCACGGGCACCACACGGCTGATTCACGCTTCTCGAGAGGTCACACGAAAATCATCATAACTTCGTGCACGATCGTCTGATCCACCATTATGACCCCAATCCGGAAAGATATCTGTGAGGCACACGATGCGGAGATTAATTTGCAACCTATCTTCAGCAAGCGTAGCCGCACCAACACACTAAATTTCATGAGAACTCTTCAATTAAGCGTGCTTGGGCGAGAATATTATTATGATGGATGACCTCTTGGGAAGTTGTCGTGTTGCACCATCTATTGATGTCGTCCATTTTATTTTTCTTTTAATTTTATTTTATACCGATGTCGAGAATTCGTCGATCACCATCTTCTCCAAAACATTGTCCGTGGGATTCCTCGGACTGCAAATTATGAGCCACGGGCCCCACGCAGGTGATCCGCGTGTCTCGGGAGGAAGCCGCATGGAAATTGCCATAACTTCGCTCAAGATCGTCCGACTCGCAATTTTGACCCCAATCCGGAAAGACCTTCACGGGGCGCACAACGAGCATTTGTGCCGCAGTCGCATATAACGGGACCTGTATCTCTTATTTCGGCTATTTTGAAGCCCTATCGTGGTACAAATGGTTTCCACATGAGAACAATTTATATCACATCTCCAGCGGGTGCGACCGCACCAGCACACCAAATCCCATGAGAAATCTTCAGTTATGCATGCTTAGGCGAGAGTAGTACTACGATGGGTAACCTCCTAGGAAGTCGTTGTATTACATCATCTGTGGATGTCGCCCATTTTATTTTCATTATATGTTTATTTTATTTTACCACCGATGCCGGAGAACTTGGCGACTGCCATCTACTCTGAAAATGTTCTCCGTGGGATGCCTCGGACTGCAAAACATGACCTATAGATACAACGCAGCTGATCCGCGTGTCTCGGGGGAGGCTGCATGGAAATCACCGTAACTTCGCGCATGATCATCTCGATTCACCGTTATGACCAATCCGGAAAGACTATGCAAGGCATGATGCGAAGATGTGCCTCATGTATCTCGATTAATTATTTTGAATCCCAACCGACATGGATGGGTTTCAGGAACAATTCCGCACATTTCGCGGGCGCACGCATCGCCAACCCGCATCCCATGAGAACTTTTCTGTTAAGCGTGCTTGGACGAGAGTAGTACTATGATAGGTGACCTTATAGGAAGTCGTCGTGTTGCACCATTTGTAGATTCCTCACATTTTATTTTTCTTTTATGTTTATTTTATTTTACCACTAACACCAAAGAACTCGGTGATCGCCCCAAAAATGTCATTCGTGGGATGCTTCGGCCTACAAAACACGAGCCACGGGGCCGACGCGGTTGATTCGTGCCTCATGGGTGGAGGCCACATGGAAATCGTCATAACTTCATGCACGGTCATCCGATCCCCCATTATGACCCCAATCCAGAAATATCTCCGTGGGGCACACGACGTGTAGATGTGCTGCAAGCACATTTGGCGGGACTCGTATCTCTAATTTCGGCTATTTTGAAAACCTATTGAGACACGAATGGGTTCCGCATGAGAACAATTTGCAGCCCATCTTCAGCGATTGTGACGGCACCACCACACCACAAATTTTATGAGAACTCTTTAGTTAACCGTGCTTGAGCGAGAGTAGTACTATGTTGGGTGACCTCCTCGGAAGTCGTCGTGTTGCACCATATATTGATGCCACCCATTTTATTTTATTTTACCGCTGACGTCGGAGAACTCAGCGATCGCCATCGACTTTGAAAACGTCATCCATGGGATGCCTCATACTGCAAATCACGAAGTTACCGCTTCGAGCGCGATTGATTCGCTCTGGAGGCCGCACGAAATCGCCATAACTTCATGCACGATTGTCCGATTGCCATTATGACCAATCCGGAAAGACCATGGCGATGACGCGCAGCGCCGCCTCTAGTGGGACTCAGATATTTTGACTATTTTGAAGCCTTACCGCAGAACAGACGGGTTTTGCTTGAGAATAATTTGCAACACATCTCGTAGGATGCACAAAGACACCGTGATCCCATGAGAATGGGTGACCTCTTGGGAAGTCATCGTGTTGCATCATATGTTGATGCTGCCCATTTTATTTTCCTTTTATATTTATTTTATTTTAACGTTGACGCCGGAGAACTCGGCAATTGCCATTGACTCCAAAATTTTGGTCCGTGGGATGCCTCGAACTGCAAAACACGAGCAACGGGCCCCAAGCGGCTGATTTGTCGCGCCGAGGTCGACAAATCGTAACTTCATGCCGTCCATCCACCATTATGACCCTAATCCAAAAAAGATCTTTGGCGCATGACGCAGATATTCTCGCAGATGCGATTTAGGACATGTACCCATTTTATTCCCTTTTATTTTTAATTTATTTTACACACACCGTGAGAACGTGATCGACTCAAAAGCGTCATCGATGATGGCAGAAAAACACGAGTCGTGGGGCCCACGTGGTTGATCTGCACATCTCGTGTGGAGGCCGCATGAAAATCACCATAATTTCGCACACGATTGTCCTATTCGCCATTATGACCCCAATCCGGAAAATCTTCGGGGGCACGATGCGATACGATGCAGCGATTCTGGACCATATCTCCGATTTCGCTATTTCAAGCCTTATCGCGACGGACGGGTTCCGCATGAGCAATTTTGCGAATCTCGGCAATTCACAAAGACACTAGATCCTATGAGAACTCTTAAGTATGCTTGAACAAGCTTATGAAGGGTGGCCTCCGGGAAGGCGTTGTGTTGAACCATATGATGCCGCCAATTTATTTTATTTTACTATTAACGCCGGAGAACTCAGAGATGAAAATGTAATGGCATGCCTCATATTGAAAAACACGAGCCGTGCGGCCCACGAGGATGGTCCGCATGTCGCGTGCGCCATCTGAAAATCACCATAACTTTGCGCGATGAAGAATTTGACATTATGACCCCAACCAAAAGATCTATGGGGCACGATGCGCAAATGTGTCTCGCGCAACTGTGGGGGACCCATATCTCGATTTTAGTTAGTTAAGTTTTACCGGTAATAACGAGTTCCGCATGAGCATAATTTACGGCAAATCTCCAGCGGGCGGGCCGCACCAGCACACCAGATCCTATGAGAACTCTTCAGTTAATCGTGCTTGGGAAAAAGCAGTACTATGATGGGCGATGTCATGGAAAATCGTGTTAAACTATCTGTTGATGCTGCCCATTTTAATTCCTTTTATTTTTTTATTTTATCGTTAATGCCAGAAAACTCGGCGATCGACTCCGAAAACATCGTCGATGGGATTCCTCGGACTGAAAAACATGAGCCGTGGGGCCTACTCAACCGTCGCATCAGCGCGGCCGCACAAAAATTGCCAGAACTTTGCGCACGATCGTCTGATTCACCATTATGACCCCAATCTGGAAAGATCTCCGCAGGGCGCACGACGGGAAGATGTGCCAAAGGCACATATGGCAGGACCCATATCTCCGATTTTGATTATTTTGAAGCCTTACCGCGGCACGGACGGGTTTCACAAGAGCATAATTTACGGCAAATCTTCAACGGGCGCGATCGCACCAGCACACCAGATCTCATGAGAACTCTTCAGTTAAACATGCTTTGGCATGAGTAGTACTATGATGGGTGAGTCATGTTGAGCCATCTATTAATGCCGCCAAATTTATTTTATTTTATTTTTATTTTATTTTGCCGTTGACATCGCAAAACTCGGAGAACGACTCTGGAAACGTCGTTGATGGGATGCCTCGTATTGAAAAACATGAGTTGTGGCCCTCGCTCGGTTCGCTTCAGGACACTAAAAATCGTCATAATTTTCACATGATCATCCGTTTCGCCATTACGACCCAAATCTATAAAGATCTCGGCGATGACACGCATGACAAAAGCTAAAGCATCTGGGACTCGTATCTCTGCTTTTGGCTATTTCAAAGCCTTACCGCAGCACGGATAGGTTTCGGATGAGCACAATTTGTGGCAAATCTCCAGCGGGCGCGACCGCACCAAAGACGCAGATCCCACGAGAACCCTTCGCTAAGCGTTTGAGAGCGGGTGACCTCTTGGGAAGTCGTCGTGTTGAACCATCTGTCGATGCCGCCCATTTTATTTTATTTTATTTTACCGCTGATGCCAAAGAATTGGGTGATCGACTACAAAAATGTCATTGATGGCATGCCTCGTACTAAAAAAACACAAGCCGTGTTGGCCACACAGCTGATCCGGGCATCTCATGCGGAGGCTGCACGGAAATCACCATAACTGCGATCGCGTTTGATTCGCCATTATGACCCAATCCAAAAGATCTCCGGGTGCAATGCGAGCATGATGTAGGTGCATCTAAGACCCATATCTCCGATTTCTATTATTTCGACACTTTACCGCAGACGGGTTCGCATGAGCATAATCTCCGAGGACGTGACCACACCAAAGACATGAGATCACATGAGAACTCTTCAATTAAGTGTGCTTTGGCAGAGCAATACTATGATGGGTGACTCGGGAATTCATGTTGAACCATCATTTGCCACCCAATTTATTTTCTTTTATTTTTATTTTATTTTACCGTTGAAGCACAAAGTTGGAGATCGAAAAATGTCATCGATGGTATGCTCATCAACAACATGGGCTATGGGGCTCACGCGGGTCCGCATCTCGCCATACGAAATTGCCTTAATTTCTTGCATGATCATTCGATTTGCCATTATAACTGAAAGATATTCGCAGGGACGCACGATAGCCGCAGCGTAGATTCTCCAATCGGCTATTTTGAAGCCTTACCGCAAAGACGACGGGTTCCTGATGAGCACAATTTGAGCCAAATCTCCAACGAGCACGCTCACACCAAAGACACCGATCCCATGAGAACTCTTCGCTTAAGCGTGCTTGAGCAAGATATATGGGTGACCTCTTACTAAGTCGTGTTGAACCATCTCAATGTTGCCCATTTTATTTTTTTATTTTTTATATTATTTTATCGCTTTAACTGAGAGATCGAAAACATCGTCGATGGCATGCCTCATACGTGTACAAGTGGAGCCCACGCCGCCGTCGCAGGCGGAGGCCACATGAAAATTGCCATACCTTCGCACACGATCGTTTGATTCACCATTATGACCCCTATCCAGAAATATGTCCTGGCATGTCACATGGGATGCCGCAATGCATCTGGGACCCGTATCTCTGATTTCAACTATTTTGAAGCCTTACCACAACCCGGATATGTTCTGGATGAGCACAATTTACGACAAATCTCCAATGAGCGCTACCGCACGAGCATACCAGAACCCATGAGAACTCTTCAATTAAGCGTGCTTGGGGAGAGTAGTACTATGATGGGTGACCTCCTAGAAGTCGTTGTGTTGAATCATCTATCGACGCCGCCCATTTTATTTTATTTTATTTTTATTTTATTTTACCGTTGATGCAGAGGGACTCGGTGATCGATTCTAAAAACGTCGTACATGGGATGCCTCGGGCTAAAAAACACGAGCCATGGGGCCCACGTTGCTGATTCGTGCATCTCGTGTGGAGGGCGCACGAAAATTGCCATAACATTGCGCATGATCGTTCGATTCGCCATTATAACCCCAATCCAGAAAGATCTCCACGGGACGCACAACGCACAGATGTGCCAAAGGCGCATCTAGAGGAACCCGTATCTTGCTCAATGAGAGGTAGAGTCTTGGCTAGGTCCAAGATATGCACTAACTTCATCCGACGCGACGTAGTAGGATGAACTAAAGGGGCTTATTTCTAAAGCATTAAAATGGCTGCTAACAAGTCCTGTAACAGACGTGCCATCCTATCAATCTGTTCATCTTTCTACCTCAACCGATCCTGAGGTCCGGGTCGATGGTGTCTTCCTGATCAACTTCATCACCTTCCATGGCTTATTATTCCCTAAGAAGAGATCCTCTAGTATCAACCATGCTGACTCCTGTTGAGTCCCCCTAACAAGTCATATTTGTTGGGATCAAAGCTGACCTTCTCTTCATCTGACCAGTCATACCCCAAGATCTCCTTATTCTCCATGAAATAATGTGCAACTATCTCATCTAAAGAATAATCCATCTCAATGTGTAACAGCCTAAGTCGACCGATGATCACCGCCGTAATCGAGAGTCACCGAACCTCGCCTATCACTAGAGAGTCAATCCTATGTGTACTGTACTCACTGGATGAATGACACTCCTGATTGCTAATAGCTATGAGAGGGATAACAATCCTAAGATGTTCCACTACCACTTGGGGACTGACCGTCATCCGAATATTCTGTAATAGTCCACCATCTCCGCATTCGAATCGTATGGGCAGAGTTGGTGAAGGGACAACCATGATGCTTCGGGGTCACCACTCCTTCAACACCACCACTAGGGCAGAAGGCCAAATATGAGAGCTCACCACAATGGGTGGTGTAAGGGTAGGATCCCTTGGATTGGATCACCAAGGCGCTTTTCCTCGGATGGGCTTTCATGGCCTTAGATGGAATAGGAGATGTTATAACCTAAATTGTCGATGGTGGATGAGGGGTAGAGCGGTGGGGTGGATACACCACCGACTCTCTATGCACAAGAACTGCCCTCCTATGATGGCTAGTCCCAATGAGAAGGATATTGTCAGTATGGTCAGCGCGGGTAAGGAGCTGAGCTGGAAAATCAATCAAAGAGGAAGTGTCCGACTGACGGTTGAACCTCCGTTTCTCCCTGCTAGTAACATGTGTTGTATGGACCCCCTCTCCTGGTGAATCTACTTTCTCACAGTATGGGGGATGAAAGATCAGAGATCAAACTCTGTCACAGACTCTGAGCATCCATATGCTCCGCCTACCTGGCGTAAGATAGACCGAAGGCCGACGTATGACCTTCTTCTCCTGGAAACTATTGATTAAAAATGTACCACTACAGGAGGTAATGAATGGATCCTCCTAACATCTTCTCTATCTAATCTAAAGAGAGGATGAAACTAGTTTTCTATAATTAGTGGTGAAGTGACAAGGAGGAACTTCGCCCACGCTTGATGTCAGGCCTCCTTGCAATCGGTGTGGTGTCACTTGATCATGCGTTCATATTACTAGTCGTGTATGCGTAGGATGGGAGAGTGAACCATACTCAAATGTTGGGAGGCAAGCCCTAAGACCACGGGAGCCTTCCCCTTGGAGGGTACAGATGAGATGGTGCTAACCCTCACTGTGGCAGCATGAGAAACCAGCATTGCAATCATAGCTGGTACTATTGGCACTGCTATGCATGAAGCCTATGGTACTTCCATAGCTTTCCTCGGAGGAGACATCGAGTCGAGGGTAAGTCAATCGATGACCGCCTTCTACGATCACCTTGGTCCGACGTAGTGAGGGAGTGCCCTCACAAGTAATCTGCTCCCCCCCACCCAAAGTGAATCGATGAGTATGGTCAGAGGGAAGTTAGCTTGATCTAAAGCGAGATCCATACCATGGGGGAAGGTAAAAATGAACTTCTGAGAATCACCCATTTCAACAACTATAAGAGACCAAACGAATCGCACGACTCAGAAGAATCGCAATGAGAAATGAATTTATATCGATTGTCTATAGATTTTGAATTTTGAATTTGAAAATTTGAACCCACATCCAACAACTTGGAAGTGTTAAGTGGGTTCAAATGGATTTGAGAAGATTGATTGAAAGAGGAATTTGAATATGAATCCAACTTCAACAAATTTAGGTATGTTGAAATATGGATTCAAAATTTTTGATAAGGATGCTTCCATAGGTTCATGTTTATTTTGAATTTGAATTTTTGATTTTGAGGACCCATCCCTTTAACAAATTTGGGTATGTTAAAGTAAGGGTCAAATGATTTTATTTTTGTTTGATTGATTTGGAATTTCACTTAGCAAATTTGGGTATGCTAAGTGAAGTATTTGAAGAAAGTGATTGTTTCTCTTGTGAATTTTATTTTGATTTTGAAAAATTTGGAATTCTCACTTAGCAAATTTAGGTATGCTAAGTGAAGAATCCAAGTGTGTTTTGCTTGATTTTATTATTATTATTTTTTTGAAAATAGGATCCTTAGCAAATTTAGGTATGATAAGAAAATCCTAAGTGTTTCATTTTTATTTTGATGTTTTGAACTTTGAAAAGGTAGGATCCTTAGCAAATTTGGTATGCTAAGGGAATCCTAAGGTATTTCATTTTTTTATGTGATTGAAAGTGGAGATTTAACTTTAGAAAATTTGGTATGCTAAAGATGAAATCTCACTTGGTTTTTAAAATGGAAATTTCATTTAGCAAATTTAAGTATGCTAAATGAAATTTCAAATGGTGTGTATTCAAAACATTTTATTTATTTTGGTTTTGAAAATTGGAAACTTCTCCTTAGCAAATTTGGCATGCTAAGGAAAGAAGTTCCAAAGGTGCTTGAAAACATTTTGGTTTTGACTTCGGAAACCTTACTTAGCAAATTTGAGTATGCTAAATGAAGTTCTAAAAAGTTGTTTGAAAATTTTAATTTTAGATTTGGAGACTTCACTTAACAAATTTGGGTATGTTAAGTGAAGTTCCAAAATGTGTTTGAAAATTTTAAAATATGATTGTTGATTTTTGATTTTGATTTGGAAGCTTCACTTAATAAATTTGAGTATGCTAAATGAAGTTCCAAAATGTGTTGCTTGAAGAATTTTGATTTTGGATTTGGAAACTTCACTTAGAAAATTTGAGTATGCTAAATAAAGTTCCAAAATGTGTTTTGAAATTTTTTGGATTTTGAATTTGGAGACTTCACTTAACAAATTTGGGTATGTTAAATGAAGTTCCAAATATGTTTTAAAAATTTTGAGTTTTGAACTTGGAGACTTCACTTAACAAATTTGGGTATGTTAAATGAAGTTTCAAATGTGTTCAGAATTTTGAAAATATGATTGTTGATTTTTGATTTTGGATTTGGAAACTTTAATTAGCACTTTTGAGTATGCTAAGTGAAGTTCTAAAGAGTGTTTGAAAATATGATTGTTGATTTTTTTAAATTTTGGATTTGGAGACTTCACTTAGCAAATTTGATTATGCTAAATGAAGTTCCAAAATGTGTTTTCAAATTTTTGAAATATGAATGTTTATTTTTGATTTGGATTTGGAAACTTCACTTAGCAATTTTGATTATGCTAAATGAAGTTCCAAATATATGTTTGAAAAATTTTTAGATTTTGAATTTGGAGACTTCACTTAACAAATTTAGGTATGTTAAATGAGGCTCCAAATGTGTTTGAAAATTTTGAATTTTGGATTTGGAGACTTTACTTAACAAATTTGGGTATGTTAAGTGAAATTCCAAAATATTGTTTGAGTTTTAAGAATATGATTATTTAAGTTTTAATTTTTTAAAAGGGGACTTCCATTCAATAAATTTAGGTATGTAGAATGGAGATCAATCTTATTTTTTAAATATGAAATGTTTTTCTTATGTGTGATTATTGCTTTTTTTTTAAATAGAGGAATTCCAACTTAATCATGTGTGGGATATGTTTAAGTGGGATTTACTAAATGATATTTATTTTTTAGTTGGAGATGAAATCTTCATTTAATAGATTTGAGTATATTAAATGAAAGTGTTCATGTGTATTTTGAAAAGTTTAGTTTACAAATGAAACTTCCATTCAATAAGTGTGAGTGTATTGAATAGAAAGATCCATGTGTGCTTTTTGAAAACTTTATGATTTTGATTTTGATTTTTTTTGTTTGAAAGATGATTGTTCATTTTATTTTGAAAATAAAATCTTCATCAAAGTAAATTGAAATAAGATGTTCATTTGTGGTTTTGGAAAATTTTAGTTTTATTCATGAAAATTCCTACATGTAATAATTATGAGAATTGTTAAATGAAGGTGATAAAATTTTGTGGAAAATAATTTATTAAGTGCATTTTTGAAAAGCAAAGTTCTTATGGAAGATTTATTTTTTTCTTTATTATTTTAGAATGAACATTTCCTCATCATAAAAATTATAAGGAGGAAGTCCTTAAGATGTTTCTTTTTTATTTAGATTTTTTTATTTTACCCATTGGAGAATTAATGGGGTTTTAAGACCAACAAGGAATGTAGTCTTAAAACCTAAAGATGTTGGCTAACTCAACTTAAGAATGAAATGAGCTAAGTGTCAATAGACAAAAAGATAGTCTCTGATTCATACCAAAGTACAAACCCACTATCGATACTCAAAGATAATGATCATTTACCAAATAGAGAGAGGAACCATCCCCAAAGAAGTTGCGAAAAATCATGGTAAAAAAATTTCTACTGGAAGTGGCCTTCAAATCTATGGGGAGAAATGAAAGAGGATAAAAATTTTCCTTTTAAGATGCCACATAGATCCAGATGTACTTATTCGTGATGAGTACATCATTAAGGAAATAGTACTATCTCAAGAGATAAGTCACTACCCTTTAATGGACCTAATCACCTCAATAAGGACTCCTTAAGACGAGCATGATTGAACCAGATTCTTCTCCTACTTTACATGGAAATATAAAGTAAAGTTTATTTTAAACCTAGTTCATTAAGTTCTACAGGGTAAGCATAGTTAATTACATCCTAAGGAATGGGGATTCCTTAGGAAAACTCTTGATTAAGGTAAATGATCATTGTCTTCAAAGATTTCAATAAGAAAGGTCTATCAATTGATTAGTTCATTTTTGAAAGTTTAAATGGGATTGATCAAAAGAGGGATTTATTATCAAAGCCAAAATGGAAGATAAGTAGAGATTCACACGATACTAGAAACTTAGCGACATCTCAAACTATCCTATCATTGGGCCTTACATTTTTGAAATTGATTTAGCTTGTTTGAGTTGCATTTTTCATTAAAAATTTAGTACTTATGATTCCTTAACACAAGATTAAGAAAATTCCTAAGAGGTGAGGAATTAAGCTTATGGCTCACAAAGGGGAGAAGCAATCTAACCTAAATCTAGGGAGCTGGCAAAAAAGTATAACCTAAATTTAATGAGAAAATGTATTTGGTTTGCCTCACAAGAGAGGACAAACCACCCGACATTGGACTTACAACTCTGGGTGGCCAACTAACTCCTCCTACATTTAAAATACATGTAGGCAAGTCATTATGCTTATACAAAATAGCTAGGCTGTTATTTATTTAGAAAGAGACTAAGTCCTTAAACTCATTCCCTAAAGAGACTATATCATGTTAAAGGCATGCTTCAAATTACCTAAATCTAATACAATTCAAATTTTATTTTTTTTCATTTTGAATAATTATTTTGACTCAGTCTAATAGGATTATATGACTAATGCATGAAAAATAAAGTTATTGGCCAAAATCAGTAAGAAGGGAGGAGGTGAGTTTCCATCATGGCTCTCACAGGTCAAGCCAAGTTTCTCTGGCAATGGTGGAAGCCCTCCAATCAAGAGTGAAATAAGATGATGTTGTGCATGCCATTACAAAAGAAATGCTCATCCAGCTAAAGGGTTGCTAATCCTTTTATCTTGATTTTAAACCTAAGCTTTAGATGAGGTTATGAGTTGTTTAATTTTTTATTTTTGAGTTATTAAGTTTGGTAAAAGGTTTATTTTTCCCTAAAGAGCCTAATCCACATCCATGTCATATATAAAGCAAGGAAGAAACTAGAAAATCATGCCACTTAATGCACAAACAAATCATCAATCAATTTATAAAAGTTAATCATAATAATAAGAGGCATTGTGGTCACCACCACACAAAAAAAATATCAAATTGGGTAGGAGCTCTACCCCTTATGCAACCCAAATTCAAATGAATTAAATTTCAATTAAGCAAGGAATTCATTGTTATGGGATCTTCAAGCTTCATTCTTCTTTCTTCTTTTCTTCTTTTTTCTTTTGATTCCTTCTTTTGGATAGTTGGAAGGTAGATGCTCCAAGGCTTCACATGGTTCATAAGATAGAATCTTATGACCAATGTTCATCCTAATCCACATAATAATCATTCCAAAATCCTAATTGCATAAATTTACATGAAAATGAAAAGTGGAATCTAACCAAATAAAGGTTAGCTAAAATAAACTAACAAATATCTACATGTATATTGAATTTATCACCCCACACATGGGTGACTAAGTCCCTAACATATTAGATTATGCTTAGGGTATAAAACACCAAGCAAAAGCATTTATATTTTTATTTATGATAGCACCTCTTAAGCACAATCCCTTACAAAAAAGAATAGTTAGACTAATATCATCCTACCATTCATTCTACAAACATACACCCTAACATCCAATATAAAACATATATGACACAACAAAACAAAACATCAAATCATGCAACCAACCTAAAGCTAGAAGTGGTGACATAGGCTAATATTTGAAAGTTGTGTGGTATGTTTAATCTTAGGTTCAAATTTTCTAAGTGTGAAAACATATTCAACTTAGGAGGGTTTAAGTTGTTTAATTATTTTAGGTTGATTTTATTTCATGTTTGATTAGGTTCAAATGAATCACTAATTAATTAAGTTGAAGAGAAGAGAACTTCTCTTTCCTTCCCTAACCTAAATAATTTCTAAAGTTGATTAACATTTTAGTTTTATTTTAGTGAATGTTTTAATTAAGTCTTTTAATTAGTCCTAAGTTTAGATGAACTCTAAAAAAAACTTATTCAAAAGAAAGAAATTTTAAGATTAAATATAATGAATCAAAATTCACATAACACACATTACTTCATTTCTTTTCCAACATGTATAACATGGATATGAATGACTCCTAAGCATATCTATACATACAAATGAGAATATTTAACACACTTTATGATGCATGCTAAGTACTTCATTTAAGGAAATTTGGAAGTTTAATATGCATGATTTTCTTAAGTAGAAAAGGGTTTTTTTATCCAAATTTTCACATACACACATGAAAGTAAGAAAGGCATAAGTGAGTATGGCGCCAATGTTAACCAGAGGTGTAAGGTACAAGACCTACTTAGGGCTACTTAAAGTCTCACAACCTTGGGTTTGTCCAGACTAATATACCATTTTCCTTAAATACAAACATGTGTATAAAAGAAATGAAATGGAAAAGAAGAATGCAAAATTTTTATTAATGAATTCATTTTGTTTATGCAGTTTATGTATGCAAGTATAGGCAACCCTTCTTAGTTGATAGCATAAAGATGAATAGGATATGGAATTAGGTAAGTGTTAGGTTCTTTTTAAATGAACCATACATCTTACCAAATTCTTATTCAAAACTATGCCAACATAAGAGAGAACAGAAACCAATACTAAGCATACATTTATAATCTTTCACATGTAAGCTCATAATTAAAATATAAGTAGCATACTTTTAGATTTGATATTTGATTTATATGTTTTTGAAATAATTTTAATTTATTAGTGATAATAGTCATTCATATTTCTACTTTGACCAACACATGCAAATTTGATATAAAGTAAAAAAATTTCATTTTAAACTTGAATGTCAAAAATATGAATGCATGAAATCACATGACATACAAATTTAACATGTTGGGGAAAGACTCAAAGCAATGAAAGCATGCAAACCAATTCACTTTAATTAAATCCTAAAGATATTCTTATAGAATAAGAAAGTTTAAAATAAATCAAAGTGTATTCAATAATATGATTTTGTTTAGTTTTAAGTTTGATTTAATTTTGAAAAGGTGTGTTGAGTTTGGTGTTCCTAACCCATTCCACATGTGTTTAATATTTTATTTAATTTTTAGATGATTAGATTCATTTTTTATGTAAGGTATGAATTAAGCAATTAACCCTTACACCACCTTAACATAGTTAACAAATAATTATGAGCCAATGAGATGGCATAAAAACTCACAAAAGTTTAAATTTGTAATGCACCTTATAAGAAAAAGGCCTAATGCAATTTGGCTCACAATTAAAGGTTAATTATGTTAAGGGATTTAGCTTAAGTAATTTCAAAGAACCCTTTCAGACATATGAATTGGGTTTTTATTACCTTAATTGAACTTAGGTTATTAAACACCTAAGCATCTACCCAAATTAGATTAATTAAGTTTTAGAACTTTTTAGAATTTTTACAAATTAATTAAGTGGAAAATTAATGAATTAACACTTAATTAAGAAAAGATTAAGGAAAGAAAAGAGGGTTTAGGGAATAGCTTGGGAAAATGCCTCAAAATTATTCCATAAATCTCTATCTACTATCACCTTAATCAACTCTAATCATGGATTAAACCCCTAATCACACATTAATTATCCTTAATTAGATTAAGGGACTAATTAAGAAATCCATATGAAATTCTCCTAATTAAGCCTTCAATAAATCTCAAGAAAATTAGGGAGGTAGAGTCATCCCTCAAAATATACCCAAGTTTGGGATTAATCAGAGCTTAATTAAAGGTAATTAGCAATATAAAATTTCTTATAAACCTAAAAATAGAAAAGCATAATTCAAAATCTTTTGAAATTAATTTTAAAATATTATAGGTTGAATTATCTTTCCACAAAATTTATTTCATATTTTTTTTGAATTTTATTGCGGGAGATATGAATTTTAGAATATCTATAGATTAATTAGCATTTAATTAAATCCCTAACTAATCCTCCACTCCGGTGCGTGGTGGCGGTGGTCGCGCTTTACAGCGCGTGAACCCATCACTTAAAAAATCAAATCTAAAGGAGGCATGGCGGAGGATGCTATGATCTCTAATGTTGATCAAAGATGGATGACTCAATTTTAAAGGGAAAAAATAAATTCTAAGCTGGGAATTATCTCGATTGTCCATCCAAAATGAGCAAATGGATGGCTGAGATCTCCCCAGTTCTTCCCCTTTGATCAACAAAAATAGTCCATGATCTAGCAGAAGATCCGAGCTTGTTTGAGCTTGGATTCAAACCAAACTTAACCCACACCATCTAAAGGTAATTAGTGGCACATCCAACGGTGGGATTTGCATGAATTGAAAATTCTTTTAATAAAGGACCAACACCTCCTATGTTAGGTGCTCAAAAAATTCCATACATCATCGAAGGTGGTCACTGGTGCTTGAGATCAATGAGGTAGCTTCGTATGGTGGTGATGAATCCCTATTGAAATTCCTAAGCCTTGGGATTGAGTGGCTCATGGAAACCTCTTAAAGATCCTTGCAGCATTGATCCAATTGCTCCTCTCCTTACTATGGGAACCCCAATGGAAGCTTGGGTGAGCTTGGATTAGTCCTTAGAAGAAGTGTACAAGAGGAATTGGGCTGGTTTTCAGTGTGGAGAAAGTTAGGAGTTCAAGTGAGGTCCCCTATTTTCACACTATGCAAAACTTTGCAGATGAAGTTTAATTTCACTCAAGCAAGCTTGAGGAGGCTAAGGAATTTCTTCTTTGACTTCCCTAGGTTCAATCGAAATGAGGACTAATAGTTTTGAATTTGATTAGGGAGAGTATATCTCCCCCTTGAAGGATCAAACGGCCACAAGCCATTTTTTCATTTTGATCCAATTGATCATAATGGGAGAGTTGTTTGATCAGTTAGATGTTTGCACATGGTCAGTTTGAGGCCTTGAGTGGAATGCCAACCTCCCATGTGCTTGAATTTGAGTGGGAGATGGATTTTGAATTAGCCATTTTGACCCATGAGGTTGGGTTTGGCCTTGGGTCCAATTGGGCCAACCCATTGGGTTGGTGCAACACTATTCATTAGGTCCCCTTGAGCTATTAGGAAAGCATCAAGTGGATATGAAGAGGGTATGATGAAATTGCCCATGGATTAAGCCAAAATTTGTTATATGGCCTAGGGTAAAATGGTCATTTTGCTAATTTTCTAATTTGAATATGTTGGGTATGTGGAGAAACTAGGTTTGGCCAAGTTTCATGAGATTTAGAAATCATGTGTTAGGGTTTGGCTCATGTTGACCCATTTAGGAAAAAATGGGTCAACTTAGGTCAAGTTGACCAAATGGTCAAATTGGGTCAAACCAAGGGTTGGGCAAGTTCATATGACCATTAGAAATGTTTTGTTTGCTTTTGTTTGGTTCAATTTTGATTAGTTTTGAATTTGGCGCATATGACTTCATATAGGTCAAATGGGTCAAGTTGACCTATTTGACCCATTTGACCTATTTGAGGTAGGTCAAGGGTAAGTTTAGGATTGGTTAGTGGTATAGTGGATTGGTATCTTTGTTTCCAATCAATTTTGGTAAAGTTCAAATTTGGCTCAACATGCCCCTTTAGGTCATGTTAGTTAAGGTCAATTGGGCTAGGTTAGGTCTAGTTGGCCCGAGGCTTTTGGTCAAGTTCCACATGTGATTTGGAATGAACTTGACCCATTGGTTTGGATCAATTTAGCTTAGATCAAGTTTTGACACATTTTGACTTTTCGGTCAACTTGGGTCAACTTAGGTCAAGTGGCCAATTGGGCTAGGTTAGGCTCAAATATTGGCTTGGTCAAGGTCAAACATAGGTCATGAGTTAACTTAGATTAATGGTTTCAATCAATTTGGCCTATGGTGGATTTTGGCTATGTTAGGTTTCATTTTGGCTAAGTGTTATCTTGGTCAACCCTTAGGGTTGACTTGGTTTAATTTGATTGATTGATCATCCCATGATGATTGTTCATCATGATGAGAGGCATAGGTGAGTTTGATTCAATCCAATTTGGTTAGGATTAAAATTTGGCTCATAAGGGTACTTTACGTCACTTTGGGTCAAGTGAGCCTAAGTGGGTCAAATGGATTGGTCAAAACTTGATTTGAAGCTTGATTGATCTTGTATATAGACTTATGATTGAAATATAAATCTATTTACAAGTGGTTTGAAGTCAAGTGACTTTTGAATCATTTGATAATTTCATATTCAAAGGAAGAATATGAAAGGATTTTGGCTTTGATATTTTGACATTGATTTTGATTTAGTGATTGAAGTTTGTATTTATATATGAATTCATGATTATAGGGTTAATTGAATCATGAAGAGAAATCAAGAGTGGCTTGATTTGAAATTGATTTGGCTAAGTTCAAAATTTTGACTTGAAAGGCTTAGGTTGGATTTTGAATGGGTTTGAGTTTGATTTTGAAATTTTTTTTTTGTTTGAATTTAAATTTCATTAATATATGTGAATATAAATGATGATACAAATAAATCATGAAAAAATTTCAAGGATTTGAAGTGGTTTAATCATGATTTGGGCTAAGTCTATTTGGAAGGATTTAAAGGACTTGGATAAATTTTAGAGTTTGGAGTTTGAATTTTTGAATTTGGTTTGATTGATTTGTATTTATATTTCATTTATATATGTGAATATAAATGAGAATATAAATGAGTTATGATAAAATTCCATGAATTTGAAATGGTTTGATCAAGATTTTGGATAAGTCCTTTAATGGAAAATTAAGGCTTAGTAAATTTTAATTGATTTAATTGGAAGGTTTGATTTGATTGATTTATATTTATATTTCATTTATATATGTGAATATAATTGAGAATATAAATGAGTTTTGAGAAAATCCCATGAGTTGGAATTAGTTTAGAGATGATTTAGGCTAAGCCATTAATGAAAAATTAAAGGACTTAGAAAATTTCATGAATTGATTTGGAATTTTGAGTTTAGTTTGATTGATTTGAATTTATATTTTATTTATATATGTAAATATAAATAGAAATATAAATGAATTCTAAGAAAATCTCAAAAGTTTTAATTAGCTTTGATCATGATTTTGGCTATAAGAGAAGATTAAAGACTTAAAAGGATTTGGACTTAAGAATTTTGATGGATTTTGATCATGGGTTTCAATCATAGATTTCAATCATGGATTTAAATCATATGGAGTTGATTGGAGTTTGGAGAAAGTCAAATAGAATTGATTTGGAGTTTGACTTGAAAGAAGGAAAGTGAGGAATGGTTTAAGCTAAGGGTAGGCAAATTTCCTAACACCCCTAAGGCATGACCTATTCCTATGGCTAACTCTTCTATTTCTCTAGGGCTAAGTTGAGTGCCCACCTAATCACTAGATGTGTCTTAAGACTAAGGAACTCTTAAAATTTAAGAGAAGACCTATGTCTAAGATGGAGGGGTTGAGAGCTCATTCTAAAAATGAGATCAACACCATCTCAATCTAAATGGAAGAAGACTAAGTAGTTTCAAAGGAAGAAATCACGAAAGTAGGGGCTATTAATTCGCTAGACCTAGAATTCATTGAAAATGGAGTTCTTGGTACCTATCAACCAAGAAAAGAATAAGTAGCTTTCTTCACTCCCAATAGCTACACTAGCTTCCTCATGTGTTTTTCTAGGATGGCTTGCTTTCTAAAACAACTAGTTAGTGCTAGTTTTCCTTCTTGCTTGACCGCCACATAGAATTGATTGTCGGGTGACACAAACGTACTCCACTATTAAGCCAATTCAGTGAGTGAAAGGACTGAAAGCAGACAATGGATGAGGAGATGGAAAGGTAAGAATGAACAAAAGATGACTAACCAATCTCTTTATTATAGAAACTATATGCTAGGAGATGTTTGATTCATAGGATGAGGAAGAAGGCTAGACAAGCAATAAGTTCTTCCATTATGGCGATTCTAAAATATTTCACTACAAACTTATCCATTCATTATCGGATGTGGAAATCCCCTGCCTTGCCCCTCTTCCTCCAATCCATAGCTAATCCTTGAGAGTGAGAGAGATTAAATGACCCAAGTAGATGAAACATTTCTCTATCTAAAAACTCAGCTCCCTATTTCTAGACCTATGGTTCCATTCTCAACATGGATTTGGTGAGACCACTTCCAAGTCGAGCATAAAGGCGATCATACCATCTTTGTTCGAGGCTTCTACATGTGAAAAAGATCCGATCATATGAAGAAAGCCTTCCCAAGGCTTGTTGTTTATGCCAGATGCTCCTTTCTATTGAACTACTAGTTAGTCTTGCCTATGAAAATAAAATAGTAAAACAAAGTTCTTGTAGACCAAAAAAAAATCTTATGGGCATACCTTTGTATAGAAACTAAGACTTTAGCCTTTTGGGTGGGGAACACAAGAAACTGGATGATCCCATGAAGGAAATGGGCATAGAGACAAGGGACCATACCCTGCTAGATCTACTCGTGTGGTCAGCCTATGACACATACTTTAAGGCAAATTTCTGGTCATTCCTACCATTTGTTCTAATCATGCCATTTTGACCACCTAGGACAATCGCTTCTTATATATACCCCATGAGGCACTTGTTCAAGCTTCACAAATCATGCCTCCAAACTTCTTTAAGTGAAATCATCGATAGTAGACCAAGTTAGATGGGAATTGCCTCTTCAAAGCTCGTTTGATTTAGAGAGACTTAGTCAACTCATAAAGGATGTGCTTTCCAAGCCCTTGATCGTAGTTGATCTTTACCTAATTTTTTAATATTTTTACCCTTCGTGGTAAATAATCAAAGAAAGTATTCTGATCATGGTTATACCCTTTAATTCCTTCAATAACAATTAGATGGGGCACCTTTTAGGACACATGCAAACAATCCATATACTACCTCTACTTTATCTTATGATATTCTCTTCCCAACCCAACCATCCTCAATAGGGTTCACTATCTGTGGATGCTCTTTGGTGCTACGTTCTTGGTTATCCCACACTTTCTATTTCAAGAAAATAGAAAATTATATTTCGGGGATCACCTAAAACATCATTGTCAAGGTTAGTCTTCAACCCCCTCAAAACCCTCAATGATTACCCACACGCCTTTAGCTATATTGATCTTGTTCATAAGCTTGGATAGTTCTCCTTCCTTTGACATTCTCATCCGACGCTCTTCTTGTTAACTCATAGATGGAATATCGACAACATAAGAAACCTTTATCGGCTCGTTAATACTACTTTTACCTTACCTACTCCAGATACAACCAGACTTGCATTGGAGCATTGACTGGTCAAGGCTAATCCACCTCCAAGTGTGTGATAGGTTGAGTTTCTCACGATTTGTGGGTTGTGGGAGTTTCCCATAGAGTTAAGGAAAGCAGCCACTTCACTTCAACTTAAGAAACTCTTGCTTGGGAAAAACCTTTCGTTTAGAGTGTGCAAGCCATTTATCTTAGTTGGCGGTGATAAACCCAGTTGTTGGATACTTCAATTCTAGCCGATCTTCATCCTCTGTGAAATAGTTGGTATGGAAAAGAGTTGCCTACTTCTCTTTTGGTTTCTTTCTTATCGACCTACCTATGCTTTTCTTTGACCCCTCTAACTCAAAACTAGAGTCTAGGATTAGAAGGCTTTCAAATCTTTCTTCCTTTATTTTTCTTCTTCCCCTTACCTCTCCAGGTTACTCTCCAAAGAATTCTTGTTAAGTTTCTTCCCCAACGCACCCATACCCTTTCAAACTTATTTTTTAAATAGCATATTATGTCACCTCTGACAAGGAAAGGCAATGATGACGGAATAAAGGGCCAACCATCATTGGCCAATTTTGCTAAATTACCAAGGAAATGGAATTGTGGCTCAACCTCACCCTTTCGTGGTTTGCATCTTGGTGTTACCTTATGAATCGATGCCAACCCCATTATGTTGTGCATCTTATCTAACGACATGTGGTTTAGCTTACCAGAAAGGAGATATGGCTTCCTTAGATTGAGAATACCTCCTCCAAGTTTGGTTATGGCAAGAAGGTACAAGTGGGGTTGAAGGTGCCTAAACTATCGATAGAGATCTTGGGGCAAGTATGCACTAAGGGTGTATCCACATGAACGATGTGGATCAAGAAGATAGAGGATAAACTCAAACTCACGGCCCAATCAATAGCCATGCATGTTCAATAGCGATGTCAAGATCTGAGATGGTAGATGCTAAAGTGCAAATGATGGATACCAAAATATAGACTTTGAAAGTGAAATGCATGAGCTTTTTACACGCTTCCAGAAAAGTCTTGGGGATGGTAACTCGGATCTTGGGTTGAGAAACGAGATGCACTCATTGAGGGCTCAGTTCTAGAGTGTCATCAATGGGTTGAAGGAAGACATTGGAGTGCTAAAAAATGCAATCGCTTCAATTCCATCTAGTGATGAGCCGTCAGAGTCTCACTAATGTGAAGGCACCTAGCCCTAAGAAGTACTTGAAAGAGCGAAATGCCAGGGACTTAGAGAACTTCATAGGAGACATGCTGTTGTACTCTTAAAGCAAAGAAGTTTGAAATTGGGTTGAGCATCATTGGCGAGGATGCTAAAACCTAGTTTTGTAGCAATCAAGATGCCCTTGCTAATCCACAGATTATTAGTTGGGAGGGATCATCTAAAAAAGAGAAATGCAAAAGAAATTTTTCTCCACATGAATGTATCATGGCATGGCAGAGAAGCTTTGCATAGACTGAGGCAGATTAGGTCCATGCATAAGTATGTTAGGCAGTTGCAATCAATAATGATGAAGATAGGGAACAAGGAAGAAGAATACAAGATGTTTAGGTTTGAGGTGGGTCTCCAGGAGTGGGCACAAAAAGAACTGCAAAAATGAAATCTGCAGGACCTGGCCTCAGCCATTCGAGTAGTATAAGGCTTTTTGGACTATGGAGAAAGTTCATCAACCCCAAGAAAAAATTGAGGACACCTTTTTCCTTGTGGAGAAGGAGTAACTTGGTGATGATAAAATAGATACTGCTCATACCAAGAAAACCTTATAAGGTAGACTTAGGATGCTTCATCTGACAGACCACATCTCTTAAAGAAGGAGAAACTTTTGATCTTATTGCTAGGGACATAAAATTTGAATCCTCCGTGAATCCCTAGACTTCTTAATGCCATCCGACATGAGAAGAAGTCTTTCATTAAAGGGTTAATGGATGTAAATGTCATGGTGATTGGTGAAACCCTGGCATGTGGGGAAAGGGTGTTTTAAGCTCCACTCCTTTCCTTCTGCTTGAAGCTATCAAAAAAGTCTGATTCTAGCAATTAGCAATCAATTCCATTTGCTTTGGAATTCTATTTCGAACCTACCTTTTTCAAGCCAAGACCTATGCCTCAATTCAAGCAAAAAAATGTAGTTTATGAGGAATCTGAGCAATGAGTCAACCCTTTATCATTTGCTAAAAAAAGAAATCAGTAGACAGTAGTGTAGCAAATATGCCTTCATCTAAAAATTGATAATTTTGGCTCTATTAAGACTACCTGGGAATTTTCCCTCTCATTGGAGGCCCACAAAAGCACAAATGAGAGATATAGTAAACCAGTGTTAGACAATATGGTTGGAAAAAAACGGAGACCTTTGCGGGCACAAAACCCAATAAAATCAATAAGCAGGGATACCCTATCACATGTTGAGCAACTTCAAGCTTCTATCTACACAATCAATCAGATTGAAGTCCTGCAATGTGACTTCCTTTGGCCTCAAGGTAAAGTGCAAAAATCCATATGGTGAATTGGTGGTCCATCTGCCAACCCTAGCAGGAGGGAGGCCTTGCCATTCATTCTCTTGCACTCAAAAACTCGGTCCTCCATGCTAAATTGATCTGGAAACTTCTCACATGTACCACAACTTCATTTGCCAAATAATGAAAGCAAAAGACTTTCCCAAGAGATGTTGTCCACTAGATGTGGAGCCTAAATACTCTTCCTACTCTTTCGGGAAGTTCATTTATGCCAAAAAGCCTATTCTCCAAAGCAAAATAGTACATGTCATTGGTGATGGCAAGGATACCAACCTATGACAATATCCTTGGCTCAATGGTTATCCCCTTCATGACCAACCAGGTAGGATCACTCTTTCGGACATCGACCTCTCCCAATGTGTTGGTCCATGGGTCCAATCGATGAGTTGATTCACTATTTTTCCATTTAGGAAAAGTAGCACTAGAATGTATGTAGGCTTGTGGGTTCAAATCCCTTTCTTTTATACCCACATCAACACCTAATACACCAATGTTACTAACCTCCATGTATCAAATAAATAATGAATAGGATAGATAAAATCAAGCAAGATAAGTAGATTCCAATCATATCACATGATTCCCTTTATTACTAAAGAGAGGAAAGCAGATCACTCCTCTTACGATCTTCTATATACGATAACTAGTGTTTCTTAACTAGTTTCCCTTTTTTGAAACGCTAGAGGTCAAGTAACCAACCTTTGAAGAAATCAAAGTTCCAACTATTTTGGTTGGTGAAGGTGCGAGCAGAAGGATGCACAGTCTGGCGGCAACAAAACCTATAGGATAGATACAGATTTGAACATAGAGATCCCCACAATGCTACAAATAAGGTCCCTCAAGATAGAAAGAATCAACCCTCGGTGAGGCGCTCTAGAAGGTTACGGTTGAGGATGAACCTTCCTTTCAGCGAACCTCAAAATGGATTTGAGTACTTTAGAGATTTCTCTTCTTTCTCTTGAAGTCCTTGTGGAGCATCGGTGGAGCTCGAAGAAGGTCACTCCCCAGCAAAAAAAGACCCTTTAGCTTTCTTATTATTTGGTTTACAATGAAGAGGTTGAAGAATGCATCTCTGGAGCACACATTCGGCATAAAGAACTTTTCCTTTTGGTTTTACTTTTTCTCACGAGGTTACATTTGGTAGCAAATGATTAACCACTTATACTGGAAAGAGGTAGAAAGGTTGAAGAGATTCAAGCTGTATTGATGCCTCTTGGATTCCTTATGTGCTCCTAAGTGGTGACATGCCACATGAGATTTCTCATCTCGTTGTACCTAGAATTTTGGAAGATGGAAGTCTTGTCTTTCAAACTACTCCCAAGGCTCATGATCAGTAAATAAGATTTTGCAAAATTTTAAATTGCCACTCAACTAGAGAGAATGTTGTAGCTTCATCTTTTCATCCTGGTGGTCTTCAATAGAAAGTTTCCCTCACCTCATCCAAGCCCCTTCTCCCACTTCAAATTAATGAAGAATCTAGTTGTATGGGGTAGAGTAGAATTTATCCCTTTTACTTTGAAAGTCAAGGCACCGAAGAATAAGTTGGTAGTTTACATCAACTATATTCAATAGTAATCTCAAAGTAGGTTTTGCTAAAAGGCTAGCCTTCCCTTTTCTTCTTGACTTGAGAAATCAAACTATTACCTTTTCTTTTGACTAGCAAAGTGAAGATTTTTATTTCTATCACAAAAACCTCTTGAAGAGTATTATGTATCAACAACCTATACACCAACCTTTATCTTAAACCAGTACATCACTTACAAGCAAGAAAGAGGTCGTCCCTTAGCAACTGTTAGAACTACTGTAGTGAAGCTTGAGTCTTTGCTTAGCAACCCAAATAAGAAAAATACTAAGGCTATAAAAGAGTTCTTCCTTAGGCCCAGTTACTGAGGTTTATCTTATGAAGGAGACTTTCTTTAGACCAAAAAATCTTTCTATGCCAATTCAATAGCTTTTTCAATTATTACCCCCGTTGGGTTCTCCAATGGGTAAAAATGAAAATATCTAAATTAAAGATAAAACATTTTAAAGACTTCCTCCTTATAATTTTCATGATAAGGAAAGGTTCATCCTAAAATAATAAATCTTCCATAAAAGAACTTTTCTTTTCAAAAGCACCTTTTCAAAAAAGCACTTAATAAAATATTTTCCATAAATTTTATCACCCTCATTTAACAATTCACATAATTGTTACATGTAGGATTTTCAAAATAGAACTAATAACATTTTCAAAAGCACAAATGAAAATCTTCTTTAAATTCACTTTGATGGAGATTTCATTTTCAAAATAAAATGAATAATTATCTTTCCAAAATCACAATCATAATCATAAAGTTTTCAAAAGCACATGAATCTTTCTATTTCAATACACTCATACTTATTGAATGGAAAGTTCATTTTTAAATAAAATTAAACTTTTCAAAAAGCACACATGAACATCTTCATTTAATATACTAAAATTTATTAAATGAAGATGTCATGCCCAACTAAAAATAAATATCATTTAGGAAATCCCACTTGAGCATATCTCACATATATTTTTAGTTGGAATTCCTCTCTTTCGAAAAGCAACAATCACACACAAAAATTTTACATTTCAAAAATAAGATTGATTTTCATTCTGCATACCTAAATTTGTTGAATGGAAGTCCCCTTTTCAAAAATTAAAACTTTAAAAATCATATTTCAAAAAATTTCTAAACACATTTTGGAACTTCATTTAACATACCCAAATTTGTTAAGTGAAGTCTCCAAATCCAAAATTCAAAATTTTAAAAAAAAAATTGGAACTTCATTTAACATACCCAAATTTGTTAAGTGAAGTCTCCAAATTCAAAATCCAATAAAATTTTTTAAACATACATTTGGAACCTCATTTAGCATAATCAAATTTGCTAAGTGAAGTTTTTGAATCCAAAATCAAAAATCAACAACCATATTTCAAAATTTTTAAACATACATTTTGGAACTTCATTTAGCATACTCAAATTTGCAAAGTGAAGTTTCCAAAAAATCAAAAAAATCAATCATATTTCAAAATTTTCTAAACACATTTGGAACTTCATTTAACATACCCTAATTTGTTAAGTGAAGTCTCCAAATACAAATTCAAAATCCAAAAACTTTCAAACACATATTTGGAACTTCATTTAGCATACTCAAATTTGCTAACTGAAGTTTCCAAATCCAAAATCAAACATTTTTTAAAACATATTTTTGAACTTCACCTACCATACTCAAATTTTCTAAGTGAAGTTTCCAAAGTCAAAACAAAATTTTCAAACACCTTTTGGAACTTCCCTTAGCATACCAAATTTGCTAAGGAGAAGTTTCCATTTTCAAAACCAAAATAAATCAAAAATTTTGAACACACCAATTTGGAATTTCATTTAGCATACTCAAATTTGCTAAGTGAAATTACCATTTCATAAAACCAAGTGGGACTTCATCTTTAGCATACCAAATTTTCTAAAGTTGAATCCCCACTTTCAATCACATCAAAAAAATAAAATGAAGCACCTTAGATTCCTTTTCTACCAAATTTGCTAAGGACCCTTTTAAATCAAAATATTCCAAATAAATGAAACACTTAGGATTTTTTAGCATACTTAAATTTGCCAAGAATCCTATTTTCAAAAAAAAGAAAAACTTGGATTCTTCATTCCTAAATTTTCTAAGTAAGAATTCCAAATTTTTCTAAAATCAAAACAAAATTCACAAAAAGAAATAATAATTCTCAAACACTTTACTTAGCATACCTAAATTTGCTAAGTAAAATTCCATAACAATCAAACAAAAAAATCATTTGACCCTTACTTTAACCTAAATTTGTTAAAGGAAAGGGTCCCTAAATCAAAATTCAAAATTCAAAGAAAACATGAACCTATGGAAGCATCCTTATCAAAAAAAATTTTGAATCCATATTTCAAATTTCCTAAATTTGTTGAAGTTTGGATTCATATTCAAATTCCTCTTTCAATCAATCTTCTCAAATACATTTGAACCCCACTTAACACTTCCAAGTTGTTGGATGTGGGTTCAAATTTTTAAATTCAAAATTCAAAAATCTATGGAGATAGAAATCTAATACAAGTTCACTTCTCATTATATATCCTTTTTCGGATAGTACAACTTCGGTTTTAATCTATTAGTTATTCAAATGGCAGTTCTCAGAAGTTTGTCTTCACCTTCTCCCACGGTATGGATCTAGCTTTAGATCAGGCTGACTTCCCACATCTAGACCATACCCACCTGATTCACTTTGGTGATTTGAGTCGGGATCACTTGTGAGGGCATTCCCTCACCACGTGAAGACTAAGGTGGTAGTGCGGTCATTAGGATAGACTTACCTGTTGATTCAGATGTCTCCTCACTGAAGAGGTAAGCTGTGGCAGTACCACAGACTTCAACTGTTATAGTGCCAATAGTACCTGCAGTAGTACCAGCTCCAGTTGTAGTTTGTCCTAGAGTTGCTCATGTTGCCCAGTGAGGGCTAGTACCCTACCATCGGTACCCTCTAAGGGTAGGGCTCCCCAGTCTCGGGGCTTTCCTCCCCACATTTGAGTATGGGTCTAGCTCACACTCCTCCCATCTACCCATACCCACGTAGGAACAAGAACCACATGATCAAGTGATACCACACTTAAATAGCTAGGGAGCTAGAGGTAGCAGCTCTATCAGCCATGGATGAGTCTCCCATTATCACTTCACCACTAATTACAAAAAACTAGTTGCATCCTCTCTTTAGATCAAATAGAGAGGATGTCGAGGATCATTCACCTCCTCAGTGGTGGAGTTTCGACCCTTGTTTAGGAGCGAGGTTGTATGTACCTCCGATCGTCTTATGCCGGTAGGAGGAGCATCTGGATGCTCGGACTCACCAGTTTGATCTTTGATCTATTATCCCCCACATCATAGGGAGGCAGATTCACTAGGAGAGAGCCCATGAAGCCCATACAGCCCACATTACTAACAGAGAGTGATGAAGGTTTAGCCATTAGACGGCCGCTTCCACTTTGATTGATTTTTCAGCTCAGCTCACTACCCGTACCGACCATACTGATAGTATTCTTTTCACTAGGACCAGCCACCACAGGAGGGCAATTCCCGTGCACAGAGAGTCGGTGGTGTCTCCACCCCACCGCTCTACCCCTTGTCCGCCATCACCAATACAGGTTATAGCATCTCCCATTCCATCTACATGAAGGCTACATCCAGGGAAAAGTGCACCTCGTTGGTGATCCAACTACGGCCAAGGGATCCTACCCCATGTACACCACCCATTGTGGTAGGGCCGAGCACTCCTACTCGACCTTCTTCCCTAGTGGTGGTGCGGAAGAAGTGGTGACCCCGAAGCATTATGGTCATCCCTTCACCAACTCTATCCATACAGTCGGATGTGGAGATGGTGATAGTTATTATAGATATTCAGATGAGTTCGCATGCCAATGGTAGAACATCCTATTGTTACCCCTCTTATAGCAAGGTTAGGAGTATCATTCATCTAGTGACAGTCTACATAGGATTGACTCTCCAATGACGAGGTCAGTGTCACCGGTGCATGATTGATCACCGGTCTAAAGCTGTTTGTGCCTACTAAGTTGGATCATTCCTTAGATGAGATAGTTGTACATTATTTCATGGAGAAGAAGGAGATCTTGGGGTATGCCTAGTCCGATGAAGAGAGAGTCAGCTTTGATCCCAATGAAGATGACTTGATGGGAGACTCAGCTGGAGTCTGTATGGTTGACACTAGAGGATCTCTTCTTAGGGAGCAACAAGCCATGGAAGATGGTGAGGTTGATCAAGAAGACACCGCAAAATCAGCCCAACACCTCTGACATTAGTTGAGGAAAAAGGACGAGCAAATTTATAGGATGGCATGTCAATTACAGAACTTGTTAGCAGTAGTGTCAGTGCTTTAGAAATAAGCCTCTTTAGTTCATCCTACCATAGTCGATGCCAGTCAGGCTAAGTTAGTGCATGTCTTGGACCCAGTCAAGACTCTACCTCCCGTTGAGCATGGTAGCACTAGCCTGTATAAGAAGGTAGTGGAAAGTACCTCCTTACAAGAAAAAGATATAAAATCCATGGTTGAGCAGTATGTGAAGGAATCTTTAGCTCAAGCTCGGGGTGGATCATCGGTTCCAAAGGGTAGACCCTACCCAGAGGAATTCAATGCTATCCAATATCCCAAGGGTTTCAAGTCTCCTTCTTTCAAAACCTTCGATGGCGGTGGAAACCCAAGGTAGCACATAGCTCACTTCAAGGCCAGTTATTGCAATGCAGATGGCAGTGATGCTTTACTTTTATGCCTTTTCATGGCCTAGTGGGTATTGCTTTTGACTCATATGCTAAACGCCCAACAATTTAGTAAAGACATTTCTTGAGGCAACTCTTCATCGATATTTGGAGCTCGATATGGTTTCTTGTGGTGATCTCGTTGTAGAACACTCGTGAGTTACTTATTGATTATATTATCTGATGGTGTAACTTGGGTATGAAGTGTGAACTACAGTTATCTAAACAGCATGCCATTGAGATTCTCTTGAAGAATATCCATGGCCCGATCGCCTTCATGCTTAAGGGTTTCACTATCAAGATATTTGAAAGCTAATCAACAAGGTGGCTAGTCTGAGAGGCAAAATAGTTGCCTTTTCAAGATCGGTTGCCTAAGTAGAAGCCAAGGTCTATGAGAAGAAGCTAGGGCGAGTAGCGATTGATAAGAGCCTAGATATTAGTCAGAGACCACGACCTCGTGCCTCCACCTCCTTTGTCTGCAGGCACTACCCTCCTCCACTGCGCCTTCATGACCAACACATACTACCGCCATACCATGATAATGCTATGCATATCCGCAGTAGCTATGGTCCACCTACTCTTTTAGATAAGTTAAACAAACCTTATTATTTTAAAGGGAGGTAATCATAAAAATCTTTAAGAATCTCTTAAAGAAACCTAATTTTTAGCTACTCGAGCCTAGGAGACCGGAGGAAGTAGGAAAAAGTCATGATCCAAACTTTTACCCTTACCATTTTATGCTAGGCCACATTTTGGAGGATTGCTTCACATTCAAGGATTAGCTTGAACACAGTTTCAAGACCGATGTTGTAGTTATCCCAAAGGAATACATCATGGAACAACCTTCTAATTCCATTAAGGTAATCCTTTGAGTTGCCGAGCCAACTCTAGGAAAGTGGGAACTCAGCAAACAAAGATGTGTCACCAGATAGCCCTTTAACATAGCCAAATGTGTCAGCCTCCATCCTTTAGTTATATCTTCCACACCTGACTTCTTCCATTTCATCTAGCTCTTCTGATTCTTCTACTAGTAGAACTCTTATATCAGTGAATAATGGTATCAAATCCCTTACTCCACTCACTCTACTTGACTTCAACTTTGTACCCTCAAATAATTCTAAGAAATTGAAGAACTAAGCTAGTTTGAATTACATCTGTGTCACTTCTAATGGGTTATCTTCTTCTATTCCTAATGATAATTCTTCAAGTCTAATTAACTATAATAATTTTGATTTTGATTCAGTTGAACTTTCTTTTCTTGAGATAAACTTGGAATCATTTAATGAGAGTCCCATAGAGAAGTTGCAGAGTCAAGAACCTTCCATTTTTTCTCAAGAGATCAAGTCAACCTCCATAGTGGCAGGTTCAGAGGGGGAAACAAGTAAATCCATTGAAATGAGTAACACCTGCCGTTGCACTCAATTCATATCGTAGAGTCATACCTACCATCTTTAGAGAAAAGAAGAGCACTTGAAAAGAGTGAGTCTTAAGTGAATATGATCAAGAGATGTTAACATGATAGCCATGGTGTGTGTGCTATATATCTCAATAATTCATGTATGTTTTTTTAAAAAAAGATTGTTCCCATAATTGTGAAGCCATATAATGATGCAATCATCATTATGGCTTTAATCACCAATTATCAAATTAGGAGCATATTGATCGATATTGGGAGCTTGATCAATATTATTTTTAAATTTGTGTAATGACATTTGGTTTGGCAAGTTCCAAGATGGCCCCTATTGAAGGGCCACTAAAGAGATAATCATTGTTCCTCTACGTGGGGAGAAGGCAAAATAAAATTTATGACAATGGCCAATTTTGTTATTGTGGAAGCACCAACTAATTACAATGTCATATTTGGTCTTCTAACTCAACACATTCAAAGTAGTAGTCACATATTATGTAGCGATTTGATTTCCTAATTGAAGGTGAGGGTGATAATCACTCTTTAGACTTAGGACTGATCTAGGCACTAAGGTTTCCTCACATAGAGCTAAGACACTTATAGTAGCTAGGAGGACACTAACTGAAAGCCTTGAAGACTCACTAGGCCTTGAGTTGGAATAACTAGGATCTAATGGCTTGACTTTAAGTCAAGCCTCATAAATTAAACCCAAATAATCTTATGCTATCCAAAATCCCCAAAATTCTTCAAATTATACCCAATTAGTGTTCAATTTGACCAATTGACCATTTTACCCAATATGACCCATTTGGGCCTAAAGAGGTTGAACCTAAAATTCATCCAAACTATCTAAAGTTAAACTTTCCCAAGCTACCTAATATATTATTTGAGTTTCATTAAGGTCACATTAGGATTAATTTGGTTAATTAGCTTACCTAACTCATGTTGACCCAATTAAACCCTATAGGGCCAGAATCAAATCCAATTTGATCTAAGACAAATTAAGTCTAATCACATATTTGGACAATCTTCATGACCAATTTCCATCTAGTTTGACTAATTAACCAATTTGGCCCAATGAAGCCCAATTTAACTTTAAGGGTGAGATTGAACCAAACATCATTTCAACCTAAATTAAGACAAACTAATTTCTTTAATCACTTCCAAAGTGATTGATGGCCATATTTCAACATCTAATTGAAACCAAATACGTCAATTTGGATAATTGACCCACTTAACCATATTTGACCTTATATGACCTAAAAAGTCAACTTAAGTCAAATCTTGATTTAACTCAAATTGAATCAACCCAATTATTGCAACCAATCTTAATATAATCTTAATCATCACCCAACACCTAATTGAGCCCAATTAGGCAATTAAGCCCATTGACCCAACTTTACCCAATTTTACCTAGGAGGTCAGATCGAAACAACTCTTAATCCTATTCCAATTGGACTAACTTAACACAAGAAATTTAGTTTAAATTGATTATTGAACACTCCTCAATAACCAACTTAGCTCAAATTGAACTATAACTAAATCTAAATGAAACTAAATCAAATCAAAGCCTATAATCAAATTCAAATGAACCATTGAACAAGACTCAACTCTCAATTCTACTCAATTTGGCCAATTGGATCAAATTGGTCAACTTACCCATGTGGCCAATAAGAAGTCATATGAGCCAAATCCAAATACACTTTAAATTAAATCAAATCATCAATGAATGTGTTCCAAGTCATCATTTGAACACAACCAAATAGCCTTTGGGCCCAATGAGGTCAATTGATCAATTTGACCCAATTGAATCCAAATTGACCTACATGAGTCCAATTGAGCCAAACCCAATAAAATCAAGTCTAAACTTAACCAAACATGAAAGATGACTTAACTCATCCTCATATGTCCCTTGACCTACCCAAGTTGACCCAACCCAAGGTGAACCTGCTTTAGCATAGACCATATAAACCAAGGGTTCTAAATATAAAAAAAAATCTCAAAATAGAAAGGTCCAACCTCTCCCTTTGGCCAAGGCAGTCAAATTAGCATGACTTGAGCTATCCCCTAAATTACCAAAGCTAACACAATGTTGTTTGGTCCAGCCATTGACCAAGAAAAGGTCACCCTCACTATAGTCAATCCTTGGTTCACTATCCATGGCTTGACCCCTTCACCTCTAGCCACAAAACTTTTCTAGTAATTTGAGGAAGTCTAGGTCATAAGTCTAAAGTCAACTCCCCATTGCTCACTAATGGGTTGACTGTTAAAGGATGAAGAGGAATGCTTCACCTCAGGGCTCCAAACTTAAGACACACCTTCTCATTCTCTTAGAGCATCTTGAACATCGAGTTGTCAATGAAATGAACTCATTTAACCTGAGTGCATCCTATATCCCACTACACCAAACATTCACCAAAGACAAATTAATTCTTCACACACTTTCCCCACATCCTCACTAGCGAGAACAACTCAAGACTTGCTTAATTTGATCACTAGTGCATCGAGTTTGATTAAGCTTTGGCGACCACTAGTGGAGCTTGGTCTTGCAAATGAATGATGGGGATGCAACCCATGGCTTCAACATCAGGACTTCTCCTCTTGTAGGTGAATCTATCTCAGATAGGTTCACCATTAGTATTTAGCTCCGGTGAGGTAATCTCTTAAAAATCATAGAAAATCCCTTAGGTGTTGGTCTTTTTTTTTCTATGATTTGGCATTTCATGTAGATAAAGCCATAAGAGATAATTAAACTAGAATAGAGCTCAACTTACTGAAGGGGCAGTTGGGGGCTTCTCAAAGGAGAGGCAAAGTGCCAAGAAGAAGAAAAAGAGCAAGCAATGTTTAAGTTTGCTTACCTTTTTGAGCCAAATAAACAAGTTGAGGATAAACTTTTTCACCATATCAAGGACTTCAAAAAGAAGGAGGATGAGTTTGCTTGCTTTTATATTATCATGACTACAAGGATATACGTAAGAAGAAATTAAAAAAAGGCACATATCTCATTGTCCAAAAGTTGGTCGAGCATGGAAAACTAGATCCTAAGTTTCTTGCTTTTGATAACTTGATTACCGTGTTAGAATTGAAGTCCAAGAAAGGAGAAAAGGAGGGGAGCACTAACCAGGTCTTTTAACTCTTTATTTGCATCTTGTACATTTGAGTGAGATAAATAATTATAAATTAAATTTTGTACTTATCAATATCCTTTTGTACTTAAACATACTTTTGTAGTGAAATAAAACTTACTTTTTAAATTGTTTTCATATTACATGTTTAGGAATATTATTTACTCTATGCAAATGTACTTGCTTATTGAATAATATCTGGAAAAAATGCTTAAGTGATTGCCCAAATTAGTTTTTTATTTTGAATGTGTACTTGCCAATTGTCTAGTGCATAGTCATTGCCCATATAACTTTGAGTTAGTACTTAGTTTTTAGTCACCAACTACTAATAGTTAATCTTTAGTTTGTAGTCACCAATTTCTTAGAATCGATCTTTAGTTTGTAGTCACCAATTACTTGGAGTAGGTATTATTAAGTTAGAGTGTCAACTTGCTTTTTTCATCTTGTGTATCATTTGGTGTATTGAGATGCTTTCCTTAATTACTTCTAGATAAATTTTTTAAGTATTAGAATCACCCCAATACTTTGCATTAATTTATTTTGGGTGAGTATGTAATAACATTTTTAAGGACTTTCCCATGGGGTAATCATGGCTCTCTTGAATAATCCCAATAACCTATCAATTTAAGATCTACACACTTAAGCCAAGGTAGCTCACCAAGTTTAATTCTTTCCAATATTGCCAATTGTAGCTTATTAAGTTAGGCCTTGTGCTTGAACCAATCGTAGCTCACCAAGTTAGACTTTATGCTTGGGCCAAGTGTAGCTCGCATAATTAATCCTTTTTCTTAGACCAAACATAACTCCCAAAGTGACTTGAGCCAACACGCAGCTCCTCATGTCACTCCTTAAACTCAAGCAAAAGGTAGTTTATTGAGTAATCTAAGCCTGCTCACCAAGAAACTTGGGCAAATATATAGCTCATCAAGACATTTAGGCAAATAGCTTTCCAATCTACTTAGATGAATGCATTTTGTTAAGTAAAAGTCCTACACTCATGCTAGTATACATTAGGAAGTGTGTAGCCTTGTAACCATTTCAACCCATATTGCCTTAAATGATTGATAATTTTTTAATCCTAGTTTTATTCAATCAAATACATGTTGTTGGTGAGTAGAATAAGCATGCACATGCGTTTTCACATTTTAGGGGAGTAAAATTAAAGAATTTTAATGAATAGAATTTCAAACATAGTAATAAAATTCATCTTACATATTTGCTAATAAGATATTTTTCAGAAAGTAATAACTTCTTGAAAGAAGATTAGACACTAGGACTTCCCTCATGGGTTGAACTTTGTTAGATCCATTGTACTCTATGTCTTAGGTACATCTAACCCCGAGTGCATTTGTAATTCATAGGCTCCTAGTTCAACTTATAGTTTGATAAGGTAGGGTCCATTCTATGTGTGAGTTTACCAAGCACATTTCATTAAGCAATAGCATTCACTTTCTTCAGTACTAGGTCATCAGGCCTAAAATGCTTCTCTTTGATATTACAATTGTAATACTTAGACATTCAACTTTTATTTCCTCTTGCCTGTAGCACATCGATACACAATTCTTCTAGTAGGTCAAGTATGATGTATATGGCTTTCGCATTGAATTTTTCCACTCAAAATTTCCTTTAGGTATGTCATCTACACTCGACCATAAAAATTTCCTTCATGATGCATGAGAGAGCTAATAGGTTTTTTCCAGTTTGTATGTCCAAATATATGAGCAAGCTAAAATAGTTTCCATAGCAAGTCATCATCAAAATAAGTGCAAGTCAAAGAATGAAGCTTAAAGAATGAAGTATGGAAATTAGGCACATAAGCAGACTCTCCTATGCTAGTGAGAGACCAAGGAAGACTGAACAATGAAAACAACCAAAGTTGGCATACCAATTTGCCACATGAGAAAAGAACCAGGTTGCCCACTCCAATGTGCTATGAGCATACCACTGACCAAAAGGTGCTTATCTCGCATTAGGGCAAGTACCAACTATACTCGACTTTCCTTATATGTACTTACTATATGTAATTTCTTCCATCTAGTATTATAAAAATGGGTCTTTTCAAAGAGGGGGCAACTTTTTTTTCTCTTCCTCTTCTTCAGGGGAGAGATGAAAGTTTTCTTTTCTTTTACTAAATCTTGTGGAATAATAAACAAAGATATTTTTTCACTTCTTTTATTTTTTGTTGCTTTAGATTTCCTAATGAAATTTTTTAGGTATCTTAGAGGGTTCCACCTCATTCCAAGAATAGATATGGATTTAACATTATTATAGGTGTGGTAAGCATGGATGAGGTTGAGAACTAGAATTCAGATACAAAATGAAGTAGGACTCTCAACACAAAATCATTCAATGAGCATGGAGTAGAATGCCTAGCAATTCGCTACACAACAGGACTTGAGAGACATAGAAAATAGAAGCACTCCTCTAGTGCAGGCAGCTATGGAAAAAACCAACCACAAAGAACCAAAGGAAAATGAGAATGAGGGGTCCTCATGATCAACTCACCGACTTGGCAAATAAGAAAACTTTAGAAACCCCACTAGATGATGAGTCATATTACATTAGTGAAGAAGAAAAAAGTAGAGCAAGTGGACCTAATCTAACTAATATTAGTCTTCTCATAAAGATTGTAGAGGTTCACTCGCATATTTTAAAATCCTATTTTGGAATCATATAAAGGTTGAATGGACCCTATTGATCATATAATATACTCTGAGTCAACAACATTGTTGTAAGACTTGGATGATACAATAAAGTGCTACCTACTCTTTACCACCTTCACAGGATCAGCCCTAAGATGGTTGTCATGTCTCCAAGTAATGGTCATAACCTCATTCATTAATTTTAAGAGAATGTTTACCACATCATAATTTTGCAGTACTTAAAAGCCCTTGAAGAGTTCCCAAGCTCTTCTACAAATAAGACAATAACACAAAGAATCATTAAAGAACTTCATTACTTGCTTTGAATGAGAAATGTTGGATATTAAAGATTTGGGACCTGCAGTAACCCAAGTCACATTCACTCAAGATGTAGGAGAAGGACCCTTCAAATATTCCCTTGGACTACAATTGCCCGAAACTCTCACCAAATTGATTGAGCTAGCAAACAACCATGTGAATGCCAAGGATTATAATGAGATCATTTAGGACACTAATAACTCACACAAAGTATTTGATAAATAGATCATCTTCAAAGAAATCTTCGATGATAGGTATTGAGCGTGAAGACCTAAGAGAAGGAGACAAGCACCTACACATGGGCAAGATTTTAGAAATCTCATGACTTTCCATCAAAGAACCAAGTACTCATAACCTACCCTAGCGACTCCTTTAATGGTGTTGATGGCTAAGTTAGTTGTCATCCAAAATTAAGACTATTTTAAAAGGCCACTATCTATGAATACCAATGGGGTTCAAGATCGATCTAGGTATTTCATGTATCACAACTAATATATGCATGACACTAAGAAATTTCTTCACCTGAGGAGCTTAGTTGATGAGCTAATTAAAAGCTTGAAAACTCAAAATTTTAAATTTTCAAGAATAAAAAATTGTTGAAATGGGCAATGAACTATCCCCAACACACGCGATCCATTTTGTAAGTGTCTTGCTCACTATTTTCAAAGGTTGAGGAGATCCTTAAAGAAAGAAAGCTTTAAATGACTATGATATAGGAACATTACTCAATGGCAATGGTGCTTGCATTGCATATCTCTATAGTTCCTATAAATTTAGCAATATAAACTTGTTATTGGTAATCCTTACAATGATGCTATTGTCATCTCGATACTAATGTTAAGAGGCTATGGCACCCAAGAGGTGGGGAGGGGTGAATTGGGTATTTAAAATGTTATTAGTTAAAACTTAATTTTTAGTCCTATAGAAAACTTAGTTGCATAAGAAAGATAAGTATTTAATGAAAGAGCAAAGTACCAAGTAATAAAGAACAATAAAGTAAAATGCAAAAAAATAAAAACAAAAGACAAGGACATTTTATATGGTTTGACCAAACCAAAAAATCATTACATCTATGTCTAGTCACTGACTAGGAATTCACTAAAAAAAATGAGATTGACCAATCTCCGTAATTTTCTACATGGGCAAGTACAATCCTAAAATAAGTTCAAAAGATCAAGAAAAAGAAGATACAATTTGAATATCTAACTTTTAAAATTTCAAATAATTTTTCACTCAAGACCACTAAACAATATTAAGATAAATAAGAAAGAAGAGCTCAAATATATATTTGTGTTTTATGAATCTGAATGATATGATATGACTTTGAAACCATCTTTAACAAGGCAAGAGAGAAGTGATATTTTAAAACACTTAGATAAGATGAATGACAATAATCTTGAAACAAAATCCTAGAAAACTAATGTTTATGAAAGCCTTAAAGAAATAATTTTAATTCAATTAAACAAAGAAGAAATTCCTTCAAAAGATTTGAAGGAAGAATTGAAAGAGATTAAGAGAATACTTTAATAATATAACACATAAAACTATTCAATCAAACCAAGCAAATTAAAACTAAAGATTCAAAAGAACAAGGTGAAGTCAATATGATATTAAACTAACTAGGATTGATTGGAAAGGTTTATAATGCATGTGAAATAAAAATAATAATAGAATAAATCAAGAGGGATTTTTAGCCAATGAGTTTCCAAATATGTATTCAATTTGAATCAATGTGATTAATCAAGAATACATCATGAATATTTAATGAAGAAGTAATTTGAATTGATTTACATATATTAAATTAATAAAAATTTAATTAAGAGGATTGGCCAAATTAATTCCAAAATGGAAAACCAATTATGGAAAATGCATAAAATAAAAGCTCAATTGAATTTGAATTTGAATTAACCTATATTAATTCAAATTAATTCAATCATGATGATATTATTAGGGTCGGCCATAATATGTCATAAAAAATATAACTCGTTCGGAAATAATTTAAGGCAAATGTAATTTAAATTTCAAAAGCATTTAAATTCAAATTTCAAACAAAATATATTTTAAAAATTCAATAAGTAAAAGAAAAAAATTATTGCAATAATTTTAATAAATTTCATAATATTTCTCATGCAAAACTCCACGAAAATTTAGTAAAAATAAAATTAAGAACAAATTATTGATAAGAGAGAGAAAATAAAGTATAGGAGAAAAAGAATAATTTGAATAATGCACAATAAATTTAATTTTTATGCAAAAATTAATGGAAACTGACTAAATAAAGTGTGAAATAAAACCAACTCCTTTCAAAACATAATGGTTAAGGATTAATCTCATTAAAGTACTTAAATAATCTAAAAGGATAAGTCAAGAAATAAATTAAAAATGATGCAATTAAAATATAAAAACTATGCAAAATTTTGATTAAATGGTATGAAGATGTTTAAGCAATTATTTTTATATTATTTAGATCTTATTTGTCTAATTGTTGCATAACGTAGGAAGATTCCTAAACTTCTCTATTCCAACTGATCTTTATTATGCATATCTAACTAAGCTTACTGAGTCAAGTTTACTTCCCAAAATACTTGAAATAAAATATTAGTTTCATCAAATCATATGTTTATTATCATCTAAATTAATTGCATAAGCAACATAACTCCTAAAGTCAACAATCTCCCATTTTTTATGATGACAAACCTATGTTAGTAGTGTGGAAGGTGTAAAGTGACATATCATCTTCTTTAAAGCAAAGATTCATTTACATAATATACCAAAATTTACAAATAAAGATTAAAATCACGTAAAATGAAATGAAAGCATGTAAAAGTAAAATCAAATATCTAAATAAAATAAGTAGTAGTTACAAAATAAAATAGCTCCAACTAAATCTATGGATATTTGAAAAATAATTTTTAAAAACCAATAAAAATATTTGAAAGACCAGCATTCATATTTCTCCCCTTTTTGGCAGCATCAAAAGAATGTAAAAAGTAATGTTGAAAATAATTTTTTAAACATATTGATCAAAAGAATGTAAAAAGTAATGTAAAAGTATAAAAATGTTCTTCAAGGAAATATTTTATAAAAATATCAATGATTTACAAATTAATTCTAATAAGTTCAACATTGACAACTCCTTTACAAACATAATCCCTAATAAAGTAGTGTCTAATCTCAATGTGTTTGGTCCGTGAGTGTTGAATAGAAATTTTAGTTAAACAAATAGCACTAGTATTGTCATATCTAATAGGAGTGCATTTTTGCTAAATGTAGAAGTCTTCTAATTGTTGCTTTAAATGAAAAACCTGAGCAACATAACTTCCAATAGTTATGTACTTAGTTTCAGCATTATAAAGAGCAACATAATTTTATTTCTTATAGGGCCAAGATACAAGAGATAATCCTAAAAATTAACATGTGCTTGATATACTTTTCTTATCTATTTTGCAACATGCAAAGTAATCATCAGAATAAGCAACAAAATTACATAACAAAGAATTTTAGAAACACTAAAACCTAACGAGAAGTGTCTACCAAATAACAAAATATATGTATGATTGCAATTAGATGAGAGTTTTAGAGTGGCCCGAAAACAAGCACACAAACAAACATAAAATATAATATTAAGCCCACTAGTAACAAATAAAAGTGAACCTATCATAATCCTATAAAGCTACTGACCAATGGTTTTTCCTAATTCATTTAAGTCCAATATAGTGGAAAGATTCATATGGGTTTTACTATATTTGAATCTCTTTATGTTAAACCTTTCAATCAAATCATATGTATACTTAGTTTGATAAATGAATGTGTCATTTATTTGTTGCCTCACTTGAAGACCCAAGAAAAAACTAAGTTCTCCCATCATGCTTATCTTGAATACCTCATATCAGAAATTCATGACATTTTGTACTTCCAAATAGAATATCATCCACATATTTTTGAACAATAATCAAATCATCACCTATATTTTTGAGAAATAGGGTGTTATCTACTCCAACCTTCTAAGCCCATGGTCAATAAGAAAACTACTCAACCTATCATATCAAGCCCAATAAGCCCATAATAAACCATTTAAAGATTTCTTTAATTTAACAACATGATATAGAAATTTTATGCTCTTAAAACATAGGGCTTTCTCTACAAACACATCCTCGTCAACAATATCAAGAATTCACTTTTCACATCAAATTCAAAGAGTTTAAAATTCTTCTAATAAACAAAAGCAAGGAGCAACCTAATAGCCTCTAGTCTTACTATAGGTGCACAAGATTCCTCAAAATCTATCCCCTCAACTTATGTGTACTTATGTAACTAATCTAGCCTTATTTCTAACAATACAACCTAAGTAATCTAACTTATCTCTAAAAACCTATTTAGTTCTAATAACATCTTGATCTTGAGGTTTAGGGACTAATTCATAAGCAGAATTCTTAACAAATTGATTCAATTATATTTACATAGCTAGAATCCAATAATGATCTTCTAAGGCTTCATCAAAAGGCAGGTTCAATCTCGGATAAAAATTAGAATGATTAATCACATTCTTAAAATATCTTATAGTTTTAACAACTTAGGATGGGTCTCCTATAATAAATCTTTAGGATGATTCTTACTAAATCTTCACTCTTTAGGAAAAAAATCGACTTATTCTTCCAAATAAATTTTTTGAAATCTTCTACCTCATTATCAACTAAATCATCTCTAAGATAATCAACTAAATGTATAATCAACTAAATTTTATGAGATATTACATGTACATATTCTTCTACCATTATCTTCCACTTATTGAATACTCTATAAGTTATACTAGATAAAGAGTAACACAAAATGATTTCACTAAGCGATTTACAATCAATTTTTCTAAAGATTCTTTTATTTATTCAAGTTGAAACACTTATAACCAAAAATTTGAAAGTGGATAAACTTTCTTTCCAAAGAGCTACTCATAGGGGTTATATTCAAGATAGGTCTCAAATAAACTTTATTAATTACATAATAAGTAGTTTTAATAGCTTCAACCCAAAAAAATTTGGTAATCTATAGTCATCCAGCATAGTTCTACTCAATTCAATAAAAATTATAATTTTCTTCTCTACAACTCCATTTTGTTGGGAAGTCCTTGGAGATGAAAATTTATGTTTAATTTTAAATTCATTACAAAATCCTCAAATAAATTATTTTCAAACTCTCCTCGTGATCTATTTGAATTTTTTGATCAAATAACCTTGATCTTTTTGAATGTATTTTACAAATTTTCTAAACATCAAATGCTTCATTCTTATGTCCTAAGAACATAACCCAAGTAAATCTAGAGAAATCAACAACAATAAAAAAATCATAAAATTTACCTTCTAAGTGCTAACGATTCCAAATAGATCCATATGCAAAAGTTCTAAAGGTATAGATGTAGAAATAATGTTCTTTTTTTTTTTTTTTTGAAAGAGTGCTTTGAATATTTTCCATGAATGCATGCATCGCAAACATAATCAAAATGAAACTTAATTTTATGTAAACCTTCCACTAAATCAATTTTACAATTTTGTTTAAAGAATGCATGTTAATATGACATAGACATTTATGCTACAAACAAACATCATAAAGAGTACTTTTTAAACAAAGTAAATTTAAACTTGCATCACATGAATTTTCAAAATTAGTCAAATAAATATTTGTATACTTATGACCTACAAGCAAAATATTTTCTTTATTTCTAATAACACAAAAAGAAGTATGTAATCCAACATTTAAACCTTTGTCACACAATTGTCTAATAGATATTAAATTATGCTTCAATCCATCAACAAGAAATACTTTTTTGAAAGTAATTGAATTTTAATAGATAGAACCAATTCTTTTAGCATTGTCATCATAAATAACATATCCTTCTTCATATGATTCTGAGCAAATTTTGATTTATCATTTATCATATGCCTTCAATATCAGATGTCAAATTTCTACATGCCTTCTTTGATCTTACACTTTCATGGCATTCCTACAAAAAAAAAATCAAGGGTTGACTTTTGGAACCCAAACATATTGAGTCTGTATCCTATAGAATTAATATGCAATGAATGCTTTAGGTAGCCAAATGAAAATAGATATAGGAAATGTTTAAGATTTACGTGCATGGTAATCAAATGAAATGACCTCTTATGTTACATAAATTACACCAAATATTTGTTTTAGCATAAAGTTCATATTTAATGATTTTGATGATATAAATGGTTTACATTTACTAGATGAAGCATGAGAGTGTGAACTACAACATGTACTTAATCTTGTGTGTAATAAAGTATTTTCTCTTTTCAAATTTTCCACAAGGATTGATCTACTAGGCAATTAGTTTTATCTTTCAACTCACTATATTCATCTATTAGAGATAAAGCATGCATTTCCAACCTTTTCTTTTCTTTTTCTAAAACATTATATATATTTTAATTTTCTTTTCTATATTCATCGCTAGTTCATTAAATGCATCATCTAATTCTTCATAAGTAATATCTTCACATACCTCACTAGATGTGTCAACGTTTTCCATAAGACAAATATTTCCTCTTCCTCGAATGTATCATCACTTGACTCTTTTGAATTTGCCCATAATGCTCTTTTCATTCTTCTTTTTTCTTTTGAAGCTTTATATTCATCTAGATTTTATTCTTTTCAATGTCTTTTTCTTTCTTTGAGTTTTTATTTGATATTTCTAGAGTCACTCTCACTTTACATATTCTAGTTTTCACAATTTTAGCATATGATTTATTCACCTAAATTAAACTTTTTAGAACAAAATTTATGAATTTTGGATTTTTCATACCTTTGATTTTTCTTTCTCAGCATATTTTCCAATCTTTTTGAAAGCATAGCAATTTCATCATTATCCACCTTGAAATTTGAGTTAGTGGTTTCACTTTCATCTTCTACATGCAAAGCAATAGTTTTTTTTCTCCTTTGAGAACCATCAACTAGCTCTTTTTGTGCTAAGACCAATTCATGTGTTATCAAGAAACAAAATAGATGATCAAGTAGATATCTAGTTAAATCTTTAGCATCACTTCTAGTAGTCATCTTACCATCCCATCCTTTTGGAAGACATTTCAAAATTTTATAAATTAAATTTTAATTTTTATAATTCCTTCTAAAGAATGCAATGTATTTATTATTTTTATAAAGCAAGTATACTACATGTTAGAAATTGAATCATTATGCAACATATAGAACAATTCATATTCATGCTCAAGCCTATTTATCTGAGCATCCTTAACTTCATTTGTGCCTTTGCAAGTTATAATTAGTTTGCCCCAAATTTCTTTAGGAATATTAAGGATGAAAATTGTCATGTAATATCAAGAAGTAAAGCATAATTCAAAGTGCTACTTGATTTTTCATTTAGCTCATCCAACTCCATTTCTTGCAATGTTCGATACTCAAAAGGCTTTTCAATAGTTTTACCATTTATTTTTACAGTGGGTGTGTGATACTAGGGTGTTAACATGCGCTGCATAGATGCATCCTAACTATGAAGAAAAGTGCTAATACAATTTTTTCAATAATCAAATAGAACATTATCCTTTAAGAAGTGTACTCTTAAGAAATCTTTGTACCATAATGATCTATTGAGGGATGTTAATCCATAGAAAGGAGTTGAGGCTCTTATACCAATTGTTAAAATGCTATGACACACAAGAGGAAAGGGTGAATTGAGTATTTAAAAAAATATTACAAGTTAAAAGTTAATTTTGAGTTTTATTAAAAACTTAGTTGCAAAAGAAAGATTAGTAAATTTTAATGGAAGAGCAAAGCAATAAGAAACCAAGCATAATAAAGTAAGTGTAGAAAAATAAAAAATAAAAAAAGAGACAATGAGAATTTTACGTGGTTTGGCCAAAATCAAGAACTGGCTTATGTACATGCCTAGTCACCTAACTAAGATTTCATTAAACAAATGAGTTTATAATCAATCGCCATACTTTTCTATATCGAAAGTACAACTCGACACATTACTTTCTTATAAAGGTAAGTAAAACTCCAACATGTATTTTCCTACACTAGGCAAGTACAACCCCAAAATAAGTTCAAAAGAATAGTAAAAAGAAAATACAACTTGAAATATCTAAGTCTCAAACTTTAAAATAACTTTGCACTCAAGCCCACTAAATCATATTAAGATAAATAAGAAAGAAGAACTCAAACATATATTTGTGTTTTATGAAATTGAATGATATAATATGACTTCGGAAAAATCTTTAGCACAAAGTGCAAGAAATAAGTAATATTTTTAAAGCACTTACACAAGATGGAAGACAATAATCTTGAAAATAAAATCCAAGAAAACCAATTTTTATGAAAGCTTTAATGAAATAATTTTAATTCAATCAAACTAAGAAGAAATTCTTTCAAATCTTTTGAAGGAAGAACAAAAAGAGATTAAGAGAATACTTTAACAATAAATCACATAAAATATTCATTCAAACAAAGCCATTGAAAACCAAGGATTCAAAAGAGCAAATACTTAAGTCCTTTATGTGTATGCAATGAAATCTATGACTTGAAATCATCTTTTCACCATAAGAGTGAAGCTTCAAGGATGTTGAAGGTGATTTACACTTGATTATTTGTTGAAGATGAGAAGAGTGGAGAAGATCTTTTCCCTTGAATCCAAGTGAACTTCAAGAGAAAGGATTTCGGTCAAGGTGAGAGTCTTAGCAGAAAGAAAAGGGATTTTACACTTATGATTTAAGTAGAACTCAAAAAAATCAAATTGCAAGACTTTGGTAAAAGAGAGAGAAGTAAGAGAGCAAAAGATTTAGAGACAACCACTTGAAGCAAGGTGAGGCTCAACCAAGGCATGAAGAGAATAAGAGCGAGGAAGTAGGAGGAAATCATAATAAGGAAAATATTTGATTTCAAATAAATGAACACAAGATAAATTCAAACAAGGATGCTTTAATTTCAGTCAAGAGAGAGAGAGAGAGAGAGAGAGAGAGAGAGAGAGAGAGAGCAAGGAAAGAAATCATTCATGTGATTTTTGGCAAAGCCATGAAGCAAAGAGTGGAAAATTAATTTTGGCCAGAATTTGAGTTCAAATTATAAATCACATGACACTAATTTGAATCAACTCAAATTAATCAAGAAGTTGTTGGCTAAGGCTAAAGAAAGGAAAATAGATAATGCACTTGACATAAATAACTTAAATCTAATAAGGCAAGTGAGAAAATAAAGAATTAATTCAAAATTATTTTATTAAAAGCAAGGGGCTGGTCAAAACCTTTTCTAAGAGGGATTCAGTCATCTTAAATATAATATGAGAGATATTAAATCAACTAGGATTTATTGGGAAGATTTAAAGCAAGTGAAATAAATAAAAATAATGAAATAAATCAAGAGGGACTTTCGGCAATCAATCAGGAATATATCACGGGTATTTAACTAAGAAATAATTTGAATCTTTTACATAAATTAAACCAATCAAAAATTAATTAAGTGGGGCCGGCCATATTAATTCTAAAAATGGAAATCTAAATATGGAAATGCATAAAATCCACATTCAATTAAATTTAAATTTGAATTAACCTAGATTAATTGAAAATAATTCAATCATGATGAAATTACTAAACATAAGGTCAGCCACAATATTCAAAAAAAATATAACTCATTTGAAAATATTTTATGGCTAATGCAATTTAAATTTCAAAAGTATTTAAATTTAAATTTCAAACAAAATAAATTTAAAATTTTCCATAACTAAAAGAAAAATTTTATTACAATAATTTTAATAATCATACTATTTCTCATGCCAAAATCCATGAAAAATTTGGCTAAAAACAAAATTAGGAAAAGATTATTGATATTAGAGAGAAAAATAGAGATAGGAGGGAGAATAAAGATTTGAATAACACACAAATAATACAATTTTGATGCCCAAATAAATGGATAATTTCTAAGACCAAGAATGAAAATTACTTAATTAAGTGAGAAATAAATCCAACTCACTATAAAACATAATGGATAATGCTTAATCTCATGCAAGTGCTTAAATTATCTAAAATGTATAATTCAAGAAATAATTCAAAAATGATACAATTAAAATATTGAAAATATATAAAAATTCAAATAAATAATATGAAAATTTTTAAGCTATTATTTTTTATTATTATTATTGATCTCTTATTTGTCTTATTATTATATAACCTAGGAAGATTTCTAAGCTATCCTAGTCCAACTGATCTTGACTTTTCAAATTTGATTGAGCTCATTGAGTTTGGTTAGCTTCTTGAAACACTTGAAATAAAATATTAATTTCATCCAATTATATGTTGGTTAACATTAATATCAATTACATAAGCAACAAAGCTTATGGAGTTAACAAATAACCACTAATTATTAAATAGGGAATATACTAATTGGAAGCTTAGTCGATATCACCTTTAAATTTGTATTTGAATAACTGGGGTTGGCGAGTTCTAAGCTCACTACTATTGGAGAATCATTATAGCTTCTTAGGTGAAAGGAGAGAGACAAATTGGAGACAAGAAGCAATTCATAATTATGACCAAGGTTGTAAAATCGGGGGACATAAAACCGAGGAAGGGGAGGGAGGTTAGATGGTTTGAGAATCGAGGCGAATTGAGCGGGGTTGAACCGGATAATGTAATAAATATTAAAATAAAAATATATATATCTAACTAAATGATATAATAATTTAAATAAAAAATAAATAAATATACATAAATAATATTACTAGTAATTATAAATTTAAAGATTAATATAAAGCTCATTAAGATATAATTATTTGTGTGTTATAAATTTAGATGAGTGTATTCAATATATCAAAATTTTAATATATAAGTTTTTAAAAATAAATATAAAATATAATAAAAATATAGTTTTAAAAAAAGTATAATTTTTATTAAAAATATATACTTTAAAATATAAAGTTTTTAAAAAAAAACTTTATAAAATATATCTAACATAAAAATATCATATGTAAATATTATTATAACAAATATTTTTTGTAATAAAAATATAAAATTTAAAATAGAAAAATTATTTTAAAAACTTTATAAAATATACCTAACATAAAAAAAATAGTATATAAAATATTCTTATAAAATATATATTTTAAATAACTTTTTTATATTATAAAATATAATTTGTAATAAGAATATAAAGTTAAAATTCAAATATTATTCTAATCTTCTTATATCTCAATGTCCTTTATTATTCTCAAAATTAAAATATAGTTGCACTCTTTATTACACTCTTTATATTAAAACGACTAGTCTTAAAATTGAGATTGATTTCTCCTCTGTTTACACCAGTTCAATGCGAATCAGGTTTTTTCGAGTGATCGGACTTGCCTTACGACCAGTTTACAGTTGAACCAGTCCGATCGGCCGGTCTAATTCGATCAGCCAGTCTGATCCGATTTTGATAGCATTGGTTATGACTGATTTTGTTATAGTGGAGGCTCCACACATCTCTCTCATTTTTGGCCGACCACTACTGAACATGTTTAGTGTAGTGGTCTTGATGTATCATACAACCATCAAATTTCCCATAGAAGACAAGGAAATCACTGTTAAGGGAAATTTGATTCAATCTACGTCATCTACTTGAGTGTCATAGGTAGGCCAGGTAGAGAAGTAGAAGTTTTGCAATTAGATATCGTATGAACTAGAGTCAAAGTTCTTGAAGAAATAGAAGAGATTCCTACCTCACAGAAACCCAGGTGAGTTCTTAGAGTTAGCTCGACATTTGCCTCGAGCATAAAGAAAAACTTATCTAAACTCTTTCGAATGACCTAGATGTCACCTTGACTACGCTTAAAATGCCATGTTTTGATATCAACATCACTTAATGTCGACAAAGATGACTGACCAATAAAGTAAAAAAAAGAGAAAAATTGCAACTCTATCTGGCAAGCGCATTAAAGTGGAAGTCTCCATGCTACTCTATAAAAAAAAACTTTGTTAGAGAAGTTTAGTACCTAGAATGAATTTCCAACAAGATAATGTAATGGTAGTCAAGTGAAAAGTGAAGAATGTATACCGACTTCACTAATTTGAACACAACATGTCTAAACCCTCTACCCCTAAATAGACACCCACTTTGATTTGGTAGCTGGATATTTAGTAATGAGGTTTTGGATGCATTTTCAGGATACCATCAAATACAAATGCATGCTGCTAACTCAAGAAAGACATCCTTATAACCAGAGAAAGACTTTATTCTTATAGAGTAATGCCTTTTGTGCTCAATAGCATAGAGGCCACTTATCAAAGGTTCATAGATTGAGTGTTCAAGCAACAAAAATGGAGAAATGTTGATGTTTAAACACACATAGCAAATTCAAGACCTAAAGAGAAACATTCTCCACTTTAACAAAGTACAACATGTGCCTTAACCCTTTAAAGTGCACTTTCAGTCAATTACCAAATTCTTGGGATTTCTAATCACCGCCAAAGGCATAAAAGTGAATCCATATAAAATAAAGACCACAATTGAGATACCTTCACTAAAAAAATATAATAGGTCCAATGGCTCACAGGGTGAGTCGTAAACATGTTCATCTCTATTCTTCAAAGATCTTTGGGGAGCTATGACATTTGTATGAACCCCATATTGTGGAAAGCCTTTTGCAAACTAAAAAATTTCACCATCCCATCTGCTACAAAGCCCAAAAGGAGAAACCCTACTATTATACTTAAGGGATGGAGGAGACTCAGTTCTATTTTTATTATGGAAAAAAATGGAAAGCGGGCCTATCTACTATGTCAATAAATTTATGTGTGGTGCTTAGCTAAACAACCCTATCATGAAAAAACTTGCACTCACACTCAACACTAATTGTCTTAGCTTCGGTGACCTCAAACAACTTCCAAGCACATTCAATACAAGTCATCATAAATAATAAGCTCAAATTTATATTTGTTAAACTAGATTGAAATGGTCTATTGAATTGAGCAAGTTTGATATCTCTTACTTGCCTCAGAACAATCAAGGCCCAAGCACTCGTCAATTTTCTCATCGATTTTTGTGGGCCTCATAATGTCTCAATTAACCTACAATCTTTATAGTGATTATATGTAGATAGATCATCAAGCAAGCAAGGTATCGGTATAGGTATAATGTTCAAGAGTTTGGCAAGTATCACCTTAACCCACCTATTTGGTCAAGTTCAATTTTAAAATGACTAATAACTAGTCTAAATATGAAACTTTACTCACTAGACTGAGATTAGCAAGAGGACTTGGGGCTTCACATATTGTGGTTTGCACAGACTCATAATTAGTGGTAAGATATGTTAACAAGAACTATGAGGTCGTGGGACAAGTCATTATGGCATCAAGGTGAAAATAAATTTTGGTAGTTGGAATACTTCAAAATTAAACAAATGCCTAGGGAGGAGAACCAACACGCCAATCTTCTATCCAGGGCAAACTGACTCAGGGAGCACTTCGTTATATGACTCGACCAACAAAGCATAGAAGAAGATAAATTGATGCAAATAAAATATGAACACTCATCGAGCTGAGTTGATCCAATTAAAAGATGTTTATTGACATGAAAAGTTGAAGGAGCTACTAAATACTCGAGGAGTTTTAGGATAAGAGCATTTCTAGTACTTATTAATTTGGAGTAATATGAAGATTGATAACTTCACTTAACCTTAGATATGTATGGGAGGCTAAATGAAAAGAGTCATTGAAGAAGTATATTCAGAATGTGGTTGTCATTCAAGAGGAGGAACACTTGCCAATAGAATTTTAAAGGTAATTTCTAACCCATTATTAGGAAAGATAGAGAAATTTCCCATGAGGTGTATGCAATGCCAACAATTTTCCCAACTTCAACAATAATATACAAGCCCTACAACCTATTCAAGCCATTGGCCCTTCCATATTTTAGGAATGGACTTGATCGGTCTCTAAGATAGCTAGAGGAAGTTCACTCTCATCATTATGTACTACTTCAATAAGTGGATTATGACAAAAGCCACTTCGGATAACCACCCAAATAGTTTAGAATTTTATTTGGACTAACATTATTTATAAGTATTGGTTACCCATGTTAATTATCACAAATAATGGGTCACAGTTTTGCTAATACGAGGCTAAGAGACTTTTGCAAGTCTTAAGGAGTACAACTAAATTTCACTTCAGTTCATCACCCGTTGAGTAATGGCTAGGTAGAAGCGATAAATATGAAGATTCTCAACTTGTTAAAGAAGAAGGTAGATGATGCCAAATTCAAATGGGTTAAAGCATTACCTATCATGCTCTGGGCCCTCAAGACCACTCCTACAAACATGATGGGGTACACACCATTTCCATTATCACATGGTTCTAAAGCAATCTTATTGATTAAGTATGAGCTCTAAAACCAAAGAGCATTAGCAATGGAAAGAATGGGACTTAACACAGGTGAGTGGGAGAAGGTAAATTCCAAAGCAATGGAGGACACACTTGGCATGCTCAAAGAATTGAGGCTCAAAGCATCATTAAAATAAGAGGAGATAAAGAGGTGAATGGTGAGTTACTATGGCCACCATGTGAAAGAGAAGCATTTCTAGTGTGCAGCTTGGTGTTGAAGAAAGTTGATGCAGTTGATATGAAAATAACTATAATGAACAAGGCTATGCAAATAACTATAATAACAAAGGCATATATAAAATTTTTAAGAGCTTCAAGAAATGAGAAAATCAAACAGCTGAAAAAATTTTATGTCCCTCTTAGAAGAGGCTATAATGAACATAGGATTCTTTTCTACAAGATAGAAGAGTGAATCTCAAATCTCACACAAATGTTGTTCAAAGAAGAATATTTTGAGGAATAAGACATTTTAATAATGATTCTTCAATACTTCTCATTAGCTCTAAGGAAGTTGATTAAAAATAACATTCAGCTTATGCAATTAAGCATTTAGACTCGGTTGTTTAAGAGGCTCTGACAAGGAGATAACACCAAAATTCCATAGGATATGGGAAGTTCAGCACATGGAGATTAGGATGATATGCCTCCTACGATGCCCACCGAGGACCAGATATGGGCCACTATTGAATCCCATGATCTACATTTGTCAGTTAGATTATAGGATCGGCTATCATCGCATCAAAATATGTTCAGAGGCAGGGATACATTTAAAGCTTCATTTGCTCAATTATCACACATTATACCTCTTGATTCAGAACTTGTATCACGTCATGATCCTATTGATTGGTTAATCAATTCAAAGTTGACACACACACATAATGTTCCTTTAGAGAGGGTCATCACCTTAGCTTACGGATCGGATGTACTTGATTGTAGATACTACTCCTTCTACAAGCACGGTCAAACTTTGGGTTATTGAATACTACATCATGAGATTTTTCAACGTGCCTCGAGATCATGAGCTCTTTTAGCGTCGACCCCCAGATAAGAGAGGCAATCATGTATATTCCTCAAGCCTCCAATGTGCTCTAGCTCACTATCAAAGATTATTCTGAGAGCAGATATCAACCACAAAAAATAAGGCATAATTACTCTAGATACATGGTCTGAGAGTTTCCTTGATTCAACAATATGTTCACCTCATTTTGCACGATTGGATGATCCATTTGATATGTAATTTCATTCATCTGAAAAGTCATTCAATGCTAGATTTGAGCTAGAAGATGAGTCAGTTATGACAAATTTGAGCATGGGACGTTGACGAGGAGCTATCTTTAGTGCCTTTCATAGCCACTTGGTTGTGTTATTTTGTATTTCCATATCACAACAGACATTTCCATCATTCCACTCTCTTGATGGCCATCTTGCTTTCTCATGGTGACCTGCATTATTAACTTATTTATACCATGGATTAGGCAAAGTGAGCATTATGATTAACTAACGCTATGACTTAGATGCTCCTTGGCACTACTTACATGGATGGATTCACACATATATATAAGGAGCTTTTAGTTGTCCTAAGACACCATCCTATTTCAAAGAGCAGCATTTCCCTATGATCATGCGGTCAAAAGGGTTATAATTGCCATATATAGATATCAATTCAGACCTTAGCTTCATTACACATGACATATCACTTTCAGATTATTCATATATTATCTTTTCATGTTGTGCCTGTTCAAAGCTTGGAACAAAGATTCACAGATTCTTTTACTAATAGAGGTACACCCTTACTATTATCAAAGTCGGGATACAGATGCATAGTAGAATACCTCGTTAGGCTGAGACCTGTCTAGCTTTATTGCTGTTGTCATGAGTCGGTGAACTTGGTGGGATACAATCCCAATGGACTATTGCAGATTTTGTAGATATTCATTCCCTAGGGATGCCACCACTATTTTTTCATTTAGTAGCAGCTTCTACAACATGGGCTTTCTTACTTTGCCTAGGGACTGGTTCAAGTTTCTATGTAGCTTCACAAAAGACTTATATAAGAGTTAGTCACCTATGGTTACTATGGATCATCCATACATACTCTTCCTTCTTATAGATAAGCTTTAGCATATAGTCGTAAATTGGGGAGAGCTAAAATGATATGACACTTGCATTCCACTCAACACGTGACTCATGCTCCTAAGAGATCATCAGATGAGCAGGGAAATAGTAGGAAGTAATAACGAAAGGCTTCATTAGCTTGGGAGAAAGATGATAGAGATAGCATAGTCCCATGGCAACTGGTCATGATATGGGAGTAGCAGGGATACATGATTCTACTTATATTCCCATCCCACTAGTAGCAGTTAAGCCACCAGTATGATTGATGGAGAGTGATGTCATGTTGGTATTATTGACATACACTAGTGCTGCTTCCCCAGCATCTACTCAGCCTGTCAGCAGTGACCATATGAATATTAAAGAAGACCCACATACAAAGGAATTTGACACTGATGACTAGCCACAAGTTGGTCTTATCAGATTTGACTTAAGTTATAGTGAGTTCCACCAAGGATAATTTATCAATAGAGCTCGCCTCTTATGCAAATAGTCACCCTACTCTTAATTTAAGGGATACGAGGTAATTATCCGTGCGGAGATCTCATGCTTCATCTCTAGGATATGTCTTAGTCTTTCAAATCCACTACATTGTGGGTCTTCAAAGAGCCAATGTCATATAGTGACAATATTGTATCACCTACTTCTGACCGTTGATCTGGAAGTCTTGCCCGGGCTTTCTAGCTCCTACATGGAGGCAAATTTTTTATTAGATTATACTTACTCAATGGGTCTTGAAGTAGTAGAGCAGCAACTTTGAGAATCTCTATGTAGAGATGTTGAGTTTAGAATATTCTCATTACGCAGTGCTTATTATGAGATTTTGTCAAATACAATCACTTTTGCGAAAAACTCACTCAACACTACTTCATATCAAGTCTCTTTAGTTCGTCAAGTTCTTGAGCATAGTCTTAGAGCCTTAAAATCCTATCAGAGAGAGCTTTCTATAGCAGAAATTGAACTCCTCGACATATATGTTGAATTGAAAAAGTTACAATTGAGGAGGCGGTGTCTATTAGAAAGGAAATCTATGGTCAAATAGGTTATCATAGCTATAGAAGAGGATTGCTCTGAGATAGATGCTCAGTGACCAAACTTGGATTATTTCCTCATTAGTTCATGATTAGGAAGCTTCCTTTCAACATCTCCACAAAGTATGAGAGAGGTAGTCTACTATGGCCTATAGATCCCATACAGTATTTATTTGTATTAGAGAAATTCAAGTTAATCATTTGTAGGCTGTAACCTCTTTTATGTCATTGTATTACATGATAAATGAAAGTAATTAGAGAGTTTCAAAGATTATGTTTTCTCACTTTTTATTATATTACTACATATAATCATAAATAAATAAATAAGAAAGCAATGAATTCTTTATGTACAATCGACATGAGAAATTTGTTGGGAGGCAATTTATTTGCATAAAAAATGAAATAAATTGAACATCCTGTATTGGGCCGCTGTGGCGCTACAATCATAGCACCTAGGCATTGTCGCCGCCTTATAGAATCTAAAAATGCAAACCACCCCCAATGATTACCTACTTAAATAATACTGACCGCAAAGATTGTGATGCTAGTGTCGTGACGACAACATTCAATTTTACAAGCAAGAAAAGCATTGTTCTCTCCCTAGCAACAATCGCTCTTAGGGAGCAGGGGAATGGTTACAGAGTAAAAAACCACTTTAATAGTGAAAAATCTTCTGTAAAAGGGCAAGAATTTCCCCCACTCAACTTCTTCTTACTTTTCCCTCATTCTCCTTCTATCCCACCTACCCCATTCTTGCTCCTGGTTATTTCCACTCTCAAAAGCTTGCTTTTCGCTACAAGAGAGATCTCCATGTGCAAGAGACAAGATCAAAGCCTACTATCGGCTCTAGGTAAAAATTTATGGAAATACTTTCATTATAAAATCTTCACTATGAAAACAAAATTTAAAATATTTCCACTATCAATCTTGGATCGAGAGAAATAAAGAGGCTCATCTCTCAATCTTAGATCTGAGTAAAAAATTGAAAGCTCCAAACCCAAAAAAAACTCCAGAATCTTGAAATTCAAAAACCTTTGCCATTGTACTTGGTTTTGACGAGAGCAGAAAAACCCTTCCTCCATCAATCTTAGATCTTAAACAATGAGAAGAGCGTGTTTTCCCTAAATACGTTAAAATCTAGCACTGTTAAGGGGTTATGCCACATAATTTTCATAAAATAATGTCAAATTTTGCAAGATTCTAGTTCAAAAATAGAATTCCCACTCTATGGCGCCGCATCACTGAGGTGTTGTGCTCTTGGGAATGAAATCTTTGACGCTCCGTCCAATAGCGCCGAGGCACTAGATATTTGGTGTCGCGACACTAAGTTCGCAGGGTTAGGTATAATTCTTGTAGTGCCATGGTGATGTATTTCAACACCACAATACTAAGCTCTCCAGTTTGATATCCTTAAAAAGTGTTGTAGCTCAATTTTTTCTGTGTCGAGGTGCTACATCCTAAAGTTTATTCCACCATCAAACTTGATTCTACTGTGAAATAAAATCTTCCCTTCATTGATCTTAGGTCTGGAACAAGAGTGAAGGGTGTTAATGCACTAAAAAATATGAAAACTAGCACTACTAAGGCATTGCGCCAAAAAATATCAAATTTCTTTGAAACTGTTAAATCTTAGGACTGATGAATAACGCCACGGTGCATGGATCCAATGTCAAGGTGCTGAGATCTCAAGTTTTGTGAAAATAATGTCTAGTCATAGTGCAAGGCACTGTCCCTTAAGGGCCACAACGCTACATTTTAGCCACCCAAAATGCATTTCCAATCAAGGATTTACCAGTGGGGTAAAATCCATCTAAAATTCATTAAAAATTTGCATTTCCAATGGATTTGACATGATTTTGATGAATTTTTCATAGCACAAGGTGTTGTCCCTTAAGCACGACTACATTAATTTCATGATTTCAAACACCTAGAATCGACATCACTAAATTCAAAGTCTAAGTCTTGTCTACCCAAAGACCGCCACAATCGCATATGGAGTGCCGGTGTTGACCTCTCGAATAGGACATCAAGAAATTTCTATCTTAAGAGCATCATAGTACCACATATCGAGCGTCGCAGTGCTAGACTCTCAAGTTATAGACCAAACATTTCTATCTTAAGAGCATCGAAGTGCTAGACTCTTGGGTCATAAACCAAACATTTATATCTTAGAGCCTTACCTGCAACTAAGGTGTCGCAAAGATGGCCTTTTCGAAGTTTTAAACTTATGTCCTACTAACTAGTAGCGTCGAGATGCTACTACTATGATATTATTTAAAATTAGAAAAAATTTCATTATTTTAAATTCTAGTGCTTTCAAATGACAAACAAAAGAACATATACTAAATACATAAACATGTGAAATAAAATATATTTATTAAAAATCAAAACTATTACATAAGTTGTACAAAAAAGTAGAAAATACAAAATAAAAGAAAAATGGAAACTAGTTATCATATTCATCATTCTTATTCTCTCGCTTCTTTAACTCTAGTTGGGTACTCACGTAAGGTGGATATAAAGTCATAAGAAAAGGTTTGACCCAGACTCGCAAAGCCACAATTTTCAAACATGTGAACTTCTTCATTAGAGGAGCATTCCAATAATGATAAGTTAAACTCAACCATGTAAGAAAACTAATTCTATTGTTGATCCATATGATAGTCAAATTACTTTTCTAAGGTCTCTTGCCTATTGTTGCTCTCGCCAACCTTTTTCTTTAAATACGAGGCTTCTCCTCTAATTTCTTAGAGTTGCTCGTTTAAAGTTTTGAAAGATTAGGATCGAGGTTGTGGGGCATGTGGAGCACATGAGCTTTCCCCACCTCAAACCTTGAGCTAAATCCTCCATTTATCTTCTTCGTTAGAGGAGCATTTTGAATAAGAACTTCTTCATCAGGCTCTTCCAACGCAGCCGCCACAGCACATAAATCATAAATAAGGGAGGGATGACCATATCATATAGTAGTATTGCCCTTAAGCATATTACAAATGGAATTATCAATGATCTTTCTTATATCAATTGTAAACCCTTTTGAATAGCAAATTTAAAATGGTCAAGCCTTAGTCACCTCACTGATATTACCAGTCAATATCAACTCAGAAGAAATAAAATAACATCAAGCCTTAGGCTCTATCGTAGGCCGGCGGTAGGAAAGTTTATGATTCTTTCTTCTCACTATTTTCATTGAATATTGGCATTTTTATCAACGAGAAACTAAGGACTTCATCAAAATTGAGATGATCATTATAATAGGAAAGATATTGATCGTATAGTATAGTTTAAAAATCGTAATATGTATTAATGGTAGTACTATCAAAACTAACCAATTTCCCCTGCACAAGAACTTTATTATCTTGGCGCTCCTTCACATTGAAGAATTCCCACACACAAGAATGATGTAGGAGCTACTTTAGTAGGTAAGCTTCTCCATCCTTGTTTGATAATTCTCCACGCCCACCAGGATTGTGAAAACTTCTCTTAGGAAAGAGGTGCTTGTGGATGAGAGCATATTAGTAACTCTCCTCCGCTTCCAAGGTAACAAACTTATTAGCATTGCTTGAAGTCACCCTCCTCTTGCTAGCGAGTCTTTTGAGCGACATGATTGCTTTCAAAGTGTGAGAAAAATACTAGGAGAAAGAAGACTAAGAATTTTTATAACAAGAACATGACAGAATAAAAAATCCATAGCCCAGCCTATTTATAAACCAAACCTAGCTCCACGACGCTACATTAGCAGCATCAAGGCGCTAACCTCTCGAGTTTTTAAACAAGGAATCGCACTGCATCGCTTCACATGTAGCATCTAGGCATCAGTCAACTGGTCAAAATGAGTACTATCTTTGGTCAAAAGAGCACTTGTTATCACTTATTACTATTAATTAGCGCATCAGATATTGATGTGGCGTTGTAGCACTCTGACAAAGCACCATCGCATTGGTCAAAAGTTTTTCCTATCTATTAAATATACCTCATTGAATATACTCATTGAATATAATTGATCATTTTTAACATAATTGAATATACTCGTTAAACATAATTGAATATGCTCGCTATTGAATAATGTTTTTAAGTTATCAATTCATAATATTAGGAGAATATTGTGTTACAACTATGAAGTATTAGTCTTTTATTCTCAATTGCCAACTGCACGAAGTGTTGGCCTTATGCTTGTGTCACCAACCACATAAATTATCCATCTTACACTTTATTCACCATTTGCATAGCGTTAGTCTTTTTTTTGTAGTTGTGAATCGCTTAGAGTGTTGGTCTTACACTTGAGTGGCCAACCACATGAAGTGTTGCTCTTACACCTTATCAGCTAATCACGCAAAAGTGTTAAGTCTTTTTATTTGTAGTTGCCAACCACAAAGAGTGTTATCGTATATATGAGTTTTCAACCACACAAAGTGTTGGTCTTACACTTTTATTCACCAAGTGCATTGAGTGTTTATTGGTCATTTAATTTTAGTCATCGGGCACATAGAGTATTGGCCTTACACTTTAGTCACTAATTGCACAGAGTTTTGGTCTTTTATTTATATTTCCTCTAATTTTTTTAAGCATTTAAGTCGAGTGAGTTTAAATGGTTAAAATTTTATTTCTACAGTCTCCTAAGTTGATCCTAGTGCACTCAGGCCAAAAGTAGCTCACTGAGTGACTTGAGTCAACACACTCCTTCCTGAGTGTCAAATTGAATTATTGTAGCTTCTTGAGTAACATAAGTCGACACTCAACTCCTCAAGTTTTTTTAAACTCAGGTTGAAGGTAATTCGAATAACTTAGGTTAATGTAGCTCATCGAATAGCTTATGGCTAATATGTAGCTCGAAGACATTCGTTCAATGTATCTCCCAAAGTTAATCGGGTGAGTGTACTTTATCTTTTAACAATGTCATGTCCCATTTGGCAATTTGGGCCAAGAGATAGCTCATCCAAGTTATTAGGGCCAATGTAGCTCTCTGAATCATTTGATTAGGCATGATCTGCCAAATGAGTATGCCTAGGATAATAAGTAGTTCAACAAGCATTTTATTATTTAGCATTTAAACTTTTAGTTGCCATTTTTTGAATAGTATATTTTTGAACATGAAAGACTATTTAGCGGTAAGAATAAATATATTTAACTAATCAAAGAACTTTTCCCACATAAGTAACTTGAAAGTAACAATATATTATAAAAGCAAATATGAAGAACTTCCTTTAAGGTGATATTCCTATGATGTTGATCATGCGAACTAGTGTCTGTTCATGGCTTTGTTCTCCAATTGCCTCTTTTTTGGTCTTCTTATTAACTCATCAAGGTTCATTACTTTGATGAGTTCCTCAATCAGGCTACTGAGGTGTCGGCATTCATCAATATCATCTTTGTAGTCACAAATAAGACATAATATTTAGAATGATCACAACCTAAATCAGCCTTTAAAGATGATGGTCGCTTAAAATATTCCTTGTTTTGAATGATCTCCGCTAGCTCAACTATTGACACCCTCAGTAGTGTGACTATAGTCGGCTATAAATACTCACTATATTCATGGTGAATTGGTGGTTTCTTCAATTTATGCCTATCCATAGGTTCTTCTTCTCATCAAGCATGCTCTCTTCTTTCTTTGCCATATCATTAGAATCAAAGTTTATCCTCGGAGAGTCACTCTATATGTGACCTCTTTCCTGAGTCCCTTCAGTGAGTCACCATAATTGATTGGACAACCTTATTATACTCGTCATTGATGTGATTGTTGGCTAACTCCAATAACTCTAAGAGTTTTTTTTTTAGCTATTGAAGCCTAAGAGCATACATGAATGGACCCTCTTTGAAACCAAGGCTGAGTGCAGCTTGTGCAACTATAATTTTCAAATCTTTCACTTCTAACTTTTCTTTTTGGAAGCTAGTAATAAACTTCTTAAGGGACTCACCTAATTCATGTCTCATATGTAGAAGAGCTTGTGAACTCTTTAAGGGGTTCTGGGCACTAGCAAATTATGATAGGAATATTTTCTTAAACTATGTGAAGGAAGTGATGGCTCTCACTAATAAATATGAAAACCACCTGAGAGCTGACTCTTTAAAAGTGGTAAAAAAATATTAGCATTTCATTGCATCATTGATCTAATAGCAATATAGTTGATTCAAAATATGTTATGTGGTTAGTGTGGATTAGTGTGACTTTTGTAAGATTTTCAAGTATAAGATTTTGAACTTTGGTTGGGGACTAGCCTCCATGATCCTACTAATGAAGACATCATGTTGTGTAATGAAATTCTATGCATTCTCTTTCATGCCTGCTAAGTTGCCCCATTATGATGAACCTACTTCATTGAGTGTCTAACCTCTTGTTCTCATGATCATCCATGCTCATCTCACCTAAAATTATATTGAATCAAATTTTATCCATGAAGAGACATAGGATCTTTCTTTAAGCACATAAGACACAATGCTAGTTGAGACGAGACAAAGAAAATAGAAAGCAAAATAAAAAAATTACATGAAAGTATGAAAGGATCCACTATCTCTTAGAACTCTGGTATAAGTAAAAGAATAAAGCTTGAGAAAAGAAGATCCCAAAGTTTGCCAACTCTTCAGTGATCCTTTTTTTTGTAAGATTGGGAAATGAGTACATAAGAAAAGTACATATAGAAAAAATATGCATTAGCAAGGTCGATTATAGAATAAACTCACCAATGATCTAGAGAGTGAACGAGTGGTGTTTGCAAAGTGAATAGTTCCCGAGCTTGGTCCCCCGCCCATGGGGGGTGAGTTGTTTGGTGTGAGTGCTTGATTGTGTAGTCACATATATATGGCCAAGTCTTTGTATGCGAGATGAGTTACTTTATGTTGGTTGCCTAATAGGGATGATCTTCTCCTCACACTTGCCCTCTCGAAGCTATTTTGGGTGACTGAATTACTTGCTTGAATCCTACTTCTAACAATTGAGTGCTCATATGTCGATCTTTTACCATTCATGAACTCTCATTGGGCTCTTGTGAATTCTATGGTACCACCCTATTAAGAGACTAGCATTAGGAGGCTTGAGGAGGATCTTGGGAACTTGTCACTCGGCATATATGACGTACTTAGGAACTTGCCACTCGATATATCACTTACTTGCTCTTGGATCATTGATGAGTTATTTACATAATCATTTTAGCGATGTGTAATTTCTTCACATATCCACCTCTGGTCCTATAAAGAGAAATATTGTCAAGGAGGTGGGGATCTTTCTTTTTAGCATTTTATATAATTCTAGGGCGAGAGAGAAACTTGTCTACACAAACCTCATTCTCAAAGATAGTTGAATTTCTTACACCTTGCATTTTCCTGATCTATTTTTTATTTGCTCTATTCCACATGAACTAGCCCTACTTCTTACATGTCTAAAATGGTTTTCATCACTTTGAATAAATTTTGTTTCAATACTTTACATAAATTTTTATCATAAATCTAGGTAAAGGACATTAATCTTAGCCTAATACACCTCCTTATCTCCTCTTATAAAATATATAATCTGAAACACATATATTATTTTAATATTTTCCTAACACTAATATAATTTGCATGCTTAGGGGGACTCAATATCTCTCTCTTTTTCTATATATTTGGAAACATGTCAATATTTTTATTTATATTTATCCCCATTTTTTTAAGCCTTTGAGTTTTGACTTGGTAGCCATAGTTTTAGTATCCTATCTATGAGTTCTAGAAATTAAATCCATAAAAATCTTCTTAAGATACTTCAATTCCCATAACCACCTATGGGTATACAGACCATATATCTTACTAAAAATAATATCTATAATTTTTCAAAATATATTAATTAAATTTGTGATTATTTCTTCATAGATGTCACAATCAAATCCCTCATCAAGACAAAGGTTATATTACCTTAAGAGGATTTATATGATATATTTAGTAAATAATGTTTTAGTTATTTCATATAACAAACAGTGGTCCTACTACTATAGAGGTCATTTTGTGCCCTTTTCAAAGTAAGGAGAGTGAAATTTAAAAATGCTTTGGTCTGTTAGATCAAATCAAAATCCATAGCCTTTAGACCACTATGTTGTTGAGATGTACTATATAAATATTGGCAAAATGATTTTTAATCTTAAAAGTTTTGAGTTTTAATTGCTAGATTCAACCAATATTGTCATATCTAAGAAAACAAAAATTGTTAAATGTTAGGTAGTGTTGCTAACTAAACTCTTCTAATGGATTCATATTCAAGAATCCTCTGTGATTAGCACATAGCTCAATCAAACAATTATCTAACATAACAATAAGTGTCTTTATGGTCATTAACTTAGTGACCAATGCTCAAGTTCCTAACATATAGGGAGGGGATCAAGTTTTTATCTTATACATGATGATCCCTAAAATGAGTCTTGATTACTAAGATTTGAACCCACACCAAGTATGTGCAAAGATTTAAACCCAAACTTTTTGATTCAAATCAAAATTCTCAACCACTAAGCTATGTTTTACAAAGCTCTCAATATGACAGCACATATCCTATTTATAGCAAGCTGCATCAGTATTTATATATATATATATATATATAATTTTTTATAATAATAAGAAAAATAATAATAATAAATAATATTATTATCATTATTATTATTATCATATAATATAATATGATATTATATTTAGAGCTAAATCGAATACGATCAAATAAATGATCATTCGCCATTTATAAATCGAAATAAATATTTATTTTGTCGCTTAGTTAACAATGAACACAAACTGTTCACAAACAATGAATATTTTTGACAGCCTAGCTACAAGTCATTTGTATACGCACTCAAGGCTAACGCTTCTTCATAAAGATCTAACTTACCTCCGTGCTGACAAAAATTATTATAATTTAAAAATGAAAACTTTATTTTCAAATAAAAAAACATTTTTAAGGAAAAATAATTTAATGAAACATAAAGATCCGGAGTAATCTAGCCAATACAGCTAGTCACCCTCATTAATTACTAATCTTTTTAAATATCATTTTGGGGATTATGAGAAACATTATCTAATGCATGCCTTCACTACAAAAGCCTCCAATTAGCCCTTCCTCATAGGTAATGTCCTTTAATAAATGAAATATTACATGACCGTGTAGACTATGAGAGACAAGGCTCAATGTAGAAAAGGAAAGGAAGATTATCATGAAAATTGCAATTACAAAATTAAATTTTAAAAAAAAAAAACATCAACATATCAAATGAATCCCTACCAAGCTGGCATCATAGATAAAATGCTGAATGATCGAATGATCAGCTTCTATTCAGACTAAACTATACCGAGGAAATGTACCAATCTCAGAAATAGTTACTCAAATACAGATCAGAACATAAAATAAAAATCAAAAATAAGAAAGCAAAGCGAGCGTATCCCACCTTACATGTTTCTCCAACTCGTCGTAAGTAATGCTTCTATATATCTCTGTAGATTTCAGTGTCAAATGCCATAAGTTATCACAAAGCCTTAATCAAACATCGATGCACCAACAGCTATCAGTTTTCCTGATTGTGCAGTCTAGCCAGAAAGGAGGGGAAGATGACTGCAAAATAAATCAAAAATCCAAAACCATTGAGGTGAGGTTAAGCAGCGGTTCCAAAGCGCTGGGAGCAAACTTCCTAGCAAAGAGATAACAGATAGTACTTGGCTCATTGTTGTATGTACAGGTGGATCCATTATTCCGTATGGATTGGATAAAACTCTCAGTGATGCTCTCCCGTCCATATGTTGCTGGATGAGGACCTCCCCTTGACCAATCTACCCAGGTTACAGTTCGGTTGGCATTGAGATCCCCATGGAACATATTCAAGTATGTTGGAATATAGTGCTCATCAGGGTAGCAGGTAGGTCTGCAATGCTTTTGAAAGATTCTGTAATACTTGTAATCTGCGACAATATTGATAGCCAGCTCCCGGTTGAACTCAAACCACTCTGACCCTTTCCTCCAGTGGGTGAGCTTAATTGCAGGATACATTCGCTTGTTATAGCGTCCACGACCACGAGGTGACTCATCATCATAGGATTGAACAAAGCTATGCACAGAGTTGATCAGGTACTCATAAACTGTGGGGAAGTTGAAAACTGGAATGCAACTCTCAGAAAGTAGAACAAAGCGTTCGTTTGAGAAATCTAGCAGTGCATTTGCGAGGAGACGCTTTTCTGCTTCTAATAAAGTCACTGACCCCCACTGGACTTCCTGCATTTACATTAAAAAATTATCAGTAGCTGTTATCAAAACCAATTTCTGTAGTATGGAAAGGAAAAAAGGTTTAGCGAGAATCTTTCCTACCATCATCCATCAAAGACAGAAGTTAACGGATGACTAGACCATAATAAATAACTTTTGCTAAGATGAGTCAATTTGTTAAGTTAGTGCAATTTGCCCTCAAAACTGAACTTGATTTAAAATTGGGCAATTTAAGATAATTGAATTTTCAAACAGGGCATGAATATAGGCTTGGATCAGATGCCACTGAAACAAAGTCAAATAAATTACCTTCTATGATCAAGGGTGGCTAACAAGCGCAGTCGTAACTCTGCTCTTGAGTGTACTTCACACAAGACAAATGGCAAATTAATTTCCTAATTCTGTAAAATATTCAAATTTTATTTAATTTCAGTCAGGCTAGCAATAATCAGCACAAATTGCGGTCCTGGCAACCAAAGTTCCATGCACTGGGGGCATACCATAGATAACTATTCTAATTATAGGATGATAGCTCCTATTTCAGTAGGAACAACGCAAACATTATAAGACTCATTGATTTTACGATATAAGGTATTCAATTCCTTTCCAGTGGCTTAAAATTTTTGAAGTTAATGAACCAAGAAATGCTTATAAAATTCATATTTTGACTCATTTGAAAGAACATCGAGCAAAACGATATACAGCAACTACTAAAAAAGTGTACCTCACTGGGAATTTGCCGTTCATAGAAAGCTGAACTCTTGGAGACATTGAGCTTGTAATCCGGAAGTGCATGAACATAAACTGAGAATAGCCCTTCATGTCCTTTGAAGAACACATCCCATAAGGAAGACAACGGCAAAGGTCCCTCGTCAGAAACATGAAAGCCACCTTGGGAATCCTCTTGAATGGATACTTTTGAACCTTGGGGAGCATTGTCGCCCTCCAAAAGTTCATCATCAGTCATCTTATGCATCAAATGGCTCGGCTTGACAAAATATTTTAGGGCCATAGTATCTTGGTCACAATCCGTAGAGTACATTGTCTCTGGGAAGAAGAGCTCAGTGTGCGATGTGAAATACCAATTGAATTGGGCCCTCATCGCCATGCCCAGAACAGTTCCAGCCATAAACAGAATCAATCCGCAGGCCAGCTTCATGAAGCCGTATGGTAGATCCTTCCTTGTGGTTTGAGGGAAGAAATCAGCAACGTTCTCATTAGCTCTAGCTTTCAAGATCGGCTTCATCTCCATTCGAAAATAAGCTTATGCCGACTATTACTCACTCTAACCCTTAATAAAAGCAATTAAACTACAATTTAGAATCAAAATATAGGGTTCCTGGCATACACCCTCTTCCAATGTCAAAAATTCCCTTATTAAGTCAATACCTCTAACAGAGCAGTGTATAAAACAAATCTAAACATTAAATCTTACAAATTTCCAGTGAAAAGCCTAAACCGATGCCCTCAGGAAATCCAGAAAGACAAGCAAGTAAAACAATTCATTCACATTAGAAGAAAAGCAATTCGAACCTCGAAACAGAAAAGAACAGTGAGAACCGCAAACCCGATCCACGATTACAAGGATAAGGCTCTACTTCTGAACACTCGTGTGATCTCGAAGAGGAACTTAGGGCTTGCTGAGCTTTTCTTGGATTGGCTCAACGACGAAGGTGAGAATGAAATTAACGCAATCTTTATACAAGCGGAGATAAGAGACGAAAGTAAACGCGTGCTTATAAAAGTCCCTCCTGTCCGACTCTCCTTAGACTTCTTCGTTGCAGAAATTTGTCCAAGTGTAACGTTCTCGCTGCTTCTCTCTTCTGATCTAGTTGTTTGACACTTCTAAGATGAGAACAAATATCGTCCTTGTTCTCTTTTTCGAGAACACGGAACTAAACCTCAACCTGTTATTCGGATCCTGTTGCGAGGAATTGGTGGAACAGACGCAGAAGATATTTCCAATGTTTGTCCAATTAGATTAAAGACGGCGTCGTATTTGGGTCAACGCAGTTGCGTGCGGATGCTAGCGGTGAAGACACCGAGGCAGTAGGGTGATCTTAGCGTAACGTTTAAAATCAACGTTATTGTCGGTAAAGATGTATGTAAATTTGATAACGCTAATTGTCAACTTCTAATAAATACGATTAAATATGTCGAAAAATTTATAATAATCTATATTCGCAAATCAACTTCGGTGATATCCATTATTTATTTCTTTACAGGAGGTTTTATTTCTTAAAAGAAAATAGAGAAAATATTATATAAAAAGATAATAGAAATTTAAACAATAAAGGGGGGATTTACACCACACACATAATATATATATATATATATATCTTAATTCTTTTTAATTTACATATCTAAGTCTCTTATTTAAATGTTTAACATCCAAAACTCTAAAATACATCAAATATAATATGCTAATTATCGTAGGTCTTGTATCTAACTCTATCTAAGGAGAATCATGGATTAATCTTCATGCAGTCGAGAAAAAACAGTAGAATATATTTCCTTCTGCACCCAATCAGTTCTTTCAGTTCGTCTTCATCAAACCTGCTCCTTCTCTATAAACACTTGTTATTATCTCTATTTTCATCTTTATATTTCCTCTTAACATACTTTTAACAATTATTTTTCTAACTTATAGGAAACACTTAAAATAAGTCAACTAACTGAATGCACTCTCATCTATCCCAACTATACACTCGAAGTCTATGACAACACTATCCCAAAAGGAAGAAGCTAGCCAGAAAGATTTGCTAAAATTAAGACGTAGAGCTCACAAGAATGACCAAGGTTTATTCACACTTGACCATCATTAGAGGGACTCGATATCTATTCAAACCACTTGAGTCCATTTGGACGAGTGCAGACAACCTTAAAAAAGAGAACTCATCCTATATGCGACTACTATAATATCATTTGCCTCACAAGAATTATTTTTGAAGGATTCACCACCCGTTTCACATACTCACCCGACCTCTAGAGACATGGCCAATTCAATAATCCATAATGAATACTCTAGTAACAATTTACTATAATATGTACAACTATCATATTCATTATAACTTCTATATTTATAATCGGCCTATAGTTTTTATGCTTATACCATCCCTTAAGTCTTACAAAAAGGTGGGACAAGATCATAGAGGAGAGACTAAGCTTTTTAGATATTACTCTTTGTACTAGTATTTCTAATAAAGATATTTACCACCTTTACTGTTTTACTTGGGCTTTTTTCTTGTTGTTATTGTTATACATATGTTTTATGAATTACTTTGCCTTGCATAGTCTTAATCTTTATGATTCTCTACAATGGTCTGCCATTATCTCAACTAACAAATTTGAATTTAACATCATCTTGGGTGCTAAGAGCGTGGATCGATCATATGTTGTTTCTCATCAACACGAAGTAGGTAGACTTACAATTCATAATGAGCCTATCGGTAAGAGTGCACTTTGACTACTCTGCACAAAGTGTTATGTCCTTTCTGATATATGCACCCTCGAACGGGTTTGTCTCTTCATATATTTATATGAAGAAAATTGGCCCAAAAATATTTGTTATTTTTAAATCTGATCCATAAATTGATAATGTTGCATTTGATGTTGTCGGCTAATGTTTTGAATCCCAAACTCCATTTTTCAGTTGGTTTGCAAAAAAAATTCCAACTTGTGTAATGAATGGATATTTTTTATTGGAACTCCAAACAAATTTGTTGAAAATATGTTATATCTTCTGTTGAACTATGATTGATATGTTTCGGACTTAAGCTACATATAATTGGGATGGAATTAAGTATGCTCTTTAAGTGAGTGATTCTACCACCAAAGAAAAGGAAGGAAAGGAATCTATAATCTCAAGAAGAGAATTATCATTATATTTTGCATATAGTCCTTGAAGGATTTCAGAAAGAGATATAGCACCAAGGATCAACACTAATGAGATAACTTGAAATTCGACCTCGCTTTTAAATTTGTTTGGTCGTTTATGAAATGAACTTGGTCTTGGATAAGATCAAGCTATGTATATCCCTTCTAGTTCACTCCTTGATCATTTTGCAATTAAAATCTTGCATTCTTGTTATGTAGATCATCAATGAATAGCCCTGAAAAATCAACAGTGCTCATTCTATGTTGTGGATGAGGGAGATGAAATCCCAACCATTCATTTCTCTTATATAGAAAGAACAATTGTGATCTAATTGGATTAATTGATTTAATTCCTTAAGAAAACCACATATCAATTTTGGTCCGTCTGATCTTTGATTAGATGGCCTTGATCCAAATTGCATTCTCACCGCCATCATACATGGGATTCGTGTGGATCCTATGTGACCCAATCACACCGCCCCACGCATAAAGCAGCACCCTGTTAGTGTCACATGGCGTTGAGTGGTTTAACTGGGAATATCCAATTTTTTATATTTCAAAAATGTAGAAAAGTGCTAAATAAAACTTTAAAAAGTCATAGAAAATGAAATACTTAATCAAAAAAATGCAATTAAGGGCTCTATGGATTCATGTCAATGAGAGGAATCCATTAAACCTAAAATTCTCAATTTTTATAACTTGATTTTGGGTTAATTTAAGTTTATTAAAAATAATCAAATCTAAATTAACCTAAAAAATTAAAACAATTAACTTGAAACTTTAAGGAACTAAAATTAAGGTCAAAACACATCTTCAATAAAACTTTGGTGAATTGTTGGTCATTTAGTTTAAATATAGGAAATTTTCAATCTCTAAACCTCATTTAATGAAATAAATTAATAAATAATTCAAGAAAATTAAAGAAAATCACGGTGTAACTTAAAACATCATAATACACTTAAATAAACATTATAAAAATATTAAGATGATTGAAATCCATTAATCCTCAAAATGACATAATTAGGTAATTAAAGCATTAATTGATTCATTTAAATAGTGTAATCTTTGAAAAATCAGAAGAAATCAACTAAAAATTTTAAAATTTAATTAAACCCTCTCAAGTCATCCTTCAAAGAGAAATGAGGAAAAATTAAAACCCTAATTAATACTCAATTAATGAAATCTCTAAAAAATTATTTAACCCAAAAATACATATCTAATCAAGATAAAACCTTAGGAAATTGAAATTGACAATAAACCCCACTTCTAATAATATTTTCAAAGTAAAAGACTTTTCATATATTTGATAATCATCTTGCTTGGTTACAATGATTCACGCTCTATTTTGGACTGACATCGAATATATGAATTATTCTATTATAGTAGCTCTCATTAAATATGAACTTTTCTATTAGAAATCTCAAAAGAAGCAAATAAATTAGAATCAATTTTATGCCTTCATTTATCGAGGGTTTCTTTCAAAGGTGTCTGTGAGTGTAATTAACCGAGATCAATATGTCTCCTTAAGAGAATGGGTGTTAAAGACTCATTTCCTTTCCTATTAACTTGGTGAAGTACTTATAAATGATTATTTGTTGCAAATATAGATAAGAACTAGATTCTAAATTTTATCTTTTCTTTATTGGTTGTGTTTTGTGTTACTTAGTTAATACAACTACACCTCCACCTCTAGCATGCCTGGTGGGCACAATCTTTCTCCATATCTGAAGGCATATGTTTAATTCACATTTATTACCTACCTAATCTTAAAAGCCTAAGAGTTTTGACTTGGTAATCATAGCTATAATTAGTATTCATATCCTATTAAATTGAACAAACATGTTATGTTGTAATTTTTCAAGAAAAATTGGAATCTCAACTCATATAATTTGAATACCTATTTTCTAACAAAATTTGATTTATTGTTCCTTTACAAATGACTAATACAAACGCCACAATCAAATCAAGTATAAGGGCAAGAATTGTGCCACCCCAAATAGATTTATAAGCTTGAACTAGTACTTTAAATTTTAATGATTCTAAATAATAAACTAGAATCACTATGAATAATTAACTTCTATAGAGGCTACTACAAGCCTTCCTCAAAGAAAAGGAAATAGGGCATACAGTTGGTCTCTTGTCTGTTTTCTAATTGACCTCCTAAAAAGAGACTATTCTCTGATGTCTCTCTTTGATCACCAAATCTTTTGTTTTTACTATATTTTCTAGAACATGTATATTTACCTACTCATCTTTTATAAAATTTAAAAGCCTATTACGCCTCATAGATATTACCCAACAAGTAAAAATTTGTGAAAGAAGTAAAAGCCTACAACCATTATTGATATTTTTATCTCTTCAAACAAGTTTATAATTCTGAATTAGAATAGTCATTTAGCCAAGATGGTCTCTTACTCAACTCAAATAGTTATAAGAGTCACTCAAGATACATCTAAAATTTTAACTAAAAGAATTCAAGAAGCCATTCAGCCCATGATGAGTAAGGCACGAGTTATTATGTGACAACTAACTACTCTTTCTACCATGGTTAGTTGCCAAGCATTAAAAGATTTTACTTATTAGCCCTTACTAAAACAAATATGATGTAGAATGCTCTCCAAATTTTGCAAGATAAACTCTTGCTCAAAATGATGAATCCACTATTAAGTATTCTTTTCTAATGTCAATAAGTAAAAAAGCGATTTTGACATACTTATCTAGATGAATGAAGAAAATATTCTACAACAAAAGATCATGTTATCTCTCTAAAGCTTATTGAGGCAATGCTCAAGAAAATTGTGTATGACAAGCCTTCTTCTAACAAGTGGGTTAGAAAGGTAACTCTTAAAAAATCTATTATTACACCATCAAAAATACAATGTCTCAATTATCAAAAATAATGATGAAATTCTAAATAATTCAAATGTAGTAGATGACCTTTACAAAGAAACTATTCTGAAAAATAAGAAATTACCTAAAAACCATATCATGGTAACTACTAGATTGGGAAGGTAACCTCTCTAAAGAGAAGAAATTTCCTAAGAATATTCCTTAGATATTATTCAAGAGAGAGAGAGAGAGAGGAAGAATATTTCATACAAAGAGAGAATAAGAAGTCCTGGCACTTGAACAAGATAAAGAGAAGAACATCTTAATCCAAAAGCTTCAAGAAAAAGTTAGTCTAATGGTCGTTGCCATGACCTCACTTAGTCTCAAGTTGGAAATTAGCCTTCTGCAACTGATGTATCTTAGAATGACACTTTTTTTAGTGCCTCAACCTATCCTTGTACAAGAAATCCAATTTACACCAAAGTAATCATAATATTCTATCATTTTTGTACCAATTGCTACAAGTTTAACAACACCATTGTTTGATGCTCATATTAGATCTATGGTTAAAGGCTACAATAATGGCCGACAAGGAGAGTCTTTCATTAAAAAGGGAAGACCATATTTTTAAGAGTATGAATCAATATTCCTAAAGGCTTTGTCCTTTCAGATTTTACACAACTCAATGGGACTAGTGATCCTAACAACATGTTTCTTAAAATATAACCTTTTGTTGTAATATTGTTAATAATAATGGCATCTTATTACATCACTCCATCACCTCATTATAAAGATTTGAATTTCAATGGTGATGAGTCAGTCAAAATATTTAATGAATTAGAAGAAGTCGTTATAAAAATATTTTCATGAATGAAAAGGAAGGTAATTACGCACGTTTTAATGACCTCTCAAGAAAGCCAATTAAAATGCTAGTAGACTTTATAATTCTTTTGCAATATATGGCTATGAAATGTGAGCCACCACTCTAAAAGATCATGTCATTGACATGTTATTAGGTGGTATTACAAGGAAAATAGCCTTGCTATTCAAACTCTCATCTATTCATACTTTGAAATATTACTTACAAAAACTTAGCCTTTAAGGTGAGACATTTTATGTAATTCTTGAAGAAGATAATTAATGAAATAATGCAAAAAAAACCTTTCAATCCTCTAGAAGAAGTGGAAAAATTACTATGTATTTTTCTCAAAAATTTATACTAAAGAAAAGTAGTAGTGATTTATTCATTAAGCTATGTAGTAGGAAAATCTAACAACTTTTCAAAAGTTGGATATGGCTTCTCCTTTTATAAAGGACATAATCAAGAAGCTTTAGATGCTTAGAAACAACGCCCATTGCAAACCTCCATGCCATCTTTTTTAGGAATGTTCGAGAGTTCGTTCTTCATGAGATAGATTGATATATATTCAACCATATTTTCCCTAAGGGTTTCTTTAGATCTAGGTTCTACTTCCTATGAATGCAAGCATTCATAGTTAATTACCCTCTTACCATAAGAGAGCACTCTCAATTAAGACTAAAATAGACATATTTCTTTGATATGAATAGGTGTTTAAAGGTGTGATGTGATTGACTATATAAGGGAAATAAAATGGTAGTCCCAATCAAGATCTCATGATTTAGGTCATCCCGAGGCTACCATCATTCCAATCTACAACATCGAGGGCTATTAACTGTAATTCCCATGGAGTCTAATTAGCAATCATGGGCTACCTCATCTCAGATATCATGAGTAGACTAAAGGTGTTGTGTAGGTGTTTAGTGAATTAAGGGTAAATTTATAAGTTTTTTTAATAATTAAATGAAGTTTACTTTACAAACATATGTAGGGCTCCTTTGGAATGCCATTTGGGTGTTCACATGGCGAAATATATGGATTGGACTTACATCTCTTTGGAATTCTAGTTATATTTTAAAATTTTGCATGACAAACATATAGATTGGACTTACATCCCTTGGAAGGCCATTATGGTGTAGAGATTCATATGGTGAACATATAGGTTAGGCTTACATTCCTAGCTAATTTCAATTAGATTTTATAAATTTGCATGTGAATATATGAATTAAACTTACATTCCTTTGGAATATGAGTTAGATTTTGTAGGGGTGTTTGTATGGCAAACAGAAAGGAGTTTGATTTAATTTTTGATAAGTTTTCTAGGGTACAATGACATAGCTCTAGGGTTTCAGCACCATGGTGCCAAGAAGTTGGCGCTTTAGCTCCTAAAGCTCCACACCAAGCATGGGCGAGACAGCACCTCAGCACTATCAAGAAGAAACATAAGACTCAAAACCATAGGGGCATCAAGCATAGTAAACCCAATGTCACGACTAAAGCACCATGAAGAGTAACATAAAATGGGTTTACTTTTGACCAATATTATTCAAAAATTCATTCAAAGGCAAAATTTGGTAGCATTTAACAAAAAAGGACAAAACTTTTAACTAGTGCCATGACGCTCCATCAATGCCTAACAAGCTTTTCGGATTCGGTCAGCTACAAAATTAATGGTAATAAATATTAATAAATGCTTTTTTATCGACATAATAACCATCTTGATTGGCTGTCTAGCACCTAGGCACTACATGTGGAGTTCCACGGTGTTGGTACCATATCTCAAAAATTGAGAGGTCACTGCCTCGATGTTGACAAGGTAATGCTGCTGTGATGGGTTTAGTATATAAATAGAACCCCTAAGCTACCAAAATTTTCATTCTAAAGCCTTTGTTCTCTAAGCATTCTTATAGCTCAATGATGTAGTTCTTAGTTTAAAGAAATATATCAATGGGTTTAATTATCTTACCTTTTCAAAAAATAATAATTTTTTACCAAATTGTATTGCTTTTTTTATTCCTTTTTGCAAGCAAACTATGATAATTCCATTAAAAATGAAGGATTACAATAGCTTGTTAAGGCCTCTAATATACGAAATAGCTAAATTCTCACTATGTATAAGTTTTCTAACAAGTGAATTAGGAGAGGAAGAAATAATAACCTACAAAGAAGGTTCTCCTGAATGAGCCAAAAAGTTAGCTGGTTGATTGCCTTCATAAAGGATATGTGAGAATTCAATGACATGATCCATCAAGAGAGATCTAATAAGCTTGACTAGATGGATGGTATACCAAGTTTCAACATGACCTAGCTTCATTAGATTAATAAGTTCATTGAATTAAACACAATTCAGAATCAATAAGAGTCAGATGTAGGAATAATACAACAGCCTTAAGTGCTAGCAATTTAGTATCAAGAGGTGAATTGGCTATACAAGGAAGAAAGCCCGCAAATAATACCCCTATGGTCATGGAAGAGATCACCAATCCCAGTAATTTATTTGTTTTCCTTGAAGCTGCCATCAATGTTGATTTTTATAGTATCTAGAGAGGGATTGATCCATAAAATTATGTTTTTGGTTAGCAAGGATCAGGCTTGGTACATCCTCTCTCGATTGAGATCTTGAATTAAAGGATTCAACTTAAGACATCTATACTTGAAAGCTTTAGTGATATAGTTTATGATATGCAAGGTAGTTTCCCTGGAGGAAGAGAGTGTGTTATCGGTTTAGCGGATTTCATTCAAACCAAATAAGCCAATAAGTGAGGAGGTGAATGAATATGAAATGATAACTAAAGGTTCCATCAATGTGATTCTGAGACCACCAAAGATTGTCCACATTTAGATTGCCCAAGTCATCACTCACATCTAGTTTTAAAAATCCTTTAAGCACCTCCAAGATTTAATGGCAAAACAATAATTAATAAATATGTGTAGCATTTAGATACAATTCTCAATCCATTCAATTTGAGGATACCATTAGTCAGAATACATTTGTGGAAGAATCTCTAGCTAAAGAATGAGATAGATGGTTTGAAGGATTATTCCATATGATTTTCCCCCAAAAGGTATGATGCTAGTTATTAACTAGGATGTTGGCAATTGTATGTGAAATTATATTGGTAGTCCTCTTCTTTTTGATAATGAGTTGATCCTTATCCTAAGCAGGTAATAGGAATCATGACAATATCATTTATAAGATTTGGAGGTAGCTTCTCTTATGGTTTACTGATATCCCAAGTGTAGTTAGCCCAAAAATAAGTAACATGATCACAACCGCCACAAAAATCTTTTATGTACTCAAACAACCAATGAACCAAACCAAAAGTGGATCTATCCCTCACAAACATCCCAGTAAATGACATCCTTAGCCTTTTATCTGTGTTTAAGCATGCATTTCTAGAGAAAAGAGTCCTTACACTCAAGTTAATTAAGGTTAGAGGAAGACCATACTACTTACTATGAAGAAAAGAAGACCATAAAGAGTTCCTAGCCCTAAAGCAGATCTAATTTTTAATCAGATTGATTTTAATAGATTCATGAATAGTTCTAAAGCCCATACCACCTTGTTCCTTAGGTTTACAAATCTCGTTCGAGCTAGCCCAGTGAATAGCTTTGCTACCATTACTCCACAAAATTTGTTAAAGAGCCTTTCAAGTTTGTTTTGTACACTTATAGGAAATTAAATGCCTGAATAATGTGAATTAAACAAAGGATGCCCTCGATGAGTGTTATTTTGTCGCTAAAGCTAAGTAAAAAGTTTTCCCAAGAGCTAATTTGTTGTTGGATCTTATAGAGTATATCATCAAAGATACAAGCCTTAATCTTCCATAATAAATATAGGCGCCCAAGTATTTGAGGGGAAGCCTACCTTCCTAAAACTAATAAATTACTTGATCCAATTGATCTTATGATCATCACAATGTGTACTTGGAATAAACTAACATTTAACTATGTTGATGACTAGACCAAACATGCCCTCAAACTCAAATATAATGTTCATGATTTTATGGATAGAGGATTTGTTAGCATTGCAAAATAGAAGTACATCATCAAAAAATGCAAGGTGTGAAATGAGGGTATTGTATTTAGCCTTAAAATGAAGTCTACAGTCCCCCATGAAGGCTTGATAGTAATTTGGAAAAGTAGTCAAGGGCAAGAATGAATAAAGTGTGAGAAAGGAGGTCACCTTGCTTGATCCCTCTATAAGAAGGGAGGTATCCATGGGGTTCACCATTGATAAGAATAGAGTACTTGTTATTACTCAAAAGAACCAAGACCATATTGCTAAAATTAGAGCTGAAACCTTTGGCATGGAAAACCTTGATAATAAAGTCCCAATTAATGTGACAAAGGCCTTCCTAATATCCAATTTAATCACCATGTTCCCTCCTCTGGTTTTTTTATTAGGATCCAACACTAATTCTTAAGCAAAGAGAATATTGTCCATTATATTCCTACCTTTGACAAAAGATGCTGATTAGCACTAACCAAAGATGGAAAATTAGGTTGAATTCTAGAGGAGATGATTTTGCTGATGAGTTTACTCAATACAGAAGCTAAGAAGATTGGCAAGTTATCCCAACAAATGGATTCTTTGTCTTAGGAATTAGAGTAATGGTAGAGGTCTTAAAGTAATTGTGCATTTTGTGATCTCTAAAACTAGCTTGAATGCCAGCAATGATGTCCACTTTGATGATATCCCAAGAACTTTGATAAATGGTGCTTATAAAACCATCAAGCCATGCTGCTTTAAATCCATTCATAGAGAATAAAGCATATTTGATCTCAAGTTCATCAACTTCTATCACAAGATTAATATTTGAAATGCACATTCTATTATCCCTAAAAAAGATATGATTTAGTGGGATGTTCAAAGTGGAAGATGGTCAAGAATAGTCATAAAGTAGTTAAGACAGTCTGTAATGATCTCTTCATGTTTAGTTAACCAAGTATGGGAGTCTTTCTTAACCTTTGTAATAAATTTTTGATTCCTCTTTCTCTTTATGCATGGATGGAAGAAATGTGTGTTTCTATCTCCCTCCACAAAATTGGAAATAGCAGCCTTGTCTGAGAGGATCCTCTTTCATGTTAATGAGAGATTATAGCTCAATAGTGGCTTCATGCAATTGCTTGGTTTTGATTTCATCTGGGTCATGGATAGCCTCATGCTCAAGAGTGCATACTCTTGCTTTAGCTTTAGCAATTTTATGATGGATATTCCCAAAAGTTTCCTAATTCCATTTCCTAAATTTGGCAGCCATAGCCTTGTAAAGTTTCCATAGTTTGATCTAAATATATAGACAACTTTTGAGGTGCTTCTCGGAGGACTTGCCAGATACTTATTCATCATTAATGCGGAGGAGTCCATTCTATGTCGACTGGTCCCAAAAATCTCCGGTGGTATCGGTGCTCATCAGCCTTGAACCATCAAGCGTGGAAGAAGGTTCCCAAAGGTGATGTTCAAACATCTCAGAAAAAGAAGAGAGGCAGCAACCTCCCCCCAAAACCTCCTCAGGAGCGACCTTAGATGACTTAATCAGAGAGGAAATATAACTCTCAAAGCGTCATGCGAACATCCTATTTATTCGTGAAGAGGATAGCGTCAGTGGCCTTTAAAGCTGGAATTGGAAATCAAGAGAAATTACCATTTCGCAGTAGCACACCATAAGAAACCTGGCGAAGGAGGAGATTGAAAGACTAATACGAGGGGTATCTAGGCGTTTATACAAAACCAACCCTCGTCAAAGAAATCGGGGCAACCGCTCGGAAGGAGCAGGCGGTGAGAGAGATAAACAATTGCGGGAGGGCGTGTATCTCAGCCAAATATTCATTGCCGCCTTTCAAGAGCGGGCGAAGAAGTCTCGGGTTGACCATTCTATCACCTTTGATGATTTAGATCTAGAGGGCGCATCCCACATCAAGATCACTTATCATCGTGGGTCGGTCTGATCCATGCTTCAATATTAAAAGGATATTGATCGACAATGGGAGTTCGGTTGATGTTCTTTTTTACTCCACTTTCCTTAGCATGGGTATAGAAGAGAGAAGCTTCAACCGCGTAGGTCCAGGTATGGATTTGATAATCGTATTAGTGGAAGGGACAATCGATCTTCCCGTAACTCTTGGAGAATTTCCCGACACGACCCACTTGATTTATTGTAGTCAAGTCCGAGTACAATGCAATATTTGGGAGACCTCTCCGCCTATATTGAGCAATCACATCGTACCTCACCTCAAGATGAAATTCGACACCGGCATCGGCATGGTAAGTGGAATCAACAGATAGATAAGCGTCTATCAAGCAAGACCATTTACGTCAGTAACCCTCAACATCGAGAACTTCGATCTACGAGATGAGGATGCCTCTGAAAGGGCTTCTCCAGTTGAAGATGTAATTTGTCTTCCTATCTCAGAAGTTGATCCATCGCGAAGGTGAAGGTGGGATCGCGTCTCGATCGAAATCGAATCGTAGATTTTTTACGCGTAAAATCAAGATATCTTTGCCCGCGCATCGATATTCGGGCATTGACCCAAGTCATTACGCACTCCCTCAAAGTTGACTCAACCTACAAGCCGGTGATACGTAAGAAAAGAACCTTCGCACGAGCGGTGCATAGAATAAGAAATCACCAAACTTTGGAAGTCATTCAGAAGTCTACTACCCCACGGTTGGCTAACGTAGTGTTAGTCAAGAAGGCCAATTCGGAGAATGTGCATACACCTTGATCGCATGCCCAAAAGATAGCTTCCCCTTCCTCGTGTCGACCAACTAGTTGATGCGACATCGGACATCGATGTCTTTGAGCTTCATGGATGCCTATTTCGCTACAATCAAACCGATAAAAAAGGTCCTGTGGACTTCCGACCTCTTCCATACAGTTAACATCGTCGTAACGCTCGATAAACAACCTTGGATAAGTTGGCAATCCTCATAGGCCTACAACTTTCTCCATAGTTAACATCATCGCCCGATACACAACCTGATAGGTCAAAATCCTCACGGATTCAATTGAGATCTTCTATACATGCATCGTCGTAACGCATACGACAACCTTGGATAAGTTGGCAATCCCTAGGCGCTACAACTTTCTCCATAGTTAACATCATCGAGTAGCGCTCAGATACACAACCCGTGATAGGTCAAAAGGTCCTAGTGGACTTCCCGACTTCTTCCATAGTTAACATTAAAACGCTCGATAAACAACCTTAGATAAGTTGGCAATCCTCTATAGGCACTTTCTCCAACTTTCCATAAGTTAACATCATCAGTGGCGCCCTACACAACCTCGATAGGTCAAAATCCTCGGATTCAATTCGAGATCTTCCTCTGAGGTTAACATCGTCGAGTAACGCTTCGATAAACAATGGCAATCCTCTATAGGCACTACAACTTTCTCCATAAGCAACATCATCGCCGCCCCATACACAACCTAGATAGATCGAGAGGTTCGAGAGAACCTCTATAAATATATTAAGCAAGTTTGTCAGTAGCGCTCGATAAACAACCTTGATAAGTTGGCAATCCTCATAGGCGCCAACTTTCTCCATAACGAGTTAACATCATCGCGCTCCATAAACAACCTGGATAGGTCAAAATCCTGGCGGATTCAACTCGACCTCTTCCATACAATTCGTCATTGAGTCGCTTCGACAAACAACCTCACCGGATAGGTCAAAATCCTTAGCGATTCTTCGACCTCTTCCATACAGGTTGCGTCATCCAGTCACGCTCGGGCTGGTTGATCCTCGCCGTAACCACCTCGCCGGTCGCCACAAAAGCGACCCATCGCAAATCTCCGGCGGTTATCTCGGCTGACCTTCATAGGTCATCGCCATCCCTTTCACCGTCTCCCGTTCCGTTCGCCGACCACACCCCGTCGGTCGACCATTGTCGCACTGCCGGCCGCGGTCACTTCTGGACCCCGTCGCAATCTTCGCGGTCACCACCATCGCCGGATCCCTGACTACGCCATCGCCATCATCGACTACGTTGCGACCACTATGGTCGGCCACCATCGTCGTGCGTCATCGTCAACCAGATCTCGGTTATCGTCTCCTTCATCGCCTCCAAACCGGATGGTCACGGGCTGGCGCTCTTCGAGATGAAAATTATTCCAAGGAGAGTGCCCAAACTCCACCGGGGGAGGCTATGCACTCTGGCGAGATGAAGAGGTAGGTTGATCCAAAAAGGTGCCCAAACTCCCACCGGGAGGCTGCTAAGAGGAAAAGGAGATCCAAAGAGTGCCCAAACTCCCACCGGGGAGGGCTACACTAGAGGAGAAGAGGAGATCCAAAAAGAGTGCCCAAACTCCCACCAGGGGGAGGGCTATGCACTCTAAGAGGAGAAGAGGAGATGAGAAAAATGTGCCTTTCCCTCTTAGTCCTAGGGGGGTTTTTATAGACCCCTCAGGGAAGCGTGGCAGCTCAAAAGCTCGCTCAAAACGCGTTCGGGCCAGTAGCCATCTTGGTAGCCTTGGCCCATGTCATGCCGCTTCCCATGCTTAGCCATGTCAGCCAGCGTATCCATGGTCAGCACCGGTCATGGCCGAACCGTGGTCCATGCCGGCATGCCGCCACCGCCGTACCATGAGCATATCGTATTGCTGCGCATCATTCGCGCCAGAGACCCGAGCCGCAGTATAACCACTTCGCTGGCAGAACCGCTGCATGACCAAACCGACCCGTTCGACCACTGCCGACCAGCTAATGCAGCGCATCCGTTCGAGCGTCAGATCCCACGACAGAACGGTGACGGTTAGCATCAGCGGCGCTGAATACATGTGCGTCGCAGCCAGCCTACGCCCATTGGCGCACCGCCAGCGCTCACGAACACCCATGACTCTGTTCTCCGGATCGATTCGTAATCTCAAATCTGGCGCCCGTACCTATACACGCACCTGCGGCGGCTTCCATAGTCATAATCTTGTGCTCCACATGAAGATCACGTTCTCTCAATATGCATTGATGGACTCAAATTTCATTGAAGAATTTGCTATTTTCAAGTATTTGACATATATTTTGGATGGCGAGATAATGTCACCCAAAAATAAACAACGATCGTCCTCGAAAATTAATCACGATCAAGCACGAATCTGGCATTTTCATGCTTCGATCTAATCACCGATTTGATCAAGCCCGTCTCGAGATGAACGTAGCAACATCAAGCATCGTCGAGCTCGAATCGACTTAGATCGCTATCGAACATGAAAATGGATCGATCCGCCAAATGGTCACCAAAACGACATATTTATAGTCGGCGGCTCGTCAAGACGAATCCAATGAATCCAAGATCACCCAATTGACCCGGATCATCAAAATACGTCCGGTCGGATCGCGGCCGTCAGATGGGAGTGGTTGGAGTTTTCCACAATTTACAAGGCCCGCCACTCCCAAAATACTATAAATAGAGCCTCATTCTCTCCTTAGAGGGGACCGGAATCGATTGGAAGACCGAGAACTCGAGAACCACCGTCGACGCTTGGACATCTAGCACCACCGGTGCCACCACCGATGGTCGAAGATCGAGCTCTAGGAGATCGCCCCAGGATAGAAAAAAGCAGGTTCTCCTTTCTCCCGAAGATCAAGAGGTTGCTCCCAAGATCCGTTCGCTTTTGGGAAACTTCTCCTTGGGTTGTTGACCGATATTGTACTTTTCTACACTGGAATATTGTTTCCTCATAAACACCTTCTTCTACGAAGCAAGGACCTATCTTTGAACACATAGTGAAAGTTCTGGCAAAGGTTTTTTCCCTTGGGTTTTCCACGTATAACCCCTGTGTTCATATCCCCGCTTGTGTTGGATAATTTTTGGGCTACGACGAAGATCTCGCATCTACCGGAATAAAATACTCTAGCACGCAACAATTATTATTATTATTATTATTATTAGATAACAATTTATCTAATACTAAAAATCCTTTAATCATAATCATGCCGTATATGACCGTTTTTACAAATATGATTACTTTAAATCATATAACTTTGATAATAAAGTAATAAGTATTAAGATGACCATACTCATATAAATGATTTAATTTGACAAGGTATCATGATCATATAAGTCGATCTTAAGATATGTTGAATCGTGCATACATATAGGTGCTATGAGCATTCCAAATCTCATAGTTGTTTGGCATAGGGGATGTGGTCAGGTAATTTTGTGCAAACTAATGCTCGAGACAAGATTGCTTTGTGTGCAACTAAATGTTGATAGTATTTGTAATATTATATATGATTTTCTACATCACTGCGTTGTTTAGCAATTTTGCAGTAGAGATATTCTTTTATAAGTACTAGACATATTTCCATTCTTTTTATTTTTATCGTGCGTCAACATATGAATATTATAACATAATATGTTCCTTTTATCTATAATGTTGTATTTTTGAAGTAATGTCATGACTTCATTTAACTTTAAGATATTTTATTTATTGCTTTTCAAAAATATTTTATATAATATAGTATAAGCAATGTTTCCTATCCCGTTATAAGCCAATCATGTTCTTGACATGCGGGTATATAATTTGAACTAGGAAAATAGATCATGAGTACAGGAAACTAATACTTGAAACTTTATCATTTAATTTTTTAGAACTTGTTGAGTAGAACTTAGCTACACTTATTTTGTTTTTATTTTAGTTATGAATAAGAAGATTGTCTAGCTATTAACTAGCCATCACAATATAGTAAATAATTATGTTTATTCCATTTATTTGTTTTTTTTTTCTTACTTTAATGTGACTTTCTAAATATAGAAAATTTTTTTTAGGCTTATAAAATAAAATCTAACCTCATATGCTCTAAGTTCTTCTCATGATTAGGGCTTAAATCTAATATGTCATTAGAGTACAACTGATATGAATCCAATTCCTCCAAGGCCAAAATACAGTATACAACATTAAGAATCCATTACAGAAGTTCAGAACAGCCAGTAAATAACAATAGCAGTTAATTACATAAGTCCAACACAGTAATTATAATATCAACAGAAACCAAAAAAAAGTACAAAAAGTCCAGAGAATCAGTAAGCACAGCAACAGGAGGTAAGGCAACATATATAACGACCTCAAGTGTGACAAGAGTTAAGCACTCCAATGCCTTTCCTGTAAACATAAAGTTAAACAGAAAGTATCCCAGTGAGCAAATAACAAGAACACAACGGCCAAAAGCAAAGCCAGAAATCAAGAAACAAGCTCTCAAGCAAGTGTACATCATGAATAACAACCTCAGCAAGCGGTTAAAGAACCGTGGATTCACTTAGTAAACTCAGATTTAACCATAGGAGATTGAGAAAAGTATAAATAGAGATCAAAAGCCAAAGAGGGAATCAAGAATTACAAAAAGAAACTTAGCTCTTGATCTCTCCTCCTTCTCTTCCTCTCCTCCTTCTATGTTTTCCTCGCGGAACCACCTTCCTCCTCAGATCCCATGGCCTAATTCCTCTCGAGTGTCTCGGCTCGAGCGTCGGAAAAATAAATCAAGAAAGTAAGGTAAATCTCATCCATACTATCATCCCACGGTCAGATCGGATCCGCAGGCACCTCCGCATCGGGCGACCATTAAGTCTCCATAAACATCAAGCTCGTCTCCCTCCCACACCTGTAATCCACTCAATTCAAACGAGATCAAGAGCCGTATGATCAAATAACAGATCCAAGGGACAAATAAGAACTCAAGGCAATCCGACGGTTCAAGGAGCAATTCAAGAAGCACTCAATCCAAGTGACTAGATCCAACGGCTGAGTAAAAAGGCGCTAAATCCAATGGATTAGAAAGCACCCGCAACACCCTCCCAACTCTCTCAACTCAGCCGGGTTCAGGTTCACTCAGTGAGCCAACTCAATTAAACCACTCAAGCAAGGATCAGACCAATCGGAAATCCAAAACCGCCGTAATTAGCACAGAACAAAACTATTCACTCAAAACTCACTCAATTACAGAATTTAGGACATATCATTGGTGCTCTTGTTGATTCACACCTACAACACTCAGAAAATGGCAGAAGGAACAAGAAACACATCAAAAACACTTGAAGAATGTGTTACCAGATTAAACAAAATAGAAGAGCAAATGACCTCACTATGGTATTAACTGAAATATCAATTGATCCATAGAAAGCAGTTGGAAAAACAATCTCAAATTCGTATGTGATGCATCCCCTTGAATCCTATTCTCCAAAACGGACCACATACACACACACCCATGTCAAGACCTCTTAAAATAGATATGCCCATTTAATGGAGAAGACCCTGAGGATGGCTCTTTAAAGCGTAATAGTTTTTTTGATATAACTCCTCAGGATCGAAATTTTAATATCCTCAATATACATAGATGGACACCTTTTGGCATCGATGGAGTAAATAAACAATTGTATTCTTGGCCACAGTTCAAAGAACAAATTATGCAAAGATTTGGCCCTTCCCTCTACAGAGATTTAAGAGGAGAACTAGCTAAACTTCAACAGCAAACCACAGTGCAACATTTTTATAATGAATTTGAAAACCTAGCTAACCAAATTTGGACATTCCACATGAATTGCTACAAAGGCTGAATCGGCTTAGACCGAAATTAAAAGGGAAATAAGAGCCCTACCCTTCTTCCTTCCTTGAGCATTTCAATTAGCCAAGCTAATGGAAGACAGATTGTCTGATGTAACAGAAATGCATAGAAATAGCAGAAATCAGCACACTCCAGTAAGTAAACAGCAATATCAAAGTGCTCCAACTACATTACTGCAGCCTCCACCAAATTCCAATCAACACAGCAGCATTCAAAGTAAACAACCTTTAGCAATTCAGAAGCTGACACCTACCCAAATGGAAGAAAGAAGAAAGAAAGGATTGTGCTTTAATTGTGAGGAAACATATCACAAAGGGCATATATGTCAAGTCAAATTATTTTCCTTCATGATGGTCAATGAGGACCAAGAGTATCAACTACAGCAAGATACTCAACCAATGCAGTGGATACAAGAAGATGCATTAGAAATAAGCTTCAAATATCAACCATTCAATCCAGGTTAAGACAGAGGACATATAATTGTCTAATTATAAAATAGTCTAAATAGTTATCAATAATTCTGACCATGGAATTAGCCTAGAAGTATAATTCAAATATAGCCAATTCTATAAAGCCGAACTAGCAGTGACTCAGAACAGATACATTCTCTCCAACCAGATCCAATACAGAAATTAAGATCGTATTCTATAAAGCCCATCGATAGTGCAAATAAGAAATGCGAATTATAAGCAAAGATTGAGGCACAACAACAATATCAAATAATGGCCACAAAGAATTCCCAAATAAGACAAATAATAATACACATTACAAAGGTAATGAGTAGTTCGGAAAGGATTGCTATAAAGTGAAGATCTTAAGATATGAATTGAGAATCGAGAGGAGTCTTAATGGTGACCTTGAGGGCAAGGTCAGTGTGAGGAGGGGAGTAATGATATGAATCCAATTCCTCCAAGGCCAAAATACAGCATACAACATTAAGAATCCATTACAGAAGTTCAGAATAGCCAGTAAATAACAACAGCAGTTAATTACATAAGTCCAGCATAGCAATTATAATATCAACAGAAACCAAAAAAAAACAAAAGTCAGAAGATGAAGCAATGAGGTAAGGCAACATATATATACGTGATAGCGGCGAGTTAAGCACTCCAATGCCTTTCCTGCAAACATAAAGTTAAACAGAATGTATCTTAGTGAGCAGATAACAGGAACACAATGGCCAAAAGCAAAACCAGAAATCAAGAAACAAGCTCTCAAGCAAGCAGTGGCCACATCAGCATAACAGAATAACAACCTCAACAGAAAGCAGTTAAAGAACCGTGGATCCACTTAGTAAACTCAACAGATTTAACCATAGGGAGATTGAGAAAAAGTATAAATAGAGATCAAAAGCCAAACAGAGGGGGAATCAAGAATTACAGAAAGAAACTTAGCTCTTCAGTCTCTCCTCCTTCTTCTCTTCCTCCTGTACTCCTTCTTCTATGTTTTCCTCGCCGGAAACCACCGCCTTCCTCCTTCGATCCCCGCCGCAGCCCTAATTCCTCTCGGGAGTGTCTCGACGGCTCGAACAGTCGACTGAAAAATAAATCAAGAAAGAAGTAAGGTAAATCTCATCCATACTATCATCCCACGGTCCAGATCAGATCCACCGCAGCACCTCCCACGATCAGATGATCATTAAGTCTCCATAAACATCAAGCTCGTCTCCCTCCCACACCTGTAATCCACTCAATTCAAACGAGATCAGGAGCCGTATGATCAAATAACAGATCCAAGGGACAGATAAGAACTCAAGGCAATCGGCGGTTGAGAATTCAAGCACTCAATCAAGTGACTAGATCCAATGAGTAAAGGCTAAATCCAACGGATCGAAAACCCAAACACCCTCCCAACTCTCTGTTCAAGTTGAGTTCACTCGGTGAGCAACTCTAAACCACTCAAGCCGGCCAGAGCAATCAAATCAACCCAATGGACGAATTACGAGCAACTATTCACTCAAGACTCACTCAATTATAGAATTTAGGACATATCAACAACACAAAAAGTTTTCTACTATAAAGCTTCAAGATAGGATTTGTAAATCTCATAAATGTGTTGTGATAGCTAGAAAGACCAAATAACATAACTAGCTATTTATAAATCCATTTATGTTTATAAATGCAATCTTCTACTCTTCCCTAATTTGAATCATAATTTGATGGTGGCTACTTTTAAGGTCAATACTAAAGAGTTTATTAGTGATTATGTCCAAAATATATTCAAGTCTAAGTGTTAAAAAACATATACTTAATGATATAATCTTATTAATCATTCAAATCTCTACATATATCTACCTTGTACCATTAAAGATATAGGTTATTAAAGAAAAAAATCCTTGAAAGCTAATATACTCCTTGAGAAATCCTTTCATAAGTAATTCTTTGACTTATATTTTAGTTTACCAAGGTTTAAGGTTCATTTTATAGTGGGACAGAATCAATAGCTATAAATCAAGTACAAAATTTCTAGCAAATGGGGTAACTCATTAAGGATGTCAATATAACTGGATAAAAAATGTAAGACCATAATAGATTTATGAGTCTCAACTAGCTAGCTCTAGATCAATTACTTCCATTTGGAGAATATTATAAGAAGTGAGGTTAAAAAATTCTCATTAAAAAATTCTCATTATATATAATTAAACCAAGCTCTCTCCATCTTAGTATCAAATATTTCTATAACTACTATAGGATTTGTATTAATGGACTTAATTAATAATTCCTAAAAACAATCATTTGAAGCCTAAGCTTCATTAGATTACATCTTGAATATATTAGTCAAGTTTATAAGGTGTAGTAGATGCAACCTTGTCTAATAACTTGATGGGATAAAATTTTATGGTTTGATCCCAATACTTTAATAAACATCCTTTCAACCATAACAAACATCACAAACTTTATAAAGATATGGTCAAACTAGTATATATATATATATGTTTTATCCATTAGGAGGATATCACTCCATATTCAATCTTTATAACTACCTCATTTTTATAGACACATTTAATGAAGTAAATGGACCAACCAAGAGGCAAGATGAATTTGTGTTTTTTTTTTAATTATGTGAAATTATAAAACCTTTAGTGTACAAGTAAAATTTGTATCCATAAGTATGTAAGTAAATTTAAAAAAGACAACACATAAAAATGTTTGCAAGTTTCATGCCTACATCCTCACCTAAATCTCTACCATCTAAGATTCTACTATTGTAATCGCACTACCCTAAGATTCCCTCTTTCCCAAGGTAAAGAAAGTCCTTAGAATATATATTCTTCTTGAACAAGTAAAACTAAAATAGTATAATGAAAGTAAGTGAAAAAAATCTAAGATCTAATTTTATAATTTTAACAAAAATATAGCAAACAAAATTAAAACGTAAAAAACTTGTAAAGAAATCTCATCCATATGACTATCATTGAATAACTTCAAAAAGGCTTAAAAATGATGTGGCTTCATGTAAGCTTATGCTTTTGGAGAGGATTAAAATAGCTCTTTATTCTTTTTCAAGAAATTATGTTGGTTTAAAGAGAATTTGATAAAGAAGGCTAAGAATATTTTTATAAGATTTTCATTCAACTACTAACTCAGCAAAATATCTCCTACTTATATCCTCTCAAAATTTGGCTAAAAAATATATTTTCAAATGGCTATAAAATAACTAGTTAAAGAGGATTAAATGCTTATTTAAAACCTTCAAATTAACCTCTACTTTCTAATGAGCTTTTGAATAAATCATCTAAAATTTGGAAATAATAAATTTAATTTTATTCAAAAATATGTCATGTACCTTGTCAAATCACTTGTACAAAAATCTAGTAAATTTAATATAATATAATTAAGTCAAAATTTAGAAATTATTAGAAAATTTTAAGAATATTTTAAGTATTTATATTAATTTTAAAATATTTGTAATAACCCTAAAAATATTAAAAATAATTTAAACAAAATAAATATATACTTGTATGTAATCTAAGAAATTCAAAAATAATAAAATATTTAAGTATATTGAATAAAATTTTGATAGTACAAATGTATTGCTTTTTTGAACTTGATTAAGCACTATTAAAATATTTTTGTAATTTTAATATTTTATTTAAAGTATATAAGAATATCTAAACTTGTAGATATAAAAATCTCTTAATTAAGAAAACTTATTGATAAATATATATATTTGATTATTATTTTTAATTTAAAAGTTAATAAATTAAATAATTTATAAATTCATATAATGTAAACTTGAAGAATAAAATTGAACTTTAAAATCATCTCAATGCATTAATTATTTTAAATAATTTAAAAATACTTTAGATAATTTCAAATTTATTTAAATTTATAAATTTGTTTTCTAGTTTGAGCTTGACCTATCATTTTACAAATACAAATATAATAACTTCAAGAACTATCTAAAACTAAAATATTTCTCATGATTATTTTTTGCCTCCTTGATCAACTTCTAAATTTTGTGATCATCTTTTAACTAACTTAATCATTCAATTTGAATGATGTTTCCTTAAGATCTAAAATTCATACAATCACTTAATCTTAAATCATTTAATTTAAATAATTAGAAATGTTTTTTATCATTAAAATAACTTCAGTCAAATTATGGGTTGTAGAGAAAATAATATCCTCTTTTCAATGATGACAAACTTATAAATACTAATGATTAGGTTAAATGTGGAAAATTACATCTTCCCCTTAATTTAGTAAAATTGTCATTTTTTAAGAGTCTCCCTAAAAATATGGGCATACAAATAGTAAAATTATCTAACATATCATAGATGAAGATCTAGCATTATTTTTTTATGTTCACAAAATCATTCTTTATTTAAAGATTTTATGGATATTCTATATTTTCAAAATTAGTACCAATTATTTATGTGTTTATATCTCCTTAAGATATATAATCTCTAATAAAATGGTATATAATCTAAATGTATTTGATCTTTGAATATTACATTGGATTTTTTATTAAGTTAATAGCACTAATATTATCACTCTTAATTGAACTATGTTCTAACTTAATTTCATATTCTTCTAATTATTGCCTTTGTCATAAATTTGAGCAACACAACTACCTCTATCTTACTCCCTCCATGATTGTTAATTAATAGAATTTTGGATCATAGAGGACCAAGATACAAGTGCTAATATAAAAAATAGCATGTTTCTAAACTACTCCTTTAATTGATATTAAAACCAACATAACCAGCATCAAAATAAGCAACTAAGCTTTAAAACAAAAACATTGAGATGCCATAATCATAATATCGTGTCTCTATTACATAACAAAATAAAATACACACTTAACTACTAAACTGAGAAAAAAACATATATAAAATAAATATAATATCAAGTCTACTAGCAGTTATGTATAAAAATGAACATATCCTACTTTTATACAAAGAATAAACAACTTATTTGTTTGATTCATCATAATTTCAAATATTAGTTTGGCTAAGGGTTTTCTTCCTATATTTGAATTTTTCTTACCAAATCTTTCTAATAGTTTATTAATATACTTAGTTTGCTAAAATAAATTTTTTTAAACCGCTTCACTAAGTTCTAATTGTGTTTGCATATCATACCTATTTCAATTTTTTAGACATAATCATTGAAAACTCATGTATAATAATTCATTTAAACTTATGAATAAAATAGAATTTATAAATATTTATATAATGAGTTTAAGATCTCTTATATTGTTAATGAAAAGAGTTATATCTACCCTTTATAAAATCTTGATTAATCAAATGTAAACTCAATCAATTATAACATACTCGAGGAGCTTTTTTTTAATCATTATTATGCTTTCTTTAGCTTATATACATAATTTAGATTTTCAAAACCTAGTGGTTACTTAACAAAAAAAAATAGTTAATAAATCCATTCAATAATGACCTCTAAACATCCATTTAAAAATAAATAAATAAAATACTTAAAGTATTCATATACTAGGAGCAATATAATTTCCTCTAACCTTACCATAGATGCAACTAATTTTTTAAAATCTATATCTTCTACTTGTGTGTACCCTTATGCACGTAATCTAGCTTTATTTTTATAAGACAACTTAAGTTATATAACTTAATCATAAATCTCATTCTAATTATATTATGATAATATGATCATGAAACTAACTCCAAATATTATTGCTAACAAGTTTTTCTTTTCTAAATCTTCTTATATTATTATAATCTAAATGTTATCATCCAAAGCATTAGTAATTGACTTAGGTTCAACTTTTGATAAACATGTTAAATCATTTATTGTCTCTCTTATATTTGCTCTAGTCCCTATTTCTAAAGATGGATTCTCAATAATTAATTCCATAGGATAACACTCTTATAAATTTTTATTTGCTAAGGAGGCATCTTTCCTTTCTTCTATAGTTATGTCTTTAGTTATCTTTTATCTTCTTTCCAATATAATATTAAATGAAATCAACCAAATTCTTATCAAAGACTACACGAACTAATTATTTTGTTAACTTTTATTAAAAATTTAATAAGCTCTTCCAACATTTGAATGACCTAATAATATTTTATTATAAGGTTTGCTATCAAATTTTTTTAATGGTTAACCATATTGATTACATAACATTCACTATTTACTCCTCCGAAAATATTTGAATAGTGATATTCATAAGCATAAATTGAGATAATTCTATTAATATTTGAGTTTTTTATAACTCTTTTTTTTTAGGAATCCAATGTGCTAAAAAGTTATAATTGATTTCATTTTCTTTACAATATTTCTCAAATAAATTTATTTTCAAACTCTCCATCATGATCTATCTAAATCATAAATTTGAAATACTATCATTTTTTTAAATATATTTTATAAATTATTAAAATTGCCAAATGCATTATAATTTTTTATTAAAAAAATTACCTATGTATATCTTGAATAATCATCTATAGTCATAGATCAATATGATTTTTCTCCTAAGTTGATAGGTCCAAATAAAATCATATAAAATAACTATAATGATTTATTATTAGTCAAAATATTCTTATTCTTAATGAATTTTGGTTTATTTACATGCAAGCAAGCATCACAAATATAATCAAATTTTAGTAATCTAATAATGGAATCTAATATAAAACTTTTTATTGTGTGTGCATACTTACATGTTTTAGGCTTCAATATCATAGCTAAGCATTATCTATGTTAAATTTTATAGTTTTCTTTAATGATGTAATATGATGAAAAAAATATAATTTATATCTTATAATCACATAATTGTAGATAAAAATTAAATTATGTTTTAAGCCATTTTAGTATTATAATCAATTATGGCACGCTCATCATTCTTCACTCCAATGAAGAAAATCTTGTTGTATCTCCAGTTATGTATTTTAAGCATCCACGATCAAAGTATTAGAAGCCTTTATTAATTCTTGAATGATGGCATTCTTATAAAGCAAATCAATAGGTCAATTTTGCGAACCCAAACTTATTTGGATTCACCTTATACTTTGTAATCTGAAATACGTTATGTCTAGGTTTAACACCCACCATATATATATATATATATATATATATATATATATATATATATACTATATACTTATCTTACATGATAACTTCTAAAAATGTGTTCATTTCACTACAAAAGTTAAATCGAAGCGTTAGTATTGACATATTCTTGGATGGTAATCATGTTGATTATGATAATGTATTCAATGAGCATGAAAATTAAAATAAATTTTAGATTTAGTCTTTTTTATAAAAGTTCTAGTTTTTGTTTTTGTGCTTGGGTTAAACTTAAAAAATATACTAATTTTATTTTTAACTTGGAGAAAAATGAATCATGATCAGAAATTTAAAATTTTAATATCTTTATTATTTTTTTAAATTATAATACATATCTAGATGTGTATTTTTTCTAATTTTAAATATTTCTTTCTATTTTTTTTATATTTTATGAGTGAATTAGGAAACATATCATTTAATTTTTTTTATACAAAATTTGTTTTCATATGCTTTAGCATTGGAGTCCTTCTTAGCCACAAGGTGTATATTTTCCTCTTAATCTAATTTGGTAGGGGAAACAGTTCTACTATTATGTTTAAAATTAGAGCACATAGTCTTATTCTGTCCCTTTTCATTATTATACTCTCTCTCTCTCTCTCTCTCTCTCTCTCTCTCTCTCTCTCTCACACACACACACACACATCTTTTTTCTTCTATGTTGCTTTCTTTTCATCAACTAAATCAGGAAAATCATTCTTGATGTGTCTAAGATTTTTATAATAAAATCATCTTATTCCATCACCTATAAAAGCATTATTAATTTTAAACTTATACAATTTACTCTTTTTTTTTTCAAATCACGTTTATCTTTCATTCAGGATGGATCATCCTACTCTTATAGATAATATAGCTATCTCATCTAAGCCTTCATCACTTTTAGATGTAGATGCCATGAACTTCAACAAATATGACTATTACTTTGCCTTTTTTTTTTTAGATTTTCATCTTTATTATTATTATTATTACTATTATTATTATTATTATTATTATTATTATTATTATTTATTATTGTTGTTATTATTTGATCATGAGCCAAAAAAAAGAATTAAGCAACTAATCATGTGAATAAGTGGAAAGATTCTTGGATTCCATAAGTGCAATTACCTTTGGATCGTATATAAGAAAACAATGAAGAATTATCCAAAAAATTAATATTATTATATATTCTAACTACAACAACAACAAGCCTTAATCCCACTAGGTGGGGTTGGCTACATGAATCCTTCATCTCCATTGTGTCCTATTATGTGTCAAATTCATATTTAAATCAAGTATACTAAGATCATTTTTTATACATCTTAACCAAGTCTTTTTAGGTCTACCTCTACCTTTCTTAACATAAGGAAAATCTAATGCATCTACTCTCCTAATCGGATCATCGGATTGCAGACGCTTTATGTGGCCAAACCATCTAAGGCGACTCTCCCTAATCTTATCTACCACTGGAGCTACTCCAACTTTTTCCCGAATATACTCATTTTGCATTCTATCTCTAAGAGTAAAGCCACTCATCCACCTAAGCTTCCTCATTACTATAACACTTAACTTAGTCTTGTGCTTCTCTTTTATTGGCCAACATTCTGCACCATAAGTCATTGCAGGTCTTACCACCATCTTATAAAGTTTTCCTTTAAGTTTAAGTGGAACTTTTCTATCACATAATAGGCGGATGCATTCCTCCACTTCAACCATCCAACTTGAATTCTACTAATAACATCTCCATCTATTTCACCATCATTTTGAATAATAGAGCCTAAATATATCTTAACACTCACTCTTTTAATGACTTGTTCACCTGTCACACTATCAATAAAACTTCTACAACTAAAATTACACTCCATATATTCAGTTTTAGATCTACTTAAACAAAACCTTTAGACTCTGAGTTGACCTCCATAATTCATGTTTTATTGGACTCCCTCTCTAGTCTTATCAACAAGAAGAATGTCATCGACAAAAGCATACACCAAGGTACATCTTCTTGTAAATGCCTAGTAAGAACATCCATAGCTAAAGTAAAAAGATAAGGGCTTAAAGGCGATCCTTGATGTAATCCAAGCGAAATAAGAAAATATTTTGTCAATCCTCCTTGTGTTTGGACACAATGTCTAGTATACATATCCTTAATGACTTGAATATAACAAATATTAACTCCTTTCTATTTTAGAACTCTCCAAAGAAAATCTCTTGAAACTTTATCATAAGCTTTCTCTAAATCAATAAATATCATATGTAGATCCTCCTTACTTTCTCTATGCTTCTCCATCAAACCCCTTAACAAATGTATAGCATCCATAGTAGATCTACCTGGTATGAAACCAAACTGATTGTGAGAAACTTTTGTATCACATCGTAACCTATGCTCAATTACTCTCTCCCATAATTTTAATGTATGGCACATTAACTTAATTCCTCTATAATTTTCATACTCTTTTGCATCACCTTTATTCTTAAATATAAGAACCAACAAACTCTTTCTCCACTCATCTGGCATCTTTTTAGTCTTTAAAATGACATTAAAAAGATTTGTAAGCCAAGAAATTCCTTGATCTCCTAAACATTTCCACATCTATTGGAATATTATCAGGTCCTCTTGTTTTCCACATTTCATCTTTTTAAAGCTTCACTAACTTCAGATTTACTAATACGATGATAAAAATAAAATTCTCTATTTTTGTTTAGGGTATTAAGATTGCTAAAATCAATCGTACTTTCAGATCCTTCATTGAAAAGTTTATCAAAATACCTTATCCACCTATTTTCAATATCATTTTCTAAAAAAAAAAAGCATTTTATTATTTTCATCCTTAATACACCTCACTTGAACTATGTAAAAAAAAGCATTTTATTATTATACATACATCTTTCACCTTCTTTGGTATCTAATCTATTATATAAATCACTAAAAGTTAAATTTTTTGCATCATATACTACTTTCTTAGAATCTCTACAAGCCACTTTATATCTTTCCCAATTCTCTGAGTTTTTACATCTAAACCAAGTTTTATAAATACTTCTTATTTTTTTATCTTTTCTTACACACTCTGACTCTACCACCAACTATTCTTATTAAAAGAAGCTTTTCTTTTTGATTCTCCAAGCACATCTTTAGCAACTTTCTTAATTTCACTTACTATTTTTTTCCCACATAATGTTAACTTCCTCATGAACATCCCAAATTCTAATCTCTTGTAGCTTGCTCTTAAAAATATTTTTATTTGTGTTCTTTAAGTATCCCCATATAATTCTAGGATAATAATTTGGTTTATTTTTTCTCTTACAACCTTACATCTTAAAATTTAAAACTAACAATCGATGTTGGGTACTTAGATTTTTATTTGGAATGACCTTACAATCTTTATAATCTAAACAATCTATTTTTCTTATCAGAAAATAATCAATCTATGTTTTACTAGATCCATTTTTATAAGTAATAATATGTTCATCTCTTTTCTTAAATAAAGTGTTAGTCTAATATAGTCCTACCTTCTTCATTAGTCACTCCAAATCCATAACCACCATGAATACTTTTAAAATCTTCTACCACTCTACCAACATGTCCATTTAAATCTCCTCCAATAAATATTTTTTCTTCAAGAGGTATCTTTTGTATTAATCCCTCTAATTCATTCCAAAAAATTTTCTTTTGTGCATACCTCCAAACCTATTTGAGGAGCATAGACACTTATAACATTGATAATCTTAGTATCAACAATAATCTTTAAAGCTATAATTCTATCTCTACATCTATTAATATTTATAACATTATCCTTCAAACTTTTAGCTATAATCACTACACCATTTCTAGTTTGACTTTTTTACGAATACCAAAGTTTAAAACCTAAACTATCAATCTCCTTGGCCTTCTCCCCAACCCATTTAGTTTCTTGAACACATAAAATATTTATCTTTCTATGAACCATAATATGTATTGATTCCATAAATTTACTGTAAGAGTACCTATATTCCAAGATCCTAACCAAATTCTACTTCATGGACTAACTTCTTTGCCCGCATCCATCCATAATGTGGGAACCCTTGCTTATTTAACCTTTGGTCGCGTCGAACTCTAGCACATTTTTCACTGTATTCAAGCCATACAACACGTCGCTTCCAAGGGACGCCCTAGCATTAACACAATGATTTAAAGGATTCATGTCATGATTATTTTGACAAGTTTTACACTGGTTGTCGACTACCTAACGCAACCCTCCACTTTTCACATCCGGACTTGGGACCGGTAATGGTAGTGTTTTATTATATATTCTAACTAATGATATATATATATATATATATATATATAATTTAAAAAAAAACTAATGAATGTAATAAGTTTACAATATTCATAATTCTTATATGTGAATCACTAATAAACTCATTAAAGTTCGTGCAAAATAATTTTAATTCATGACTAGTTTATTACAATTTACAATTCTACTTCATAATCTTCTTCATAAAAATAATACTGTCATTCGGTCAAGTAATAAACTCTAGATAAGCATATCCTAAATGTTCTTAATAGTCTCAAGCATTAAAAACATATGTAGTCATCAAGCTTTATAGCATAATACAAATCACTCATGGCCATTAAATTAATAAGATATAGAATTTTTTTGAGATTCAGCCCCTATGTACATTCTAAGAAGTCTACCATCTAGGATCTTACAACCTCAATCTTACTACTATAAGATCTTCTTCTCAAGGTGGAAATCCCTTGCAATCAATCTATGCTCTTTCTTTACAAATAGGAACTCTAAAAATTAAGCTACAAAAATAGTACAACTTATTTACAAAGTTTTCAAAACTTTATGAAAAAGAAAAATTTTCTAAATCTAACTATTTAATCTTAATAAAAATATAACAAAGGAAATTATAAGTTAAAAATTTTAGAAATGGTCTTGAAGACCATCACTTGATCAACTTTAAAAATCTTTTTAAAGAGAACATCTTTATTTAAGCTAAAGTTTTTGGAGAGGTTTGGATCATACATTTTCTTAGGAAAGTATGTTGCTTTGAAGAGATTTGAAAGATAAGAAGTGTAAGAAAATTTGTATGAGTTTATTCCACATGTAGCTCACTAAAATATCTCATATTTATAGTAAAGTATATAAGAAATCTCTCTTAAATACTCCCCAAAATAGCTATAAAATGACTAATAAAATAGACTCTAATAATCAAAAACTTCAAATTAATCCTTGATAACTAATTAACTTTTAGTAAAAATAACTAATAATTAAAAATCGTAATAAATTTAATTTTTATCAAAAGTATTTCATGTAACTTATTAATCACATTGAAAAAATTCAGTTAATTTAAAGGAAAATCATTAAGTCAAAATTTAATGATTATAAACTAAAATTTTTAAAAAAAATTACTAATTCTATATATTTATATTATTTTTCAAATATATTCAGCAATTTTTAAAATATTGCATATATATATATAGTTAAAATAAAAAAAATTTAAAAATATAAACTTAACATTTTAATTAACATGATTAAGCATTATTACATTATTTAGATAAATTTAATGCTTTGTGTGAAGCATTTAAAATTATTTAACCTTACTATTATAAGAATTACTTAATTAAGAAAACTTATTGATATATAAGTTAAGCTCATTATTTAATTAGATTATTAATAGATTAAATAACACATAAATTCATACGAAGAAAATTAAATAAATAAATATAGTAATATTTTATAATTATCTCAATAATTAATGTTACTAAATGACTTAAAAAACAATTTAAAATAATTTTGATTTTTTTAATTTTAGATTTAATTTAATTCATATAAGCAAAATACAGGAATATAAACAAATTTTGAAATTATCTCAACTTATTATTAGTAAACGGGTTCAAAAATATATTAAAATTTTAAATTAAAATAATTTTAACATTTATTATTATATTGTTTTTCATTAAAGTTTTAGCCAACATTTTGTAATTACAAACCTAGAGATTCTAAGAATTATCTAAAGCAAAAAATAATAATCCCTAGCTTCTTTACATCTCCTTGATCATCGTCTAATTGGTTAGCTCATCTTTCAATCATCTTTATCATCTAATTTGATTGATGTTACTTTAATATCCAAAAAAAACATGTAAATACATTACTTGAAATCATATGTAACACCTACACAACTACACAATCAATATGTGTATATAAGTGATCCACACATCCACATCAATGATGCTGGCCAACATGAAGAGTTATATACTCAACCTGTCGAACTGTTATGACATAGTAATACCAATACAATCTCTAGTCTTGAACTTCTCAACAAAACCATTTAGGACTTTAAAGAAGACTGGATTGTTCAAAAATCCAAAAAGCACAACCATAAGGGTATACGGGAGTTGAAATATGTCAATCCAAATTGTTGCAGCTAACATTGGAAGCTCATCATCTGCTAGTATCCTTGCCAACTTGGATGATAAGATACCTACTCGAGTCACAAGGAGTTGTCATCCCCTAATCAATGAGTAATTTTATAATTTGGAACATAAGAGATATGGCCAAGCCCAATGCCTCCAATCGACTAAAAAATTTAATCAAACTTCATAAACTAGGTAGCTTTGCTATCCTAGAACACTTGGTTTAGCTCAATAACTCTGTCAAAGTTCATAGACAATTTCCCAACTTTAACTATATCTATTTGTAATGGCAAAATTTGGCTCTTTTTGAATAGTAGCTTTTAAGTTGATCTCATTCTAAATGATCTTCAATTTATTTGCATTTACATTAGATACAACCATCTTACATTTCAAGTGACTATCGTATATGTTGCATGCTTTAGAGATTCAAGTCTTAATCTCTAGAATAAAATTGTTACCATTTTCAATAATTGTAATAGAAGTTGGCTTGTTGATGGAGACTTTAACATGATTGCAAATACAATTGGAAAACTTGGAGGTCGATAACCCAACAACAATGCTATGAATGAATTCTTCTAGTGTATATACGAAGTTAGATTGTTGGATGTTGGATATAGTGCTTGCTCCTTTACTTGGAGTCAAGGAAGAACCTTTGAATGGCTAAATAGAATACTTGTTAAGCCTGATTAGTGCTACAACTTTCAGCACACTAAAGTTAAACAGCTCAATGGAACTTGTTAAAATTTTGCCCTACTCCTCTTTGTTAACTTGTTGTCCAAGCATAAACATCAACCTTTCAAATTTTTAAACATGTGGACACACTATGACAAATTTATGGATTGTCTCAAAGAGGCTTTGTGTATTGAATCTAATGTAGACCCTTAGACAAAGCTATGGTTGCTTCATAAAAAACTTGCAGCCTCTCTTAAGAAATGGAATTGGGAAGTTTTTGGTAACATCACTATGTACGTAACCAATGCTAAAAACACTATTTGCAACCTTGAAAACCAAGTGCTCAATAAGAACTCCATTGAAGCAAACCAAATTTTGTAGCAAGCTCAACTTAATCTACAACATATTATCAAATTGAGAGAATCTTTCCCTAAGCAAAAGTAGCTATCACCACTTTCATTAAGGGTGATAGGAATTATAAGTTGTACCATTCCTGCATCAAGAGAATAAGGGAACAAAAGGCCATTATTAAAATATAAAGATGAAATTAATGGTTGCATTCTTAATCAAGATGACATTATGGTAGTAGAATCAACTATTTCTAGAAACTCTTCAAATCTGATAACATCATCTTATCCAACTTCCAGCCTTCATTCTTTACCAATTGTAAGCATTTTGTTAGCTCCCTTAACTTAATATATGTTCTTGCAGAATCTAGAATTAAAGCTATTCTAATTCAATTGGTGGTTCCAAAATTGTTGGACTAGATAGCTTCACTGCCCACTTCTATCAACATACCTAGGAATGGACCAAAGCTAATATTATTCTAGCCATCCAAGACTTCTTCCATGGTCAGAAGATGCAAAAGTATTTTACCACATCCTCGATTTCCCTAATTCCTAAAAAAAATGATAAATATACCTGGCAGAATTACAGGCCAATCCTTCTAACCACTATCTAGCAAGATCATTGCTTTAAGACTTCAGCCATATCTTCCTTCACTTATCAATAAAAATTAAGTTGTCTTTGTTATGGAGTGAAATATAACAAATAACATCCTCCTTGCATTAGAATTGCTAATGGACCTGGATAAATAATGTAGGGTGGTAATCTTCTCATAAAATCAGACACAAAGAAGGCTTTGATAGTATTAGTTCATAATTCATACTAGCTATCCAAAGTGCTAGAGGCTTCAAAATGAATTTTGTAGCTTGGTGAAAAGGTTGCTCTCAAATAATTTCTACTAAATCCTTATTAATGGTGAAGCTTGTGGATACTTCAATTCAAGTAAAGGTATTAAACAAGGAACCCCCTTTCCCCATCTTTCTTTATTATTACTTTTGACTATCTATCCAGGTTGCTTAATGACATTCAAGATAAAAACAATCATTTATGTTCAAGGCTAGAGGCAAAGTCAACATATCTCATCTTGCATTTGTGGATGATGTCCTTTTATATAATGTCAGTTTGAATTTTATTAAAAAAAAAACTATTGAACATTATTACACAATTTGAAAGGATCTTTAGGATGGCCATTAATGGGGCTAAATGCATTTTTGTCCCTGGTAAGAGTTGTTGTCATGATCAGGTAGGATGGATTAAACATCACACCAGCTTTTCTAAAGCACCTTTACCTATTAAGCATCATGGGGTTAACATATACAAAGGTAAGATGAAGTCTTGTTATTTTGATGATATTATTGCAAAGGTCCAAAAACATATTAACTCTTGGAAAAATACTTTCCTATCTTTTGGAGGTAAGAGTGTTCTTAACTCCATCCCACTCTATACAATTTTGGCCTTCAACATGCCTACTTTTGTCCAAGCCAAATTGGAGAAAATTTTCAACAAATTCATTTAGAGCAGGAAGGAGAAATCCATGCATTAGATGAGTTAAAAAAAATTTGTAAACTTAAGGAGGAGGGTGACCTTGGTTTAAAAATCTCAACTGAATTTATTCATGTCAATCAAATTAAATAGTGGATTAGGTTCAAGAATAATAATTCCCTCTAGGTAAACTATCTTTAGAGTGAATATTATTCTTAGGTACACCACTGTCAAGTGTCATTCCATAAAGGTGATTCTAGCATTTGGAAAGCAATGCTCAACATTAGGCATGAAGCTAAAGAGCTCATCTTTTGGAACCTCAGAGGAGGAAAAATTACTTTTGATTTAGACAGTTGGTTCCCTAATGGTAACATTATGGATCTTTCTCTGGATCCAATTCCAAGCCACCCCATTGTTATGGATTTCTAGACACAAACCAATTAGGTAGGACATTGAAAAACTTAAACAATACCTTCCTTCATATGTCATTCATGAAATCATCAAAATTCCTATCACCCTACTAAAGTTGACACCTTGAGCTAAAATGTGACCATAAAAGTTGCCCCATCTTCAAATTTATCTATAATTTCTTGAGAATGATACTATACCCATTAATCTTTAGGGCATAGTAATCTAGGATAGAGTTCTTAAGCCATCCATGCCATTCTTTTGTTGGAGATTGTTCCTCAACCTTCCACCAACTGAAGACTTGCTAAAGCTCAAAGGATTCAATTTCTTGCCTAGATGTTATATGTGCTCTAATAATGAAGAAAATATGTCATCTTTTCTTTCAATGGAGGTTTAGCAGGCATATATGGACTCAACTAGAGAAAATTCTTTGTAGCACTATATTTAGCATTCACAGTTCTATTCAAGACTATATTAAAAGTTGGAATTATGTGCAACACCAACAGTTCAATAATCACATTAAAACCTTCATTCCTTTGACTGAATGCTAGTTTATCTAGATGGATAGAAATAGCATAAAACATGGTGGAAAGCACATCCAACCCAAGGAAATTATTCTCCAAGTCCAGAGTTATCTCAACAAAGCTTACAATGCTGGTTGTCTTAGGGACTCCTGCTTCAATGTTACCCAACTTCTCTAGGCTCTTGGACGTCTCTTCTCTATCCTGTAAAAACCAAAACAAAAACTAATTTACTAGATGAAGCCTAGTACTCACTGTATTAAGATCAACATCGATTGACATTTTAAATCTAAATTCCAAATTACTAGGATTGGTGATGTGTTTAGAGACCATATATGTAATTGCATCTTCTACTTTTCTATGCCTTGAAATGCCAAAACATCACTACATATTGAACTATTGGCTTGTATTGTTGCCTTAAGGATTTCTCGAGCCTTTAATGGTAATTCTTATTGGATTGGAACTAACTCCACTCACCAAAGATTGAAGCTAGTCATGATATCTTATCAACACAATCACGCATATCATAAAGGTCTAAGGAATGACAGTATAATATCGGTCACATATACCATGAAGGCAACAAAGAATTTGACTTTCTTGTGAAGATGGGAGCCTCTCTAAATAATTTGCTTTTATCTTCTTCACCCTCCCCCACTTTCTATAGATTATTACAAAGTGACATTTTGGGTCTTCCATATTTAGGGGTGTATTTTTGTAAGTTTTGTTAACCCCCTCTTACTACTCCTTTGTAAATTTTACTACTATCAATGAATGCTAGCTTTCTATAAGAAAATAAAACTTGTAAATATATATTGTTATCATTTAAATATGCTGATACGCACTATCAACTCATAGGGTCACTAATGTCTAAGCAACTAATGTCTTTAGTGTTCGCAGAGCTTCTCTTAACAAGATTCTTGATAAGAGATGCACTATTGGTTGAAGGTTTGAACTTAGTGATAGATTCTTAAGTAGAAGTAATTATAAAGTGGAAGGGTACAAATCTTTACACCTATAAATGGAAATTAACTTCTTTCACTATTGTACTATCTTACAAGTGAAAGTGAAATAGTAAGTGTTGGGGTGATTAAATATAAAGGTGTGCTTGGTTTAGTTTGCACATGTGTGGTTAAGAGATGTTCTTACATCTTGCATTGAAAATTCTCCTTCTTTTATTTTATTTTTTTCTTTTAATTCTTTATTTTTATTGTATATTGTACTACATATAAGTCTCCAACACATAGATCATATATCAACTCGATATTTTAGCTCAAGATAATTATTTTTTTGCTTGAAATGAAATTAGAATTAGGAATTACTAACTAAAATGCATATGTACAATGATCTAGCATATTCAATTTTATCGCTCCTTAAAAAATTGACAAGAACATTTTCTACCTATCTGAAATGGCTCTTTATATCTTTGCAAAGAATAAGAGTATTCATACTACAAATCTTACTATAATTGTTCTTTTTTTTTAACTAAAGCTTGCAATTTAGTTTTTGATGCACCAAGCAAGGGACAAATTCTTAATCATTGACACAAAAAATAAGTATATTAAATAACATTAGTAGTTATAAGGGCTCAATATTGTTATGTTAATAAAAAAATTCTTTGGTGTTATGTTAATGAATTAATCTACTAGAGATACAAGACTTCAAAAAATTAGGAACCTAAGATTATAATTATCATTGATCAATAAGAAGAATATATGACTCTTCAAGAATGCATCATTTTTGGTATTATAATAATTTGTTTAATCAGCACAAATTGTGATCCAAATCATATAGTTATTTATATTCTAGCTAAGAATGATGCTATAATTTCTATTCCATTAATTCTCACCAAATTAGTACCTACAAATTATGAGGTTACTCTAATTACATAAAAAAATGATTGATTATCTTATCATTACTCTTATCATTAAAAAGAAAAAAAGAAGATTAATTTATTTTTGATGAACTCTTATTGATTGCTAATATTTAGGTTTGCATCTTTTTTAATTTGAATTATATTTTGACTATTGAATAATATTTAATACATAAAATGATTGGTAATTTTTTATGAGATTTCTTGTTATCTAAAATATATGATTCACAACTTAAAATTATTAAAGAACATAGATGAATTGAGAAAAAGTTGATTGTCAAAATAATTATATTTTTTAAGTTCAATTTTTGCTGAAAGACAATCTCAATGTTATATCACGTTCTATTAAAATACTCTAAATGTTATTCAATATATCATGTATAGAAGTAAAATAATATTTACATTTGTAAATAGAAGATTTACAGATTCATACCCAAATAATTATCACTTCTTAGGTTATAATTACTATCTTATTAGGTTCATTACCATCATCACCATACTTAATAAGTTAATTATGTCTTGCATCATATACTTATATTATTTTTCCTCTTATTAAGGCTGATATGCTTGTCACCATACTTAATAAGTTAATAATGTCTTGCATCATGTACTTATATTGTTTTTCCTCTTATTAAGGCTGATATGCTTGTAGTTATGGCATCAATTGGAGAAGCTTATGATTGTCTGCTTTTGTTTTTAATATTATTTTTTTAACTACAATTTATATTATGCTTTCTCAAAAGCAATTTTCCTTATAGCAAATTTTTTATTAAAAATAAAAGTTATCTAAAAGGAGACTATTTTTATTGATTGCTTTTTCTACCGTGGAACCAATCAGAGATTCAGAATCTTATCTCACTCGGATGAAACCTAAAAATAACCATACTCTTGCACGCAGTATTATTATATTCTTATTGCAAATATGGATATCTTTATAACACTCCATATTTATTAATAATTAGATAATATTACCCTCGATAGATAAAATAAAGCTTTTGAGCATCAGGCTGGCAGAACCAAAAACATTTCCTTCAAGGATGAAAGTTGCCATACCACCAAACGGTTTAGAACTAGAAAAAAAAAAAAAAGAAACAAAAAATCTCTAGCAAGATAATACATCTTGAGAGGCTCTCATAGACTTAACATTCAAAGAATATTCCATAGATCATAAATAACAAAGAAATTTTGATAAGCACTTCTGAGACAGTTGCATTATACATCAAAAAAAATCCTTCAGCAAAATTAACTGATTCAATTATTATGCAGCTGCTGGACATACCAATATATTATATGAAACAAAAACTTTGGAAAAAATAGAAATCAATATAAATTAATTATACCCAGTTCCGGTACCAAAACAGGTTTGAAAAATGACCAGCCAATGGCAATGTGAAGAGATAACTTCATAGAATTACTGCCGAAATTAATGTCTTCCACAAAAGGAAGAATATTTCGCCACTTCTCAATAAGAAATCTACCTTGAGTGAAAAGATCAAGAAACTATCAATCCGGCCTTAAAATTGGCAACAATAACTTTTGGTAGTGAAAAGCAAGGCGTCTAACGGAACATTCAGTTTGAATTTTTTGGTTCTTAACAAATAAACGGTACCTTGCCGCATTGCCTGTTCTCTGCTAAGGAACACCATGAGGGTGCATTGGATCATTGGATTCCTTTGGGAAACATACGCCTGAATCAATTCGATATATGTAAAAATCAATTAGAATTTGAATTAACTCTATAAATCTATTTCACTGTTGACGTTGGGAAGGAAAGCAAAATGATAGCACTAATTTAAAAAAAAGGCAGTCCACGAAACTGGTAAAATGCACCCGATTTTAAATTTGAATACTAAGCTTAAAATAATGTTCCAATTGATCAGCAGTTTTTAAAAACCAGCAGAACAAGAACACAAGGATGACAATTGCAATACAACAACAATATCAAGCCTTTATCCCACTAAGTGGGATCGGCTACATGAATCCTTCGTCTCCATTGTGTCCTATTATGTGTCAAATTCTCATTTAATTCAAGTATACTAAGGTCATTTTTTATACATCTTAACCAAGTCTTTTTAAGTTTACCTCTACTTTTCTTAACATAAGACAAATCTAATGCATCTACTCCCAACGGGTCATCGACGCTTTATGTGGTCAAACCATCTACGACTCTCTAATCTTATATGCCACCTGAGCTACTCAACTTTTTCGAACATACTCATTTCGCATTTTACCTCTAAAAAGCCACTCATCCACGAGCATCCTCTCTGCATTAACTTAGTCTTAAGCTTCTCCTTTATTGGCCAACATTCTACACCATAAATCATTGTAGGTCTTACCACCATCCTATAAAATTTTCCCTTAAGTTTAAGCAATACTTTTCTAGCACACAACAAGCCAGATGCATTCCTCCACTTCAACCATCCGACTTGAATTCTATTAATAACATTTCCATCTATTCCACCATCATTTTGAACAATAGAGCCTAAATATCTGAATCACTCACTCTTTTTAATGGCTTGTTCACCTAATGTTACAACACTACCACTAGAACTTCTACAACTAAAATTACACTCCATATATTCAATTTTAGATCTACTTAAACGAAAACCTTTAGACTGTAAGGTTAACCTCCATAATTCAAGTTTCTCTTGGACTCCCTCTCTAGTCTTATCAACAAGAAGAATGTCATAAGCAAAAAGCATACACCAAATGCCTAGTAAGAACATCCATAACTTGAGCAAAAAGATAAAAGCTTAAAGCTGATCCTTGATGTCATTCAACTGAAATCGAAAAAATTTTGTCAATCCTCCTTATATTTGGACACAAGTAACAGCTCTATAATACATATCCTTAATGACTTGAATATGACAAATATTAACTCCTTTCTTTTTTAGAACTCTCCAAAAAACATCTCTTGAAACTTTATCATAAGCTTTCTCTAAATCAATAAATATCATATGTAGATCCTCCTTACTTTCTCTATACTTCTCCATCAAACCTCTTAACAAATGTATAGCATCCATAATAGATCTACCTGGCACGAAACCAAACTGATTGTGAAAAATATTTGTATTACTTTGTAACCTATGCTCAATTATTCTCCCCATAATTTTGATGTATGACATATTAACTTAATTCCTCTATAATTTGAACACTCTTGTGCAACCTCTTTATTCTTAAATATAGGAACCAACAAACTATTTCTCCACTCATCTGACATATTTTTAATCTTTGAAATAACATTAAAAAGATTTGTAAGCGAAGAAATTCCTAGATCTTCTAAACATTTCCATACATCTATTGGAATATCATCAGGTCCTAGTGTTTTTCCACATTTCATTTTCTTTAAAGCTTCTCTAACTTCAAATTTACTAATATGACGATAAAAATAAAATTCTCTATTTTTGTTTAAGGTATTAAAGTTGCTAAAATCAATCATATTTTCAGATCGTTCATTGAAAAGTTTATCAAAATACCTCATCCATCTATTTTCAATATCATTTTCTAATAAAATCACTTTATGATTTTCATCCTTAATACACCTCACTTGAACTAGATCTTTACTTCTCCTATCTCTTTTATTAGCTAACTTATACATACATCTTTCACCTTCTTTGATATTTAATCTATTGTATAAATCACTACAAGCTAAATTTTTTACATCAAATATTAGTTTCTTAGAATCTCTACAGACCACTTTATATTTTTCTCAATTTTCTGAGTTTTTATACCTAAACCAAGTTTTATAATAATGTTTTTTATTTCTTATCTTTTATTGCACATTCTAACTCCACCATTAACTATTTTTATTTAAAGAAACATTTCCTTTTAATTCTCCAAGCACATTTTTTGCAACTTTTTTTTTTTAGCACATTTTTTGCAACTTGTTTAATTTCACTTGCTACTTTTTTTCATATAATATTAACTTCCTTATGAACATCTCAAATTCTAAGCTCAGAATTGCTCTTAAAATATTTTTATTAGTTTCTTACGCCTCATATCTAATCTTAACAATAATTAATTTTTCAACTTCCAATCTTTCATCTTAAAATCTAAAACTAACAATCGATGTTGAGTACTTAAACAATCTTTACAATCTAAACGATTTATTTTTCTTATAAAAAAATAATCAATCTGTGTTTTACTAAATCCATTTTTATAAGTAAAAATATGCTCATCTCTTTTCTAAAATAAAATAAGAAGAATTACAAAATCATAAAAAAAATCTAATATACCATACCTTCTTCATTAATCACTCCAAATCTATAACCACCAATACTTTTAAAATCTTCTACCACTCTACCAATATGTCCATTTAAATCTCCTCCAATAAATACTTTTTCTTCAATATGTATCTTTTGTATTAATCCCTCTAATTCATTCTAAAAATTTTCTTTTGAGCCTACATCCAAACCTATTTGAGGGGCATAAATACTTATAATATTGATAATCTTAGTATCAACAATAATCTTTAAAGCTATAATTCTATCTTCACATCTATTAATATTTATAACATTATCCTTCAAACTTTTATCTATAATCACACCTACGCCATTTCTAATTCGACTTCTACCTGAATACCAAAGTTTAAAATCTAAACTATCAATCTCCTTAACCTTCTCCCTAACCCAATTAGTTTCTTGAACACATAAAATATTTATCTTCCTAAGAACCATAATATCTAATAATTCCATTAATTTACCTATAAAAGTACATGTATTCCAAGTTTCTAACATAATTCTAGTTTCATGGACTAACTTTTTGCCCGCATCCAAATGTGCTTATTTAACACTACCTCACGCCACGTAATGCTGCACACTTTTCACTGTATTCAGGCCATACAGCGCGTCGCTTCCATGGGATGCCTTAACATTAACACAATATTTTAAAGGATTCATGTCATGATTATTTCGACAAGTTTTACACTGATTGTCAACTGTCTATCGCAACCCTCCACTTTTCACATCCGGACTTGGGACCGACAAAGGTAGTGTTAAGGATGCCAATTGCAATCAAATATATAAATTATAGAGGCCAAATATCTTTTGACTAGTTAACTGGGCCGGTAAGGTAAGCTGGGTCAAACTGTCAAAGTCGTCATGTAATATAGACATGGGAGTATGGAGATCAAGTTATAATCTTCCAAAGCCCTCGCAAGGGAGGGAATTGATGACCTAATTTAACAATTTAATAGCTAGACCCTCTTCGGAACTGGAGTCGGAGTGGTTCGATAAAACAAAATATTTTTTAGTTAAAAAAATTCTAATGATCATTACTAAGGCTCTAAACTTCAGCTGCGCATCAAACTGGCCATGCAATTCTAACATACAGAAATAATCATAAAAAACATCTTGATTAATTATTTTGATTGGATCACATTATATATATTGAAATCAGTCCTAGACAAGTCTAAGCAACATGGAAGGCAGGGCCAAAAATTAACCCCTTAATCTAACTAAAAGATGGGCTGATCAAGGGTATCTTAAGATTTAGGAATCCTAATTTCAGATTTAATATGTGATGTAAAAACACTAACAATTGTATAAATATTCGCAGGACTTGAGCTATTAATTCAAAAAAAATTACTTAGCATCTTTGTTTAAAAAAATCATAAACACGATAAAATCCAAGTCCAAAAAAGGCATAAATTAACTAGAATTAAAGATCAAAAAAGTCATGCTTGCATTGAAATTTTACAAAAATCCATAAAAAAAATAGATTTAAACAAAACTACAACTTTTACTAATGTAAAAAAAATAGAAAGTGAAGAAAACAAAGAAATATAAAGTAATCACTAGAAAAAAAAGGCCTCACACTTGTATAAGAACAAGGTACCTCTTGAAAGTCCAAATTTCACATTTAATCAAGAATTACAATCCAACAACAAAAACAAGCCTTTATCCCACTACATGGGATAAGCTACATGAATCCTTTTTTCTCCATTGTCTTATTAAATGTCATATTGTCATTTAATTCTAATAAAATAAGACTATTTTTAGGTCTACCTATGTCTTTCTTAATATAGGCCAAATCTAATACATCTACTCTCCTAATTGGGTCATCGGGCAGCTGACGTGATATGTGACCAAGCCATCTGTGGCGATTCTCTCTAATCTTATCTACCATTGGAGCGACTCCAACCTTTTCACATATATATTTGTTTTGCATTTTCTTTCTAAGTATAAAGCCACACATCTACATGAGCATCCTCATCTCTGCAATACTTAATTTTATGTTTCTCTTTCACTCAATATTCTGCACCATAAAGCATTGCAAGTCTCATCACCATCTCATAAAATTTTTCCTTAAATCTATGCGTTATTTTTCTTTCACACAATAAGACCGATGTATTCTTCCAAGTCAACCATCCAGCTTGAATTCTACTAATGACATCCCCATCTATTTCACCATCGCTTTAAACAATAAACCCGAGATATCTAAAATATTCACCATTTTTAGTGATTTGATCACCCATTGTCACAACCCAACCACTAGATCTACTACTACTAAAATTACACTCCATATATTTGGTTTTAGATAAACTCGAATAAAAGCCTTTAAACTCTAAGGTTGACCTCCAAAACTCAAGTTTTTTTTTTAATCCCTCTCATGTCTTATCAATAAGACATATTATCAACAAAAAACATACACCAAGGTACATCCTCCTGTAAACATGCAATAAGAACATCCATAACCAAGGCAGAAAGATTGACTTAAAACCGATCCTTAATGTAATCCAACAGAAAATTACACGTTCATTGAAAATCTATTAAGCCATTGATTTTTTTTTTTTTTTTGACATCCCTTAAGAATCTCTCTATTATATAAAAGCTCAAGAAATAGTTAGCACCAACTAAGGTAACCAATAAATGTCACATATGTTGATGGAATTGCTAACAAAAAAACAACCACTGCATTTCTACTACAATCAAAATAAGTATGAAACCGATCGAGGTGTTGTGCATATCACCACGATCACGACATCGAAGAGTGTCGACATTTGAAGATCTTGGTAAAGGACCGCATTAAGGTAGGAAAGTTAAGAGAAAAATAGTCGTAAAGTCAACTAATGAACTTACTCCGACCCATATGATCTACATAGCTAAAATATTGCCCACCATCAATGGTGGACAGACAAGAAGTGATCACAGTGAACAAGCCTTAAGTGACTCTGGACTTAAACTCGACAGTCATGGCGTGAGCGTTGAGTACAGAGATTGTCCCAATTAGCATTGAGAAGAAAGACCAACCAACAGTTGACAATCCCAATAACAATGTAATAATCATCATGGCGTTGATCGCAAACTATCAAATTGAAAGCATTTTGATTGACACGAAAAGCTTGATCAATATTATATATTCAAGTTTGTATTTGATAAAATAAACCTAGCAAGTTCAAAACTTGTACCGAAAGCAGGTCCTCTCTACAAATTTTGGAGAGAAAGGAGACAGACAGAAAGAATAATCACTCTCTTAATAAATCGGATAGAGAAAAAATAGTTCATGAAAATGGCCAACTTCATCATAATGGAACCACCCACTACTTATAATGTTATTTTTGATCAATCACTACTAAATAAGTACGTTTAAAGGAGTGGTGTCAACATACCATGTTGTAGGAAAGTTCCCAAGAGGTGGAGAAAAATAATTATAAAGGAAAACTTGAAGCAATCCAGGGCATTCTACCTATAAGCAGTCGATGACTCGCAAAAAACTGAAGAAATATTGCAACTAAAAGTCACACACTAGATTGGAGACTACAGAAAAAAATTGAAGTGCCAACAACTAAAGACCCAAGTCAAGTACATAGAACCAACTCATCCTATAGCAATGAATATAAGGAAGCTATTGTATGGGCTCTTCAAAAAGATATATATGAATTCGTCTGAACCACTATTGAGATGCCAGGTATAGACATTAATGTTGCTTGTCACACACTCAATATCAAGAAAGACGCCCGGGCAATCAAACATAAGATGAGAAAGATGGCAACATTACTCGCCGAACAAATCAAATAGGAAGTCACCAAATTACTGAAGTGGACTTCATTAGGAAGGTTCAATACCCAAAATGGATCTCTAACATGACTATAGTACAAAAGTCTAGTGATAAATGAAAATTGTGTTTAGATTTCACCAATTTAAACCCAGCTTGTCCAAAAGACAGATACCCACTCCCATGCATAAACGCACTCATCAACTCGACAGTGGGATACCCTATCATGAGCTTTCTGAATGCTTTCTTAAGCTACCACCAAATTTTAATGCACTTGGTAAACTCAAAGAAAACATCTTTCATTATTGGAGAGGCTTTACTACTACAAAGTAATGCCCCCTTTGATATGAAAAACATTGGAGCTACGTATTAGAGGATGCTCGACCGAGTGTTCAAGGAGCAGAAAAGAAGTGCAGATCTATGTGAACAACTTATTGGTCCAAAGCAAGTTGCCCAAGCAGCATATTATTGATTTAAAAACCTATTTTTCACACTAAAGAAATATGGCATATGACTCAATCTTTTGAACTGCACATTCAACATTAGGTCAGGAAAGTTCTTAAGATTCCTACTCACCCCTGAAGGCATAAAATCCCGATAAGGTCAAGGTCATACTAAATATATCATCGCCAATAATGACCAAGGGGGTGCAACTACTCACTGAACGAGTAACAGGATTGAATAGGATAACCTCAAAGACGGGTGAGCGCAATATCGAGCACAAAGAAGTTCAGATGGACCAAAAGGTGTGAGAAAACTTTTAATGATCTAAAAGCTTTACTCACCTCGCTGCCACTATTGCAAAGTCCCGAGAAAGAAGAAGCATTACTACTATATTTAGGAGTTGGAGAAGATGCATTGAGTTTTATTCTAATCAGAGAAGGGGCACATCAATAGCCAGTTTACTAATATTAGTTAATTGTTAAGGAGTGTCGAGTTGCATTATCCGATTATGGAAAAACTCACATTCGCCCTTATCATATCAGCTTGGCGACTTTGACCCTACTTCAGAGCTCATTTAATCCAAGTCATTACTAATCATCCACTCAAATTAGTACTCACGAAGCTAAATCATTTTGAGAGATTGATAAAGTGGTCAATAAAATTGAGCGAGTTTGATATCTTATGCTCACCTAGAACAGCAATCAAAGTACAAGCATTCGTCAACTTCTTCATAGACTTATATGACTTGTGGAATGCTCTGATTAACTCGAAGCCATCATGGCATTTGTACGTGGATGGATCTTCTAAAGAGTAAGGAATGGGAGCCGATATTATACTAAGAAGCCTGATAGGGATCACAGTCACCCAATTAGTAAAATTGAACTTCAAAGTGATCAATAATCAATCAAAGTATGAGGCACTATTGGCTGGATTTTGATTCACACAAGGACTTAGTGCCAAACACATTATAGCTAATTTAGATTCACAGCTTTTAGTGAATCAAATCAATCGAGATTATAAACTAAGAGACAAACCTTACAAAAATATTTACCTAAAGTAAAAGCAAAGATTGAAAAACTTGAATATTTCTAGATAAAATAAATCCCAAGGCTGAAAACTAACTCGTCGATCCACTATCAAGAGAAATTGGACTTGGAGAGCAACTCATCTTTGAACTTGCCAAACATAACATAAAAAGGTGATTCCAAGCAGACTCTGGATGAAAACTTATCTAATTGAGTTGACCCTGTCAAGAAGTACTTGCAGGTTGAAGAGTTAACAGAAAGCATCAAAAATCCAAGAAGACTCAAAATCAAGGCCACCAACATGTTTTGATCAATGGCAAGTTGCTTCAAAGATTGATAATCTCCCTAAATTTGAGATGTGTTCAAGAAGGCGATAATGAAAGAAATACTCGGTGAGGCGCAATATGCGAGAAGGATATTTCTAGTCACCTTGAGAAAGAACATTGAAGACTTTACTAATAAATATAAGCAATGCCAGAAATTCACTCCTATGCAGCTACAGTCATCGCAACCTCTACAGCCCATTACAAGCTCTTGGCTTTCTGTAATATATGAAATGGACTTGATAAGTTTCCTACCACTTGCCAACAAGCAAAGAAGATTCATACTCATCATGATTGATTATTTCAGCAAATGAATCTAAATAAAACTAGTCGATAAGATAATTGCGAGTGTAGTCAAAAACTTTATATGAATTGATATTATCTGCAAGTATAGACTACCAATGTCATTCATCACGGGCAACGATCCTTAGTTTACCAACAAGCAGCTAAAGGAATTTTGTAAGTCTCAAAAAATCTGCCTCAAATTCACTTTAGTACATTACCAATGGACCAATGGTCAGGTGAAAGCAACGAATAAGATCTTCAACCTACTGAAAAAATAGTAGGCGTCAAGGTTAAATGGGTTTATGCGCTACCAACCATGCTTTAGGCTCTCTAAACAACTCCATCCTCAACAACCGAGTAGAAGCAATATTTATAGTCAAGTATTAGAACCAGCCAAAAATTCGTGGCGACTATCGAGCTTGACCAAGGCATTGTCATGTGGGAGAAATCAAATGCAAAAGCCATGAAAACAATAATTGACCTGCTAGAGGAACTACATATCGAAGCATTATTAATGTAAGAGAGGATCAAGATGTGAATGGCGAAGTACTACAACAGCAACATCACAGAAAAATATTTCAAACTCAGCAACCTAGTGTTAAAAAAAAGTAGATGCGGCTGCTTGATAAAACATAGTCGACAAACTTGCCTACATTTGGGATAGGTCCTATATTATCAAGAAGTAGGCAGACAGAAGCCTACCAATAGAAAATGCACTCAAGACAAGATATACCATGAACTTGGAGTGCAATGGATCTAAAGAAGTTTTACTCCAAAGGGAAGTCTGACTTTTGTATATGCTTTCCTTTTCATAAGTTATCATTTTTGAAAAATTCATTATTCATATGTAAAAAAAAAAACTTGATACAAAAAAAATATAAACTTTTACTCGACTAAAGATGCAAAAATGTATATGCACCTTGTTTACAAAATCTATTTACTCGTCCATATTATGCATGTCTCGAATAAACATACCAAGACTTAGAAAACTTCTTCAATCATTTAAAGCAACAATAAGTTTAAAAAAGTAATAAGGTTACACTTGGCAACCTACGTATTAGCCCTAAAATCATATTCTGAGAGCTACATAGGTTTGAGAACTTAGCAAGCTATAGTCCCGAATTACTTGTCGAGCTACACTAACACAAGTAACTTAACGAGCTACATATTAGCCCAAGTCACTCAACGAGCTACATTTGGCCCAAGTCATTCAGCAACTACATTAGCTCGGGTTACTAGATGAGCTACTTTTGGTTTGGGTTTAACAAGACTCAAGGAGCTGATTGTTGACTTGGGTCACTCGACAAGCCATTTTTAGTCCATGAAAAAGCTTTGTTCGACGAGATACCCTAAGTCCAAGAATAAAGCCTAACTTGGTGAGCTATGTATTAGCCTGAGCACATGGCCACTTTGTCGAATAAAATATCTAAACTTAGTGAGCAACCTTTGGCTCAAGTGTATAAAGCTCAAACTCGACAAACTATTGAGCACAGAAGTTACAAGACTACTCAAGAGGGTTGCGGCCCCTTAGAGGAAACTCTGCACTTAACTTAAGCTAATTAACACTAACTACTCAAACTACTCACACACCAATGTGTTGAGACAACTCAAAGGAAAACCTCGCAAAGTACCCAAGGGTATACGAGGAGGTTAAAAGTAAGTCGACACCCAAGAATGTGCTCAACAACTTCAAACACTCAAAATTCTAAAGATCAACACTCTGTATAATTGGCAACTTTAAAGTAAAAGACCAACACTTTGTGTAGTTGACAACGACAAACTACGAACCAACATTACGGGTGATTGCCGACTATAAACTAAAGACTAGCATTTCATGTAGTTGGCAACGCAATATTTTCCCCTAAAAAAGTAATCCTGCAAACTAAGGCAACTACTCATAGTATTTAACCAAATATTTCATCAAGCAAGTATGATTTTACAAGGCGACTACATTTTGCACAAAGTAAACAAACAAGTAAGGTGACTATATTTGCTAAACAAATAATCACAATTCATAAACAACCAGTATAAAGACAAGTAAAAGAAAAAATTTTACTTAGATAAAAAGTATTAACTACAGAGAGCGAGTGGCTAATACGAAAATATAAATGTACAATTACTTTTTCTTCTCAATCACAGATACGAAATAAAAAAGAAAAAGTTTTCAAAAAAGAAAAATAAAAGATCTATCTTGAATTCCCTCCTTGTCGCTCTCCTTGTACTCCGACTCTAACAAGGCGAACACATTGCCAAAGTTTAGAAACTTGGTGTCCAATTGGCTTGACCAACTTCTCAAATATGAGATCAATGCCTTCCTTAAACTTCTTTCTCAAAATATTTTTGTATTTGTCAGAGTCGAAGGAGCCAATCAACTCAACCTTCTATTGAAAGTCATTGGTGTGGCGAAAGAATTCAATCTCCAGCTACTTATTCAATTCAAAGAAGCGAATTAGCTCCAACACTGCTCAATCCTATCTTCTTCCTAATGTAATGCCTCTTCCTCGAACTTACTTGCCTTTGACTCGATTACCTGCAGTTGGTCCTTCGTCAAGTTGCATTTTACCTTGGCATCAATCACTATTTTCAGATTGGATGTGTACTCATTACAGAGCTCCCAGGTCAACTACCACACCATCACCTGAGCAATCATTGCAATGTAGTGCAATCGCCTCTTAAAAGCTCCTCAAAAATAGTATCCAACTATAAAGAGGAAATAAGATGGCCCAGCGCATAGGCCCTACTCATTAGATCGACGATATCAAGAATGTATTTGCCCTTGACATAAAGATATGGATGATCTTGCACCAGCTCTTTCCATATGTTGCTTCTCTTGCTCGGTGAGGCTCAAGGAGCATGCAAAGTCTCCAGCCTCATCTTGGACTGTTTCGAGGTTGATGTACTCGGCCCAATTGCACTTCCTCAATCGGCCTCTCAAACACGGCCTCAGTAGATGTAGGATCGCCACCACCTCTCTCTCTGTCTTCAAACTTGCCCGAAAATGAAGGGCCTCAAGATCGGTCAAGAAGGGAGTGGAGACATCAAGCTATGCAAGAGCGAACAAAGTTAATTTATCACAAAAGAAAAAGAAAAATAACGAGTTTCAAATTGGAGAGTACTTATGACAGATCTGCTCGTGAATATTAATGAATGTGAAGAACATGATGTTGAGCAACTTCTCCGCCAACTTGCTCAATGTCTCCCCTTCGTATGGGGCCTCGCTTGTAGGGCCACCACCTTGTCCGCAGTAAAAGAGGTGGGCACAATCAGCAATGACCAACCGATCGAGCACTTAATGAATAAGGTTTGGAATGCTAGTTTCTAACCTTAGTCGCCAAACTTGTTATTCTTAAATGGACTGCTGAGAACTGCACAATCCCTCCTTGTACCTCTTCATGGAGAAGACGTGGCAAAAGAGAATCAAATTCCACGATAGTCCCTCTCGCAATGAGTAGAGAACTAAGGTCATGATACTCACTATAAAATTCAACGACACCTAAGCAAACACCATGCAGTAGAAGTTCAATATTTCTCCCAACTCGACGCAAAGGGGGAAACGAAAGACACATTGGATGTAGTCGAATAGGACGCATAGCTCGTCGTCCATCCCGGTGTTGACTCGCTTATCATTTGAACGACTCGCACCGAGTAGTTGTAGTTCACCATCATTGGATCGAGGATGGATGACTCAATCACTTTACTCGCCAAGAAGTTGACAAAAGCCTTCTTCAAAGACACCAAAACCATACTCAGGAGAAGAAAAAACTCACAAGAAAGAGCTCACAAAGAAAGAAAAGAAAAAACTCACACAAGAGAGTAACCACTCACGTGAATCAGAGAAATATTGCAATAAAAGCTCACCCAACTACGAACAAAAGTATTTATATCTTTGGGTGAAAATTTTTGAAAATGTGGGTGTCTTATCAAGCATTTAATGCAAAAAATCCCAAAAAAATCATTACTAAATCCCACGAAGAACTCCAGCATCGTGCATCATGATAAAATAACATTAAGCTTACTCACAACCAAGCAAGAAATTCAATAAATTTGACATAAAGGTAAAACCATTTGAATTACAAAATAAACATAACAAGCAAAGAAAGTAAAAGCATTTTTTTATTCGAACAATAGATTTTCATTACAACAAAAGGGCTCAATCACATACTGACCCTTAGATTATTTCTTAACATGTCTAACTAGTAGATCTGCAAGCCACTCGACTCGACAGCAAGTGCTCCCTTCCTTGACAGATAATCGATCATAAAGTTGGTGCAATGAAGTGATGAACAGCTCAACTCGTCACAGTGGCGAAGAGAGATCAACCGAGCTTCCTCGGCCACCAACCTCCTATACAACTCAACCACCACTACTCCCATTGAGTTCACCCCTTCCTCAAGAAGAACTACTCTCTCCTACAAAGAGACAAACTTGATAGAAACAACAGAAGGCAAAGACTCTTTCAAAAGATCTTCTCCCCTAATGAAAAGGACTCATTCTTCTCTAACTCGTCGCTCTCACAGTGAGTCGAAGGGAAACTAATCACTTCGATGGTAGAGAGAGCTGACACTGTCGAGCCCTTTCCTAGCGAGGGGAGGCCCACTCCTAAAGAGAAACTTAAAGCTACTGAGTCACCAACTGGAGTAGCCACTTGGGAATTAGTGACAACAGGAATCAATGACACTAAACTCGCTTCTACATGACAAGAAATAATATTATGAATTGCAAGGGAACCTCTGTAAGTCGACAACTCAGTGAAATCATCCATGGGAAAGAAAGCCATTAATGAAGCAAACACACTTCCTCTTCACTCAAAGAATGTCCCAGCAACTCGCCTGCAGTAAGATAAATACAAATCTCAAATCTATTTATAAGCTCAAGAGAACCACCTGCATTAGCCGACGATCATCCATCATCCCTCTCGACGAACTCGCGAATGCTCGTCACCACTAAGGACAAAGAAACTTAATAAGTTTTTTCATTAAAAATGAATAAAATCACATATGAATAATGAAATCATATATCACAGTGAGACAATCCTCAATCAACTTCTACTTAAACAAATTTTTCACTAACCTACTCACTAAAACCTTCCGTTGTCGAATGAGAGGACAATCCTCAATCTTCTCGGGAACGCTCAACACTCTTAGAATCTCCTTTTCAACAGGAGACAAAGTAGTCGACTCCATAGCCTCCTTTCCAACAATACTCACCCCAACGACATTGAGGCACTCACCTAAATCTAAGAGTCTATGCCATTTCCCTTATCGAGCGTGACATCTTCAGCATCATCGGGACCAAGGAACTTGCCTCAACATGAGGCACTACAACCTCTCCTTCAAGTCACTTCTTGGTTTTTCTTTTTCTTAAAAACATGACCATAACTCGACAGCATCAATATCGCCACGAGGTCTCTTGGATATCACAATGAACACTCAACTAATCAATGAGTAAAGTTGGCGAGAAATTAAAGAGAAACTCAGCAAGAACACAATGAAGTGACAACCCGACTCTGGAGTGCAACATCTCTTTTATATAACCATTGAGCGTGAAAGACATCAGAATGTGAGAACAAATTAAAGGTTATGTGATATAAATATCCAAAAAAAATTTTGTCAAACTTCCTAGTAATGACATTAATGATTAATTTATATTTTTATTCTTCTATCTTTTTCGTGAGTCACCACTACAAGGAGTAAAAGAATCGAGAAGCTAAATGTACTCCCAATGAGCGCACAAGAAACTAGTTGACATGTCATTACAAAGATCACTTAATAGTGAGTACCAGAGCCTAGAAAAGAATTCATTCACCAATCATCCAAAAGGACTCGTCTCTTCATAGACGAGTAAGTGAAGGAATTTGTCTCGGCCAGGCAACTGATGCCAAACATCTTGACTCGCATGAGAAACCACATCAAGAGACTCACCACTCGACAATATAGCACTCTCCAAACCTCAAAAACACAAGCGAGTCACTTTATATTACAATTGACATATAGCTTCTAGAAACCAATATGTAGTTTCCTTTTATAACCACATAAAAATGTGAAATTTTGGGGGGTGGGAGATTTTTCTCTAGACCTTTTTACTATTCCTGAGAGAAAAAATTGATTCTTACACTCTGATTCCCTGCTTGTACTCATATTCTTATATAATGGAATTTCTTGCATTTTTTATTTTCTTTTGTGTCTAGTCTTGTCTAATCCAATCATGCTTCTCACATGCCTAAGGCCCCGCATTACTCCACAAAATAAATTTGGATACAATATGAAACACCATCTAAATTGACAATAAATAAGACAGAGAAAAAGGATTCATGTAGCCAACCCCATGTAGTGGGATAAAAATTATTACTGTTGTTGTTGAAAAAGCACCATCCGAAGTAAAAGAATATCATCAGGTGGAATTTCAAGTGATAACATGAGCATATATTTGTTGCACACGATCAGGTTCATCTAGAACAGGATTCACTTATAGAGTCTTCAAACTTAAAATTTATAGCTCCAAGCTTGAGACTATTCAGGTTCATGTGCAGTATATGCAACTGTGGAAGTATCACATATTTAGTAATATTCTAATAAATCTAGGCTATAATCAAAAAGAGGTCAATCATTCAATAATCCTCAATAGCTTCACTCTGAGGTTTCATGTTCAACTAGTGAATGTGGGATGACCTTAAGCATTAAATATGAGTCTATGCTGAAATCTATACATTATTGAATGGATACCCATCAAATCAAGCTTGCGCAAATATTAAGGACCACTACTAGTACATCAAGAGCACTTTTTTCATTTTTGATGTAGGACTATTTTTCAATATAATGTCGATCTCAACAATCCCTCCTTTAAATAAAATTTATTTGTATGTCACCATTCACCCTCAAATATAAGTTTTCCAACATCATGAAACTGTATGAATCAAGAGACTACTCAACCACGTATGGCCTATATGAGTCACCCATTCATGGAAGGTTGCTCAACTGGTCGAAGGCCACTCAACCCTAATTTCTAACTTTGATACCACCTGTTGGGAGAGGGGAGAGATAATGGGTCCCAAGTTGAACGTAATAAAATAGTGGATGAACACACTAAACCAAAACCTTAAACAAATGGGTAAGAGCTACTTTTACTATATTAAGACTCAGCCTTTGTTTCACTATGTGGTAAGACTATTCTTAACTCCCGTGCATCTCAGCAAGAGAACTTTAGACTGCATTGATTTGACTGGAGTGAAATAATGAATAATCAGTATGCTACTAAACAACATTATCAAAACTATATCATTAAAAACAGCAAAAAAAAAGCAATGGAACACAAGCAGCAAGACCAATAAAAAAAGCAGTAAGAATGTAGACTGGATTCAGAATTTCAGCACCAGTCGCGGGAGTTTTTAGAAACAACAAAAGTAAATAGTGTGCATATATAGTGAGATTATCGGTATTGCAAACTCACTAGGTTATAGTTTATCAAATTGATGGCAAAGTTGAAGATAACCATGACATAAAAAATGAGAGAAAAAAGAGGGTGTTGTTGGGAGTAACAATATAATAACTAGGCACAAAACCAGGAAAACACTATGTAAACAACTAAGATACAATCCGCATAAGACAAAAACAATCCATACAACATAGATGTTAAGAAGCATCACCAATCTCGTAAAGTGAAAGGGTGATCAAATTCCATATAGGAAGCAGTCTTCATAATTTTATATATTAAGCATTCATTCTTCTAGCCCAGCTCCCAGGTTATCGAGAAACTTACAGGGTACAATGACAGGGATCCTTAATAATCAAAGAAATTACTAACCATCCACACATTAAAAAAAAATAGATATTAAGACCTCGTAGAGACTAACAACAATATCTATTTGAAACAAAAAAAATAAGAAATTAACTACATGGATTAAAAGATCATATTCATCTTTCTTTTTAAAAAAAGAAATTAAGCATAAATTATACACAAAGTGTTTGGTAAGAATGATGTTATTAAGCAAATAGGTTATATTCTATATTCCATAAAATATATTTGCGTTAGTTCAGTTCAAGTTAACTAGCCCAAAAACCATGAACCAAAACAGCTGTTGATTATTGAACTTTATATATTAAGCATAGAGGTATGGAGGTAAACTCAATACAAGAAACGCTCCAAACCCATTATTGAATCCTAAATGCAGAAAACTCATAACTCATATTTATCAGTTTCAACTTGTTAAGGCATCATTTTCGGACAACTCTAAGTCAATGTCATGATGTTGGCCACACAAATGACTAACCATGCAACATAATCAAATAAAAGGAAATTAATACCCCTTCAGTACAGTGCCATTAGATAACAAGGTAGAATGGAACTCAAGCAGCACTTGTTCCGCAAACAAAACTTGGCCTAAGCATAGCATCAATAATTTATAAAACTGGAAAATAAAACATTCTCTACAAATTTTTTATGGAAATATTCATGAATTACCCCAAATAAACAGTGATTTAATCCAAGGATGATCTCAGTTCTTCCTGGTAGATGGGATTCACAACAAGTATTTCTGCAAGTTGCAAACACAAAACAAATCAACAACAGCTCCATAATCTTAGGTACCTAGAACAAAATCAGGAAAATGACAGCAACACTTGTTAAAATGTGTCTCATCGAGACAACAAAGAATGAAGCCATATCAAAATATGTTATTTTAAATATGCTCATTGTTATCAAAAAGAGATTTGACCACTTGATGTTGATCAAGGAAATTATTAAAACGATTAGATTTAAATACACAATATATCAGCTTTGAACCCAAGATCACTTGGTTGAAAGCCTGGACTCTGAACCACTAGTCTAAGGTTGCTTGCATATATTTTGCTCAGTTGTGAATCAGAAAATCAAGACACGTTGGCAGAAAAAAAGTATAAGATTCCTGGAAAATAAAAAATCAAAGGGCACATGAGATTTACACATCTGTGTTCCAGGGACTACAAAATTCTCTACTAGATTCTTTATTCTGCAACATGATTACACCAACCATGTCAAGTACACTGCATCAATGCTCTATTCATTAACCTTGCTCGTTAATCATGATTCCAACTCACTCATCCAACAAGACATGTAACACTGGTCATTTAGCACAGTTAGATGGCTCTATTAGTCTTTAAATGGAAAATCTTGTACGAAGACAGTTCATTCTATTCAATAGTTCATTGAGAAGTTACATGCAAACTTTTGTAGCTTAAGAATCTGGACCATTACTTTTATAGATGACCCTTTAGATAAAAGCTCAAATATCTGTAAGAACTAGTCCATACTCAATGAAAGACAATAACATTACTTTGGCTAATATTTGCACGTTTAAATTAAACTAATGTGATCTAGACGATGCATGTTAATGTGTTTCAGAAACCTACCAAACAAACCTTGAATGATAGTTAGGATAAGGCCAACAATGACGATGGCTTTGATAGGAAAAGAGAGTGCACATAGCATAAATTGTACAACCATCAACCAAAAGTACCTATGAATGAGATCAACAAGGGCAATACAATTTACATGGTTTGACTACAAACAATACCACTTTGGCAATATCGATTGCTGCAAAGACCGAGACTAAAAGTAGAGAAGAAGATGCAATTATTGTTGTATTTGATGATATCTACCTTCATCTGTACTAAAAGAAGGCATCCAGCTTTTCTCCTTGTCACTTGAACTAAAGGCTCCTTGCAGCAAAAAATAGAAGTGTATTTCTCAATTACTATATTACTCTGGTTGCAATAGTACCTAACTACTATGGTTCTTTATCTGCCACACAAATGCCTGCTTTCAACAATCCATCATTTGTTATAGTACCAACAGCATTAATACTTTTACAATACCTGGCTCCCTACTCATTTGATCCTCTCTGATTTGTGATAAGGGGTAGTTTATAGTTGAGAGAATGCATAATAAACATGTTTTAGGAAATAAGATATTAACACATACTAAATTCTCAAAATATTATACATCTCTTATTTTCACAAAACATAAAAAATTAATTCAAATCTCAATCTAGAATTAAAATTAATGAGGTTTTAAATTGTAATAATAAAAATTTTAAATTTGGAAATAAATTTATTGTAATATCATGTAACAATGGCCTCCTAGGATAGCAATTTTTAATATATCTGCTTAATTGGAAACGCCCAAATTCTGCTATGTATGGTGCCCAAAAGAGCATCTTTAAACTATAAAAGTTCAGAAGGGCCAAGCACTGCACAAGTGCACACAATTTTTTCATAAACCTAAACTTAACAAAACCTAAACATAAAATAAATAAAAAAGCCTAAACCTAAATAAAATAAAAAATAAAGTAAAATAAAAACTTAAACTAAAACTTAAACCTAAACCTAAACCTAAAAATAAAATAAATTAAATAAAATAAATAAAAACCTAAACTAAACTAAAAAAATAAAATAAATATACGAATAAAAAACCTAAATAAAATAAAAACTAAACGTAAAATAAAAATAAAATAAAATAAAAACTAAATAAAAAATAAAACCTAAACCCTAAACTAAGAAAAAACCTAAACCCAAAATAAATATAAGATAAACAAAATAAAATAAACCTAAACCTAAACTAAAATAAACTAAACTATAATAAATAAAACCTAAACATAAACTAAATTAAATAAAACCTAAAAGTAAATCTAAAACCAAAACCTAAAAAAATAAAATAAAAACCTAACCCTAAACCTAAAAATAAAAAATAAAACCAATACCTAAAAAATAAAAAGACACCACAATGGGTACATCAGAAGGCTGCACAAGTGCACACAATATTTTCATTCAAATACTTACAATTAACCTCCTTAACACAATTGTTTCGTACCACAATGGGTACATCAGAATAGAATGTTCGCTTGCCAGTGAATTTTTGTACCTCCAAGGTGGTTGTATCCTACTTTAAATTTTGTGCTATGACATATCACCAGAATAGAATATGCAATACAAACAAGAACTATTGAATCATCTTTAGTAGTCTTCCCCTTATCATATGCCCCTTTTTCTGTTAAGTAACCTTTCCTGTAGCATAGAAGCGAACTCTGCTATGCTTCTTTAAATTTCCATGCCTTAACAAAGTTGTTGAATCTAACATATCGCCACTCAATGTTATATTTTGCAACACAAAGAGACCAAATTTTTTTATCTTCAAGACACCACCTTAAGACAGTGAAGCACAATCACACCCAAGCATGTGTCGTGTTCATGTTGGACACAATCCTGACAACACCTCGACACGCATTCGACATTGCTCGATACATTTTCACTACCCGAACAAGATGAAACACGACTGCGGGACACAACTCTGGATGGACATGAACATGGTGATATAAAAAAAAATTATGATGATTTTTTCCTAGCCGAGAGACGTACCCTAAATACACAATAAGCAAAACATGCTTATAAATACGCACGAAGTAGAATGCCGCACAACAACGAGATGAGGACAATCCCCCTAATTCCTTCCCACAATCGACAATTTCGAAGGGCTTGATGCCTCGAAAGCAGATCTGATCCCTCCCCACCTAGTCATAAGAGTGTCCGCCCAAGGTGTTTAATTTTGAAGTAGATGTTATGTACTCTTTTAAAATATATTTTCACTTTATATAAATAATTGTGATATTGATTTTATGAGAAGTATTTTTTGTATCATTCATATTGTTTGTTTTCTTTTGTTATTTTTATTTTTTGGGAGTAAAAATAATAATAAAATTTATATAACATGTCCTGCTTTTTGTAGATTTATCGTATCGTTCTATCCATGTCATGTCCTCATATCCATATTTGTGCATATAACCTTAAAAGCATTATCACCAACAAAAAATTTATTTCCTACAACACCAAGAGAGCACTTATAAATATTTGATTTTTTTTCTCATATATGATACATATCTAACTCCAATCAATGAAACAATCACAATATCATATCCTCAACTTTATAGTGTCAAAACTTTCAACAATATAGAAGCTATATTTCTCATATTTTGACATATATGTAATATATACATATTTAATTTAGTTGGCTTGATTTTAACTTTTTATGACATGTATTTTTGATAGCCATGTCGAGATGATGACTCAATGGGATTGAGATCAACTGGGAGTCATAAAAGCCAAATTTGGATCTTTAGGTTATTCATATGATTAAGCAAAGAGACTACAATATATTTTAATTGATGACATAAAGGCATGCTTTTCATTCCCACTTCTCCTTAGACTAAATATATCTGCAATTGCTTCTTCAAAAGAAAAACAACCACTTAGCATATGGCGCTAAGGCTCAAGCTGAGTTGGGGATTAAATTGAGTTTAACGAAGGTTGTAAGAACCAATATTTAATAGATTTAAATATCCAAATACAAAATAAAAGTTCAAATAACTCAATTTTTTTTAAAATATATAAAAAACGAAAGATAAATAAGTTAAAATATAATAAAAATAAATTAAAAAGTAAAAAAATTAAATAGTAAAAATAAATAAAATAGTAAAAATGAATTAAAAATAATAAAGAATAAATGCAAATAAAAACATAAAAAATACAAATTCAACAAATAATTTATCATTTGTATTAACATTAAAAAATTACCCAAAATAGAGAGACTTCAAATCGCTCCTCCCATTCTCAATCTCAGCTTCGATCTTTCGCATGCGACTAAAAATATCTTACTCTCACGTGATAGATCCTCAATCAGCATGCTCGAGCTACTCTAGCCTCTTGCACTCGCATGAAGATGACTGGCATTCTCTCGCTCTTGGCCTAATAGTCAAATAAGTAGTTTTATTAGGTATATAAGATATATAGGTATAATATAATAAAAAAATTAAAATTATATAATGATATGATATAAAAAATATTTTTATTAAAACTTCAAAAGACGCCCCCTCAAATGCCTTGAGGCATATGTCTTAATTAAAAAAACATAAGACTGACTAACAATAATGAAGTTGCCTCAAAGAATTTTTTGTACATCTCGAATTGATACATGCCTCGAGACATATGACTCATACGGGTTTTTTTTTTTTAACCATGATAGTCATTACAAAAATAGAGTGCATCTCTCAAAAGTGAATTTGATGAACCTAAGGTAATTGCAAAATAAATCAACATATAAAAATGATGCCAAGTTTCATATGATTTAGCTACATTCAAGCCAACATTCATAGTCACATATGTTGATTGAATAATTTTTGCTCTATTTCTAGAGAGGTACATAGAGACAATTACACTTCAACAACAACAACAACAAGCCTTAATCCCACTAGGTGGGGTCGGCTACATGAATCCTTCGTCTCCCTAATCTTATCTACCACTGGAGCTACTCCAACTTTTTCCCGAACATACTCATTCTGCATTCTATCTCTAAGGGTAAAGCCACTCATCCACGAGCATCCTCATCTCTCGTAACACTTAACTTAGTCTTATATTTTTCTTTTATTGGCCAACATTCACCATAAGTCATTGCAGTCTTACCACCATCTTATAAAATTTTTTTTAAGTTTAAGTGGAACTTTTCTATCACATAATAGGTCGGATCATTCCTCCACTTCAACCATCCAACTTGAATTCTAATAATATCTCCATCTATTTCACCATCATTTTGAACAATAGAGCTAAATATCAATCGCTCCTCTTATTAATGACTTGATCACCTAAAGTCACAACACTACCTAAAACTTCTACAACTAAAATAACACTCCATATATTCGCTTTAGATCTACTTAAACGCAACCTTTAGACTCTAAAGTTGACCTCCATAATTCAAGTTTCGTTGGACTCCTCTCTAGTCTTATCAACAAGAAGAATGTCATCGAAAAGCATACACCAAGGTACATCTTCTTGTAAATGTCTCCAAGAACATCCATAACTAAAGTAAAAGATAAGGGCTTAATGTTGATCCTTGATGTAATCCAACCGAAATAGGAAAATATTTTGTCAATCCTCCTTGTGTTTGGACACAAATGCTATACATATCCTTAGTGACTTGAATATAACCAATATTAACTCCTTTATGTTCTAGAACTCTCCAAAGAACATCTCTTGAGACTTTATCATAAGCTTTCTCTAAATCAATAAATATCATATGTAGATCCTTCTTACTTTCTCTATGCTTCTCCATCAAACCTCTTAACAAATGTATAGCATCCATAGTAGATCCACCTGACATGAAACCAAAAGCGATTGAGAAACTTACGTATCACATTGTAACCTATGGTCAATTGCTCTCTCTCATAATTTTAATTTATGACACATTAACTTAATTCCTCTATAATTTGCACACTTTTGTGCATCACCTTTATTCTTAAATATTAGAACCAATAATTTCTTTTTCCATTCATCTCATATCTTTTTAATCTTTAAAATAAGATTAAAAAGATTTGTAAGCCAAGAAATTCCTTGATCTCCTAAACATTTCCACACTTCTATTGGAATATTATCCGGTCCCACTGTTTTTCCACATTTCATTTTTTTTAAAGCTTCACTAACTTCAGATTTACTAATATGACGATAAAACTGAATTTCTCTATTTTTGTTTCAGAGACAATTACACTTCAAACAAAATTAAAGATAGAGATATCGCCTTGTCTATATTGATTATATTGATGAAAAAGACAAAAAGTAGAGAAGAAATAATTATTGCTGCAGTTCACAAATGTCCACTTCATCTCTATCCCAAAACAGAATGGGTTTGCAATCATTCTCAGTATTGAAATGAGAAACGCCTCCTCACTTGGATAGAAGATCCTTACAGAAAAAATGAAGCTCTTCCCTATCTTTATTGCTTGCAATAATACTTGGTTGTTACAATATTTTGATAGCTAAGTATATCACTGTCGTCATGATTCTTTAGCTGCTATAATGCTGACTGTCACATTAGCACAACTGCTATAGTACCCAAATAGTTCTCAATTTTAGTTCACTATATTTTGCGATCCAATAGGGGAAGGCAAAGATCAAAGGTCATGTTGAGTGCATCAACCCTTATCTATACCTAAAGAAAGTGCAGAGATAAAAATATGGATATTATTTTTTTGTTTTTTTTTGGTAGGAGGGATACATTTGCCAGATTTACAAAGTATCCTACTCCACACATTAGAACAAAAACTAATCCTTCCTGCAACAAACAACATCGAATGCACTAAGAACAGCTGATAAGGTTAAATTCATTTTTAAGCATAAAAAGTGGCATCCGTTTCACCTTTTATAATTTTCATAAAACTAAAGACCACTAATTTACATAAAAATAGAGCTCAGATTTCACCAATATTGGGTGCAAGATTGTGGCCATAGAAACAAAATAAAATAATAATATTTAAAGAAGAAAGATGTAGAGCTTTCACATACCATCTCAATGTTGAAATCAGTAACTTGAGAAGGCACCAACTAGTACAGGTTAGTTTGGTAGTATGCACACCACATTTACTTCTAGGATGATCCTTTCATGTACAGTAAACCTGCAGTTCTCTCATGATTTTTTGAGAAATGATATAGCAGGAATATAATCCCAACAAGCTCAAGTTATTCCTTCACATTTTATAACAAATATCATGGCTCATTGTCAGAGAATGACGAACAACCCACCAGTTTTGATGTCCGACCAATATCATCCTTGAAGTTGAAGCGAAAGAAACATGATAATGATGTATCCAAGATGGCTACGTTAGTGTTTTCAACAGGTTGAAATCTAAATGCTTGGACTTCATGTTTGCCCGAACAAAGCTCGAGAATGCAATAGGTTCATCAGGTATAATTCCTTTTTCCAGCATTTCCAGTAACAGGTTCGCAGCATTCTCTATCTTACCCAGTTTAGAGTATCCACATACTAGAGTGGTGTACGTAAAGGCATCAGGTGTAAGACCCCTTTCCTTCATCTCATCAAACAACTTACAAGCTTCTTGGAGATCATGCATCTTGCAATGTCCACGAATTATAACGGTATAGAGAACTTTATCTGCATTTATTTCCATTGTCTTCATATATTTGAATATACCATTTGCCAAAGAAAAAAACTTGGCTTTGAATTCTAAGTTTCTCATTTCTTTGTCTAGACTCAAGCAACATTCATTTAAACATTCTTTCAGATATCCATTTAAAATAACGGTTAAAGCTTTAACATCAGGTATAATTCCTTTTACCTTCATCTCATTAAACAAATTCCAAGCTTCCTGCAGACGGTGAACCTTGCAATAACCATTCATGAGAGTGGTATACAAAATGACATCGGGGGTGAGACCTTGTGAAACCCATTTATCAAACCAAATTTGAGCATTCTCTATGCCTCCAATGTGACAATAAGCTTCAACAAGATTAGTGTATGATATAATATTTGGAGTGATCCTTGTCTTTAGCATATGATCAACTGCCATAGAAGCCTTTCCAACATCCCTCTCTCTACAAAGCTCTCTTATAAGTCTAGAACAAGTGATCTCATCCACTAGATTCCCTTTCTCTAGCAACCTGATAAAAAGCTCATACGCCTTTTCTATGTGACCTTGTTCAAGGTAACCAGAAACCATGGCACTGAAGAGCGGTGTATCTTGAGCAGTACCCCTTCCTTCTAAATCCTTGAACAAAATTTCCGCTCTTCTAAATTCCCTCCTCTGCAAAGGCCGACAATGAAAATGCCATAGGTAGTAGCATTTGGCTGTACTCCTCTTTCCCACATTAAATCCAAGAGGTCAGCAGCTTCCTGATTAACAGAGCCATTCTCGCATAAGCTTCTAGCAAGCACATTGTAAGTCATAAGATCAGGTTCCACATTGGCATTCAGCATCTGCATAAGCAACCTCTGAGCAGAATTTATTTCTCCATTGCTGCAATACCCACAAATTAGAGTAGTGAAATGGATCTTATCTGGAAATAAACCCTGGTCCATCATTTCTTGAAATAAATCCATAGCGCATTCCATTTCTCCTATCTTGCACCAAGCATCTATTGCAACATTATAGGCAACTCCATCAAGGGAAATCCCCGAGTCCTTAAATTTCTTGAAATACTGTAAGGCATCATGGTATAAGCCAATCTTGCAGCAACCCTGGACTAGAAAAGTGGCAGTGAAACGATCATAAACAATACCCTTTGCTTCCATCTCCTCTACAAGATGTGCAGCTTTTAAAAGGTTCCCTGTTTCACATAAAACCTTAATGAGACAGTTGTAGCTGAAGGTATCTGGGGACACATCTAGTCGTGTCATATCCTCAAAAACTTTTTCAGCTTCTTCCAATTTCATCTGTTTACAGAACTCTCTAATCACCTTGTTATAAGCTAGGCAACTAACTCCCTGACTTGCTATCATTTTAATAAACTCAATAGCTAAATCTGGTTTCCCGCATGCACACAACCCAGCGATAAATGTAGTATAAGCAAACAGGTCTGGTGCAACTCCAGCTTGTGTCATTTCTTTCATAAAATTAATTGCCTTCTCCAACTCACCTGAGCGAAATGAAGCCTTGATCAAAATTGTAAAAGTATGAACATCTGGGTGAATAGCAGAACACATCATGCAGCGATAAGCAGCCATCACCATCTCAAAATCACTACCCTCAGCCAGAAAATTCAACAGAAAATTACACGTCTTAAGAGATGGGATGAATCCAGCTCTAGTCAGCTGAAGAAAGCCCTCCAAGGCATCCTTGTCTCTCTGGCAAGATGCATATGCTTTCATTAGGGAATCGAACACTAGGAGAAACGAGTTAGAACAACATGGACCATTAGAAAGAACGTCAAAAAGAGCTGGAAGTTCAAAAATAAAATTTCCCTTGGTTAAGATGATTTCAGAGAAGAGAGAAACAAGCTTCTTCCTCTGACCTGAATTGGAAAGTATGCGAACAATAACGGAGCAAGTGAAAAGGTTGTGCTGAAATCCATGGTTCTTAAATCCCCTGAAAATTGCAAGGGCTATGTCTGGATTTCGTCTCAGGTTTGCGAGAGTTTGGGCAACAAGAAGAGAAGTATGGAAGGCAGGAGAAGATTCTGGAGAGAAATCATTAGACTCGATCGATACAGAGGAAGAGGCAAAGGTGAAAGGAATCGATTTGGGACTGGATGCGGCTACTAATGATGACGAGGGCTTGTTCCAAACATCGCGCAAGAAAGGCGAGGATTTGAGGAACCCGCAGCGACAATTGAAGAAAGCTTTCGATTTTCGGCATGGAAGCATTGAGAGGAAGCAGAATAAATCGAGCTTTGGCTAAGGTTCCATTAACGGTACACAAAAGATGGACCTTCACAATTGAAAAAAACATGAACCAGACCTTGTAGCGCACGACTGAACTGGAGTAGATAAAGAGGATAAAGCGGGCAAGAGCAGAGAGGTAACCAGCATGATGGCCAGGGGTTCCAACGTATCACTAGTTGGAAATGTGCTCAGAAAGGTGCTGCGGTCAAGCAATCGATAGAGATGAAAGGTAGCGGGGCTTGTGGGGCTTGTTTGGCTGGAGAGACTGAAGTATCCAGGTGCGTCGGCGTCAACAGCAGATCGACCGAAGTCCCAGTACCTGTTCCAGCTACAGATCTCGCTGGAGCTCTCGACGCTCATGCTTTAACCCTAACAAGAAAAACAGCCTGCAGAGTCCCTCATAAATATATATATATATATATATATATATATATATATATATATATATATATATATATATATATATATATATATATATATATATCATATAATTTTTTATATTTATAAATTTAATATCAAAATTTTAATATATATAATATATCAATCTTTAATATCACATCAAAAATAATATCATCCCTTATTTTTTTAAATAAAAAATACTTTTTAAACATAAAAAAATATTATATAAATAAATATCTCACTTTGGATATTAAATATACAAATATATAAGAATTATGTGATATGTATGTAAATCTTTTTTTATTTTTAATAATAAATTATAAAATAATTTAATAAAAAAATTAAATATAAATAATTTATAAAAGTTCATAATCTTAAATAAATATAAGGAAAAAAATTTTATATAAGTATAAAGAAAATTTGCATACATAAAACACAATTCTTATGCATTTATATATCTAACATATAAAATCTAATATTTACAAATATAATTATTTTTACAAGCATTAAAATGTGAATTTCACTTTAAAAAATCAATGATTCATGGAGATGTGTGTCCTTTTTTTTAATAAGATTAAGATAATTAAATAGTTATGGATCTTTAAATTGATATCTAAAGATATATATTGAAATTTTATGGGGATATGAAGAGTGCAGAATAACGTGATAGTGGGAATACCTAAATTAGTCTAATTTGAGCTAAATTGGGCTAACTTATAATATAACGTTAAGGAAAGAGGTTAAGTGAGGTAAATAGCTAAAAATACTTGTAGATGTTTAAAGTAAGATATGTATTTATGATCTAGAGTAGTTGATAGGGAATTATATGGTTTACGAGATTAGGTCGTAATCAATGAAGTAGAAGTATTATTGAGGGAAAAGAAGGTTTAGGTTTATGAGAAGAGTAGAGGCTTAGTGGATGATTGAGAATGATGTTAAGAAGTATGAGAAAGATTAAAATAAGTTACATTGGGTATTGAATGTGGTAAAAGAAATATATGTTGGATAACTAGCGCTACGACCAATGATTGTCAAGGTTTGGCCACTAAACTCTCAAACCACAAGAAAAACTCAAATAATTTATAATTTTTAAAATATTTATTTTCATTCTAGTAAGGAGGGTTATTTATAGCTATTACAATCATCTTTCAAAAGAAAAAAATTAATACATTGAGGGAAAGATAGGTGGTTACATTAATGTGAATCATTAAGCTATCTTATTATTTTATATCATCAACCCATTTTGCACACTATTATTTTATATGGATTCAACTATCTCACATGTCATGCTTTGAATTTTTAAATTTAAAATTTTAAACCTTGAGTTTCTAGAAAATAAAAATAAAAATTACATAATTTAAAATATAAGATGAAATCATAAAATGAGTCTTAGCAAGTTAATTGGCTAAGCATTCTTCTTTCTTGAATTTTTCTTTTTGGGGGGCTTTAGCTTAAGATCTAGCAAATGAATCTCGAGCTCTAATTTTATAATCCACATGATGTTCTATATCAACTCCCTCTCGCTTAATTGAACTCTACTCCATTTAGTTGAAATTCTAAGAAATCTTCTAGTAATTGTAGGACTATAGTCTCCAAATCATTTTGGGTCAACAATGTGTCTTCAAGTGGTGATTTATTCCTTTAATGGACTAGAAAATGATGTTTAGAAGCTGGATTTTTTTCTCAGTGATTATATAGTCAATTTAAAAAAAAGGGTTTTTACAAGTATGGTGTTATATCTCTAGTTAAAGTGTTAGACTGAATAAGCAGAGATTTACTAACTTCTTCATATAATAGAATATCTTCAATATTAATGACTAGATGAATAAATATAATGATAAGCAAATCAATGTGATAAAGATTAGTTATAATTTTCTAAGGAATTTTAAAAGGACCATAAGTCCATGCATATAATTTCTTATATTTAGTGATTTAATAATGCTCAATTCGAATGTGAATCAAAATATAATCACATTTTTTATATTATTTCATTGAACAATTATAATTTATCTTAGAAGTATAGTTTTCATTACATGTAGTAATTTACTTTCTTATATCTTCATGGAGCCTTTGAAAGTCCTTAGTAATGAGAATGTTGTATCAGAAAATAGATGAGATGGTATGTTTACTACATTTACTAGTCATTTAAGGTTTTGACCATAGACTATCTCAAAAGATGATTTATTTATAATTTTAAAGATAGTGCTATTATAAGTAAATTTTGAGGGTGGTAAATATAAATCCTAATTTTTTAAAACTTTTATCTATCAAACACCTAAGCAAGTTTTCTAATGTGTTGTTGACTACTTCTATTTATCTATCAGTTTGTGAGTGAAAAGTAAAAGAAAATTTTAATTTGATGTCTAATAATTTTCATAATATTTTTCAAAAATATAAGACAAATCTAACATCTCTATTAGAAATAATGGTTAAGGGGAGACCATAAAGTCACATTATTTCTTTAAAGAATAATTTGATTATGTGAGAAGCAGCATTTGTTTTCAAACAAACCAAAAATTGAGTTATTTTTCAAAACCTATCCACCACAATAAAAATATTATCATATCCTCGAGCTGTTCTAGGTAATCATAAAATAAAATTCATTGATAGGTCTTATGAATGCTTATAAAGAATGTAAGATGGTGTATTGTTCAAACCTTTATTTGACAGTTTTAGTATGTTTAAAATTAAGCATTAAGTCATTAATTTTTGTACATCTTATTTTAATTAAGACTGATAAAATCTATTGTTTAATAAATAAATGATCATATCTTTCCTAAAATTATGAGCTATACCTCTAACATGTAGCTAGGTGATAAGAACTTCTTTAAGAAAAGATTGATGAATTCATAATTATTTTATTTTATATAAATATCCATTTATTATAAAGAATATTCCTTTTAAAGTTATTAATTTATCTAGCTGTTCAAGATAAATTAAGTAAAAGTTAAGGCACACTATATAATCATATTTAATTCGATCAAATCCTAAGATTCTCAGTTTTAAAGAAGAAATCATTATGTTTTCCCTAGATAAAACAATAGTAGGCTTATTTTTAATTCGAAGGTCACACTTTAAAATAAAAGAGTTGTCTTGTTAAAATTCAGCTCATTTAACATCCTATGACTTAATTTCTGTTAAGTGTTAATAAACTTTAAGACATAATGATTAAAATCAAGTATGGATTCTCTATGTAAGAGATAGTGTCATCAATGCCTTAAAGATTGAATTACAACATAAAACTCCATATCATAAGTGGAATATCATTATTTGACTTTATTAACTTTTCATTAAAGAATGCTATAAGATGATTCTTTTGACACAATTTTCATTTGTTCTAATTCCTGAAGCATCACATGTTAATTCAAAGGCTTTAGAAAAATTTGGAAGCCTAAGGACTGGTACAAAAGTAATACTTTAATTTACTCTAAAACCTTTTATGCATTTGGAGTCCAACAAAATTTATCTAATTTTAGTATATCAATTATCGAAGCAACAACGATACTAAAATTCTTAATGAATCTCTTATAAAAGGTGACTAAATTATGAAAACTTCTAATTTCAGTAAAACTTTTAGTAGATCACTAATCTAAAATTGCTTTCACTGTAGAAGGATTAGGTTTAAGCCTAGTAGCGGTTACAATATAACTTAAAAAATTATCATAATTTATAAAAAAATACTTTTTAAAATGAAAGTATAATTTCTCTTATCTAAGTGTTTCAAAGACTTTTTGTAGGTGTTGTAGATGCTCATTATTACTTGGACTAAAAATAAAAATATCATAAAATTTTTTCCTATATATGATTTAAGAATAGTATTTATTATTTTCATAAATATGCTAGGAGCATTTGAAAGTCTAAAGAGCATGACAAGCCATTCATAAAGTCCACCAAGGGTCTTAAAAGTAGTCTTTTACTCACCTCATAATCTAATTCAAATTTGATGATATCCACTTTTTAGATCAATATTTTAAAAAAAATTACTCCTAAGATTAAATCTAACATATCATCTAATCGAGCAATAGTAAATTTATACTTAACATTAATTTTATTTATTGCCTGACTATCAATAAACATTCGCCGTGTTCTATCATTCTTTGGAGTTAATAAAGCTGGAACTATGCAAGGGTTAAGACAGAATGAAATTTATTGTGGATTAGGATAAGTCCCCCAGAGGCACCTCTTCCCAAGTAGGTAACCTATCTTTTGGACAATGTCAAGAAAACTCTCTATATGGATCGCCTTGACTACTCTAAGCTGAAATAAGATCCTCAAAGGCACTCACTTGATAGTCACCTTATGTCGGATTTGACTTGTTGTGCCATCAGTATGTCGCCCCAATGGCTGATTCTACTTTAGAAGATGTGAGTCCCTGAACATTCTTCCTAGTGTAGCCATTGCGAACCGACAAGCAACTCTTAGGTTGGATAGTCTTTATCATCGGCCAGTAGACTACCCCTTTGGACTGGTAAATCTAAGGCGAAGTTAAGGTTCATATAACCCTTCCTTAGTGCGGTCCATCACAAACTGATAGGGTCCAAATCAAAATTAATCATTAATCAGAATCAAACAAATTAAATCAAAATTCAAACTCAATATAAACTAATCAAAATCAAAATCAAACCAATTAAATCAAAACCAAAATCAACATACATCATCAAACTCAAACCAAATTATTCAATATAATCAAATAAAATCAAAAATAAAGTCTAAATCAAAGCCAACCTAAATCAATCTAATGAAATCAAATAAATTCAATCAAATCTCAATCCCCAACGGATTTCCCTTTACATCTTGGGCATAAATCAAATAAAATTTAATCAAACAAACCCAATCAAACCTCAATCCCTAGCGGATTCCCCATTATGCTCTTGACATAAACCAATCTTTATCCAATCAAACTCATGTATGAATCTCCAGCGGATCTTCCTTCATGTCCTTGATGCAAAATCAATTCTCAACCAATTAAACTAAATTTCACTCATCTCTCCCATGCCCTCAGCATGGTATCGAATTGCATCACGTTAGGATTCAAGATTCCATCTACCTCTTCATTTGGTTATGGATGGCCATCCTTAGTGCTTGTGATCTTCTCGAATTCTATTGGTCATCTCAGTCAACGCCAATGCGTGTGGTATGCCTTGTTAGTTACACCACACCTATTGGGGGTCTTTTTGTTGACCTCACTTTTGGAGTGAGAATTCATCCTTCTTATCCTAGACCTGGGAGTCTTTTAGACACTTAGATTTCTCTAATCATAGGACACTTCTAGTGATTAAGGGAATACTAAACTCGAGCATAGAGACTTAAGAAGGCATACCCCGAGCTTAGGTCATACCCTAGGGTAAATAGGTCCTAGCTATCCTATGGCCTAAATCATGACCCATGTTTATTTACTTATCCTAAACCAACCCCAAGCCAACACAATCAACCTTAAAGCCAAATTAACCTAACCCTTAACATAAATCAATTCTATAATCATCCCATGATCCTATGACTCAAGCCCATCAAATCGAAACCAAATCTAATTGAACTTCACAAAAGCACTCCAACTATTCAAATCTCTATTTCAAACCATTCCAATACCTACAATCAAACCAATTGAACCAATCAATTCAATCAACCCAAATTGACCCATTTGACCCAAAGGGTCCAAATGAGCCCAAATCCAATTAAACCCAAATTAATTACAATTAAAGCCATCAATGAATCATAAATCAATCATCAAACTCAACTTAACATAATTCAACCCAATTCAACTCAGTTGACCAATTTGGTCCACTTGACCCAAAGTGATCTAAAGGACCAATTTGACCCAGACCTCAATCCAACCCAGATTGGATTGAATCATCACATCCAACCTCTTCTACAATGATTATTGATTATCTTTGATTGACCAATTACAATCAATTGGGTCAAACCAAGCTAATTTGATCACCTAACCCAAGTTGATCCAATTAGCCTACATGAACCAAATTAAACCCAACTTTATTTCTAAACTCAATTGATTGAAACCAATACTCCCAATCAATCATGAATTGAGTATTGAATATGATTTCAGCATCAATTAGACCTAACCATGACCATTTGGCCCCCTTGATCCAAGTTAACCCAATTTGACCTAAAGGGCCAATTGCGTCAAATCTCATTCCAAATTCAATTGATTGAAACCAATGCCTCTAATCAATCACAAATTGATTGTTGAATATGATCTAAGCCCAATTGAACCCAATTTGACCAAACCAACCTAATTGACCAATTTATCCCAAATTCACCAAAGGGGTCAAATTGAGCTAAATTATTATCAAATCTAAATTAACTCAAATCAACACTTACAATCATTCTCAAATCATCAATTGAACCTAAGTCAACCTTCTACCCAAGCCAATTTGGCCAATTTGACTAAATTGTTCAACTTAGCCCATTTGACCAATATGAACCCATATGAGTCAAAACCAAATCCACTTCAAATTAAGCCAAACCAATAGAACCAAAATATCCCAAATGATCATTTGAACTTGCCCAAACCATTAATTTGACCCAATTTGACTAATTGGTCAACCTAACCCAATTGAACCCACCTTGACCTATATGGGTCAAATTGAGCCAAACCCATTCAAACTAAGTCCAAACCCAACCAAACTTGGCATGACCCATCTTTTGGTCACCATTGATTAGCCCAAATGAACCCAACTAACAGTTGACCTGGATTAGTCCAAAAATCATTGGATAAACCCATCCAAATGAGATAAAATCCCCATTTGGATGGTCATACCTACCCATCAACCCTTGGCTGCCACCCTTTACCCATTTTGGACACATGGATCACTAACTCACCTGACCAAAAGCTGATTGAGTTCAGCCATGGGTCAAGAGAGGATGAGTTAACCCATATCTTTCTATTATCACATTTGGGAGAGGAGGTACACACCACCTCAGCCCATGTTATATCTTCAGCCACTCAAAACCCTCCACCTCATCACTGACGCCCCTGACCACCTGCTCCGGCAAGACGACTACCAAAAGCTGAATTGATTCCAATCAACGGATTAATTGGAAAGGAGGGTATACTCCTCCCCATCCAATTAGAGAGCTTTCTTGAGAGTTTGTGACCATCCCTGAACCCTCTCGAGCTCCCTGTTGCCGGCGAGACCAAAGCCGAATGAAACTGAGCCCTCTGCCCATCCAACCCCACTCAAACTTCATGAAACTTCAATTAAATTCTCTCATGCCTTCATCAAGCTCTGGAAAGTGAGTCAAAATGAATCAATTCTCAATCGATTCGAGCACCGAAGACCACTCCTATACAAATTCCAATGATTATTGCAGCGATGTTTGGTCCATAGAGAGTTTGGTGAGGAGGCAGCTCGAGTTCTTCTCAACAAAGTTTTATCTTTTCCAGACGAAGCTACCTTAGTCATTGGTCCACCGGTCTTGAGCTCCAACGAGGTAAATTCTGGCAAACCATAGAAAATCCAATAAGAGTTGGTCTTTTATGAAGAGTTTTATAATTTCATGCGATTTTCATTGTAGGATCTCCTTAAATTTATTCCCCGAATGCTTTAAAGTCACTCTCGATGCCTCATGAGCTTCGAGGAGTTTAGATTGAGCGGTGGAAGGCGGACATGTCCATCTTCCAACGCTCGGGGGATGAAGGATCATCTGTCGTTCATTCTGTGTGATTAGAATGGATGGCTATGATTTAATCCACTAGTTATTTTGATTTAATCCTTTAGATTTCATGGGATTAATCCCTATCATTTGATTCAAGATCGAACCACGAGGATGAAATTGCTTCAGCCGCCACTAACTCAACCACCACGGGGGATGATTTAAGTAGCCTATCCCATGGCGCCACATGAAAAGCGATGCCACGTCAGCTCCCGCATGGCGTCGATGGGCTAAGGGATTAATTAGAGATTAAAAATGTGAGTAATTAGTTAGAACTTCAAAAATTCATAACTAATTGTAGAAAAATCCTAAAAATATGAGTAAACCTACTTTGGAAAGGGTAAATAGAGGAGAATTTAATAAAAATAAAACTTCTAATGTTTAAATAGTGAACACTGCTTAATTATCATTTGAAATATTTCCTAATTACTTTAATTAAACCCTAATTACTTGGCCAGTTAATCTTAAATTGGATATGTTGATTCCTTGAGAAGTCCTTAACCTCCCATATTTTTTTTTATATTTATTGACTAGGTAAATAGGGGAATTTAGAATTTTAACCTTAATAACCCTCTTTAATTAATTTAATAATTATTAAAATTATTAAATTGTAAAATTGTAATTATTAATGATTATTAACCACTGTTAACAGTGGAAATGATGAGCGTAAATGATCAAGGCCTCTTCCTTGATCATTTGCATGAGTTAATTAGCCTATGATTTAATTAAGGAATAATTAAGCAATTAATGGTGAAATTAAATCAAATTAAAATGATAATTAGATCAGATAATTTAATTTAAATTTGTGGGTTCTTTTTTATGTGTTTAATAACATAAAAACCCTTAAAAACATGTGGTTTAATGATGAGTGTGGGAAAACTATATAAGTACTTAATTATATTCCTCTTTAATCTAATTAATATTTAATCATGAGCCTAATTGCATTAGGTCTTGTTAGAAATATTGTAAATTTTAATTTCTCATTGGCATACCACTAGAGGCTCATAATTAAATAATTAATTAAATTAAAGAAGCATAGGAAAAGAAAATTAAATGAATTTCTTAATGACTTGAACTTAATTAATCTATAAAATTCACTAAATTACTTTTCCTTAAATACATTAAGTCAATAATGTGGGGGTGGGATTAAAACAACAAATGTTATTTCTACTCTTTAAGTTTAATAATTCAAACACAAAAAATCAAATTTCATAAGAAACTTTGGTTAACCTTAAATAATTTTATTCAACTTGATTGTCCTTAGGAATTAATATGATTGAATGCATCATTTGACAATGTTTAATTATTCCTTTTCAATCATGATAAATTTTTATGTCATTTGATATCATGCATTTATGTTTTCAAATAAAAGAATCAATGGAATTTAATTATGTCTAAGTTGCATGTGTTGGATTAATCCTATTATGTGTGATATTATCACAAATAAATTTCAAAATTATCTTCAAAATTATAAATTAATGGTGAAGATTTAAATTGATGTTGGCTTACATTTGTTTATAGCTTCGACATGCTAAAGTATTGTTTTATTTTCATGTTTCAACGTGTATGTTTACATGTATTTGAATGTTAGTAAGTATGTAGTCTGAACATCCCGGGATATAAGGCTTTAAGTAGACCCAAGGAGGTCTTAAATTATCTCACTTCTTTGGTTAACAATGACATGTACTTACATAATTTTATTTTATATGTTTACATACATTAGAATTTGGATAAAGCTTTACTTTACATGAATAAATAATTTTGTTAACATACAACCTTTTGCATGATTTCAATCTTATGGTTGTGTATATATTCATATGTATCTAAGATAGAAAGTATATAATCTAGACATCCTCGGAATATGAGGCTTTAATTAGCCTATGATTTAATTAAGGAATAATAAGAAATTAAAGGTGAAATTAAATCAAATTAGAATGATAATTATATGAGAAAATTAAATTTAAATTTGTGGGTTCTTCTTTATGTGTTTAATAATAAAAAGATTCTTAAAAACATGTGGTTAACCCATGAGTGTGAGAAAACTATATAAGTACTTAATTAGATTTCTCTTTAATCTAATTAATATTTGCTCATGAGCCTAATTACATTAGATCTTATTAGAAGCATGCAAATTTTAATTTATTATTGGCATACCACTAGAGGCTCTTGATTAAATGATTAATTAAATTAAAGAGACATAGTAAAGGGAAATTAAATGAGTTGCTTAATGACTTGAACTTAATTAATATATAAAATTCACTAAATTAATTTTCCTTAAATACATTAAGTCAAGAAGTTAAAACATCAAATGTTTTTCTCCTCTTTAAGTTTAATAATTCAAACACAAAAAAATCAAATTTCGTAAGAAGCTTTGGTTAATCTTAAATAACTTTATTTAACTTGATTATCCCTAGAAATTAATTTGCTTGAATGTATTGTTTGTCAATGTTTAATTATTCCTTTCCAATCATAATAAATTTGTATGTCATTTGATATCATGCATTCATGTTTTCAAATAAAAGAACTAACAAAATTTAATTACATGTAAGTTGCATGTGTTAGATTTATCTTATTATATGTGCTATTATCACTAATAAATTTCAAAATTATCTTCAAATTATATATTAATGGTGAAGATTTAAATTGATGTTAGCTATGAATATTCTATATGATTTACATTTGTTTATAGCTTAGACATGCTAAAGTATTAATTTATTTTCATGATTCAATGTGTATGTTTATATGTATTTGAATATTAGTAAGCATATATCATGGACATCTTGGGAATAGGAGATTTTAAGTAGCCCCAAGGAGGTCTTAGATTATCTCACTTCCCTGATTAACAATGACATGTACTTAATTTCATTTCATATGTTTACAAACATTAGAATTTGGATAAAGCTTTACTTTACATGAATAAATAAATTTGTTAACATACAACTTTTTGCATGATTTTTATTCTTATGGTTATGTATATATATGTATTTAAGATAGCAAGTATATAGTTTGGACATCCAGGGAATATGATGCTTTATGTAGCTCCAAGGAGGTCTTAGATTATCTCACTTTATTGATTTAAATAATGACATGTACTTACTTAAATCTTTAATACATATGTGTGTGTGTGTGTGTGTTTGTGTGTGTATTTAGCTAAGGAATGAAATTCCTCTTTTCCACCAAAAAATGTATTCATTCATAATCATTTTAAGTCTGCCAAAATCACATTGCATGTATAGATATGTTAAGTTCAAAATTATATGCAAGCTATTGATGATGAAAAGGAATAATATGACATTATCCATGTGATAGTACTTCAATTTCATTAATCTTAAGATGTCTTTCATGTTTGAATAGGATTCTTTAAGATTAACCCAAACTTAGAATAAATAGAACACTTAATGAAACATTCACTAAAAAAACCAAAATTATAAACATATCTTTTGAAAAATAACTTAGGGTAGGGATGAAATAGGTCATGCCTCTTTCTTATCTTTATAACAATTAGATGCTAAGTAATTATTGATTGAAAGAAAATAAAATATAAATTAAAATTCATCAACTCTTTCATAACTTGAAATGAAGCCACCCTTCATGTTTAAATTAAATAATTCCAAACTTAGAGATAATTATAATTCTAAAGCTTAGTTAAGACATACCACACAAAGCCTAAGCATACACACTAGAATACTAAGTCATCGCTTCTAGCTCTAACTTGGGATGGTGTATGATATGATGTTGTGTTTTATTTTGTGATGTAATGTTTTAGGCTAGATGTTATTAGTAGATCTAAAACTGAATATATGGAGTGTAATTTTAGTTGTAGAAGTTTTAGTGATAGTGTTGTGACTTTAGGTGATCAAGTCATTAATAAGAGTGAGCGATTGATATTTAGGCTCTATTGTCCAAAATGATGGTGAAATAGATGGAGATGTTATTAGTAGAATTCAAGTTGGATGGTTGAAGTGGAGGAATGCATCCGCCTATTATGTGATAGAAAAGTTCCACTTAAACTTAAGGAAAATTTTATAAGATGGTGGTAAGACCGCAATGACTTATAGAATGTTGGCTAATAAAAGAGAAGCATAAGACTAAGTTATGTTACGAGATGAGGATGCTTAGGTGGATGAGTGGCTTTACTCTTAGAGATAGAATGCAAAATGAGTATGTTGGGAAAAAGTTGGAGTAGCTCTGGTAGATAAGATTAGGGAGAGTCGCTTAGATGGTTTGGCCACATAAAGCCTCAGTCCATGACCCGATTAGGAGAGTAGATGCATTAGATTTGCCTTATGTTAAGAAAGGTAGAGGTAGACCTAAAAATACTTGGTTAAGATGTATAAATAATGATCTTAGTATACTTGAATTAGATGAGAATTTGACACATAATAGGACACAATGGAGATGAAGGATTCATGTAAATCCCTAGTGGGATTAAGGCTTGTTGTTGTTGTTGTTGTTGTTGTTGTTGTTAGGACTGTTGTGCGTAGACTGGATGTTAGACTGTTATTAGCCTAGTGATATTTTATGTAGAAAGGATTATGCTAAACAGGTCATTTAAATAAAAATGAATATGAATGCCTTTACTTGGAGGTTATTTATACCCCATTGCATAGTCCATATTAGGACACGTGGGCTTAGTTACCTATGTGTAGGGTGTTAAGTCCAAATTATGAAATATAATTATTTGGGTTTATATATATATTTAGGTAATATTTGTCTTGTAGGTGTGGTTAGATTTTACTTTCCATAAATATATAATTTTACAATAGGATTAGGCTTAGTGCTATGAGGTTTAGAATAAGCAGTGGCTAGAAGGCAAAGTTTTGGGAGGCCCGGTGAAGCCTTGGAGCAAAAATCAAATCAAAGAAAAAAAAGAAGAAGATGAAAAATGAAGTCCCTCATAGCATTTAATTCAATTGGAATTATGAAATTTAATTGTAATCTAGGTTGTATAATGGTAGAGCTCGGCCCAAATTTTTCTCTTTCCCAAGGTGTACAGCGGTACCTAGCCACACCGGCCTCTTATTCTTTCATGATAATCTATACATGTTTTATTGTTGTGTTTAGATTACACAATAGAAATTGCATGTTCTTCACAGGTTTCTTAAGCTTGATGTTTAAATGTATGGCTTGGATGCGGTAGGCTCTTTGGGATAAAATTAATTTTTCTACCCTCATTAATAACTCATAATTAAATTTTAGAATAACTCATAATCTCATTTTAAAGCTTAAGTCATACTCAAGATAATTAAAAGATTTAACAACTCCTTAGCTGAATGTTGAATGTTCTAACATCATGCATAACTTATTATTTCATTCTTGAATAGGGTGGGTCTCCACTCTTCCACGATAGGGAATGCTTGACCTATGAGAGCATCCCTTGTAGTGGAGAATACCTCTTTGTACTGATTTTGCAAATAATATAATTTCATCATGTATTTAGGCATAATTGTCCTAAGCCTTTGTCCAAATGATTGCATCAAAATGATAAAAATTTATAAAATTTGCATTTAGTCTAAGTCATGTCTTCATACTAGTCATGATCTAGTCTCTTAAGGAGTGAGTTTAGAAGTCTAGTCTCTTTTTAATTAAATAATAACTTAGTTATCTTGCACTTACATATGACCGACCTACATGATTTTGAATCGTAGGAGGTGTTAGCTGATGGCCACTCCAAGCAGTTGTAAGTCCAAAGAGTCGGGATAGATTTATTCTCTCTTGTAGAGGTAAACCACTATATCCCATTTTCCATTTAAATTTAGGCCATGCTTTTAGCTTGTACTAAAGCATCCTAGATTTAGGATCTGAGGTTGCTTATTTCCTTTGGGCTATGAGCAAAAATTCTTACCTCTTAGGCATTTCCATAATCTTGTGTTGATGGACTATAAACCTTAGTATTCTAATAAAGATTCCAACTCAAACAAATATAAAATCTCTCTTTTAAACATATAAAGTCTCATTATATGATATATTGGAGTGCTCACTAGGCTTCATAGTATCATGAGTGCTCCTTATTTATCTTCCATTGGTTTCTAAAAAAAATAAGTCTTTCCCAATTAAACATTCATACTTGAATTTTCAAAAACACTCAATCCTTTGATAGTCTAACCTTGATGTCTTTGGAGATATGATTGACTACTTTAATTGAGAGTTTTCTTAGAAAATTCATATTTCTTAGGATGTAATTAACTATGGAAGCTTACTTCTATAGGGAACTAAAGAACCCATCATAAAATAAATCCAGCTTTACTTTTCATGTAAACTAGGAGAAAGATCTCTGGTATATACAAAGACCCATCTACCTTAGGAGTCATTATTAGGTGATTAGGTCCATCGTAGGTTGATGTTTTCATCTTTCGAGATGGTACATCATACTTTAATGGAGTACCTGATCACTTTAATAAGTACCTCCTAAGATCTGCATGATGTCCACAATGACTCAAAATTAAAACACCACATATTTTTCTGGCAACTTCACTGGGGTGTGTTCCTCTATCCATCTTTAGTAGTCGATCATTATTTCCAAGTATTGATAGTAGACTTATATTTTATATAAGCTCAAGTCTATCCTTTTTTCTATTGGGCATCTTGCTTATTTCATCCTTAAGCAAGGGTGGCCAACATCTTTAAGGTTTTAGGACCTCACTCCAAATAGGTCTTAAAACCCCTATTGGGCTTCCAATATGTGAAAAGAAAATCAATCAAAAAAATTATCCAAATAATAAAAAAAACAAAATCAAGAACCTCTTACCACTAGCTTGGTAACGTAAGGTTCATCCAACATTCTTCAACATTCCAATAAAGTTAAAAAAAAAAAAGAAATAAAAGCAAAAGATTCTTCTCAAAAAATTTCCAAATTTCTCCAACATACAAATAAACCCCATTTAACATAATCAAATTTATTAAATGAGGATTTCAATTAAAAATAAAAAAAATCAAAGTCAATAACAACAAAGCAAAAGTCTAATTTCATGTCTCTTTCAAAAATGAAGTAGAGATCCCGGCCCATTTCTCTTTTCCTTCAAGCCTTCAGTCAGCATTATGTCGTCCGACAAGCTTATTTTCTTATTCTCTTCTGGTGTGGATTTGGCCCTTGATCAGGACATACTCACCACTGCCCCCATCAACAAGTTTGATCTTGGCTTTGAGCATTTCAAAGTCACTTGCGGGGGACCTGCCCTCATCATAGTCAGTAGCGAAGAGGTGGCAGACAAGAAACCACTTCTATAGTTTGACCTGCACTCCGATACTGAGTTCCTCTCACTGAAGACGAAGGCCATAGAGGTTCCTCTGCCATGAGTGCTAGTTGTGCTTGCTATTATTTCAGACAGGGCTAGTATCGCCTCTATAGTTTCCCCAATTTTGAAAGAGAAGTCTATCTTAGCTTTTGAGATAGTCTCTGTCTTGTTTGAGGTAGGTTCTAGCTCCTGTCCTACACTACTAACCAAGACCCAACGCCATAATAAGAACATAAAGGCCAAGAGACAATACAAGCGCATGGCTAAGGAGGTTAAGGAAGCCTCCCATGTGGCTGAGGAGGGTTCCCTCGTGAGAACTCTCCCCTTCTTGGTGGCAGTAGGTTTCATCCCATCTCAACATTAGAAGGAGAGGAGAACATTAGAAAGATTATTTCATTACCCCCATGATCTGCAGAGTATGAGACACCAGATAAGAAGAGGAGGAAGCCCTATGCTAGTCTATAGTCCATGCTCAGGAGAGTTGGGAGAGCCCATAAATGCTTAGAGTCCACCACTTTGCATGACTTGAAGAGAGTGATCCCTAGGAGTGTTAGGGATCATATCTATAGGCAAAGGGCCACAGAGGCCAAAGTTGTAGACCAAGTGGGCAAGAGGGATAGAGATGTAGGTCCGTCTGGCAGTTGGCCGCCTTCGCCTTGATAGACTATTCCAATTGGCAAGCTGACAGGGCCGATCATTCTAACAAGATTATACTCATCGATTCTAATCGTTGGAGGAGATCTCCGGTAGAGAGGTAGTCGGTGTCGCCCCCATTACACTGCTCCACTCACTGACCATCTTCATCCAATCATGTTCAACCATCTGAAGTCCCCACCAAGTTCCACAAGTCCACATCAGAGAGAGCATCCCCCTTAGTGATACGACTATGTCCCAAGGACCCCACTTCATCTACTCCACCTGTTGAGGTGAGGCCAAGCTCCCTTGCTCGATCTTCCATCCTAATGATGGTGAAGGAGTGGCAGCCCAAGAGTGTCATGGTCGCTCCACCATCGTAGTTGGAGCAGAAGGAAGGAGGGGATGCCGAGATCACCCCCATGATTGTTGAGTCAGTTAGGTAGAGCACTCCACCTGCCCAGACCATTCTATACATTTCTTCTTCAGAGCTTAATTTAGTCATCAGTCACCCTTTTGCTTATGTCCTAGTAGCACTGGGTTGAGTGGATGATCGATCCTTAGATGAGATTTTAGAGGACTGTCATACCGCAATGAGATAGAAAGTCAAGGATGATTAGTCCAACCAAGGGAAGGGTATGGTTGATTTTAATGCTGATGAAGATGACCTTTTAGATGATACCACTAAAATTCACTTTGTAGATACCCGATGATCTTTACATAGGGAGCAGCCTAGCCAAGAAGGTGTTGTGGTTGAGGAAGGTAAGATATTAGACTTAACTCAATGCCTCCTCCAGAAAATTAAATAAAAAGATGATCAAATTGATAAGATGGAGAGAATGATGGAGGAGTTGATGATAGTGGTCTTAATATTGTAGAACTAAGCCCTAGTTTCACAACCTACTCCTACGGAGGTCGACTGAGCTAGTACATATCCTAGATCATCCCAAGAGCACTCCCATTGATGAAGATGTCAGCAATTCACATATGAAGGTGACTGATACCTCCATGCATGAAAAAAGACATCAAGCAGAAAGTCGAGCAATAAGTGAAGGAAGCATTGGAGCAAGCCCAATGGAGCTCATCTCTTCCAAAGGGTAGACCCTACCTGGAAAAATTTGATGTAGTTCAATACCCCTAAGGTTTTTTGACACCATCCTTCAAGATTTTTGATGGCAGTGGGAACCTATGGCAGCATATAACACACTTTAGGGCTAGTTATTGTAATACCGGTGGTAGCGATGCATTACTTTTCTGACAGTTTGTTAGTAGCCTTTTTGGGATTGCATTTGATTGGTGTGCCAAACTGCCCAACGGTCTGGTGATATTCTTTTTAGAGTTAGATCATCTCTTCATTAAGAGGTTTGCAGGAGTTCAACAAAGGGTAATTGTAGGGGACCTTATTGTAGAGCAAAAGCCTAACGAGTTCCTTGTTGATTACATTCTTAGATGGTGCATCCTAAGCATGAAATGTGAACAACAACAGTAAGAGTAGCTTGCCATTAAGATTCTTCTCAAGAATATCTATGGCCCAATCACCTTCATGCTTAAGGGCTTCACCATTAAGACATTTGAGAAATTAATCAGCATGGTGCATCCTAAGCATGAAATATGAACAACAATAGTAAGAGTAGCATGCCATTAAGATTCTTCTCAAGAATATCTATGGCCCGATCACCTTCATGCTCAAGGGCTTCACCATTAAGACATTTGAGAAATTAATCAGCATGGTAGCTAACCTACAAGAAGAAGCCAAACAATCATCCTTCTCAAATCAGTCATCTAAGCCTAAGCCTCAGAAGGTCTTTGAGAAGAAGCCTGGAATTATAGTGGCAGTTGATAAGAGGAAGCAACTAGTGAGAGCACTGCTTGAGAGGGCTAGAGTTCAATGACCTCTACTCCCACCTCCTCTTCCATTACTTCGGACACCATAATGGCCATCACCACAGTAGCCTACATTGCAACGGTACTAGTATCCATCGCCAGGTAGCTACTTTCCATATACTTTTGCTGACAAACTCACCAAACCATACTCATTCAAGAAGGAGGTAGTCAGGAAGATCTTTATGAACCTTTTTAAGAAGCCTGATTTTCAGCTACCCGAGCCTAGAATGCTGGAGGAAGTGGGCAGGAGTGATGATCCTAATTACTGCCCCTACCACCACATGTTAAGCCATGTCTTAGAGGATTGCTTTACCTTTGAGCATAGCTACAAGTCAGAAGCCATAATTATCCTTAAAAAATACTTAGAAGAACAACCTTCTAGTTCTATTAAAGTAATATTTAGGGATACATTCGATCCTCTTAAGAGAAAAGAAGGTTGGGACATATCTTTATCCCGCACCTCTAAAAAAATAATTTTTAAAATCACGAAACTTTCTCTATAAGTGCCTGACTCAGCTCAAACCTCCAACATCAAGGAAGGTCTGCCACTTGTGAGGGACAACTCGGAGAGGGTGGAAGCCCAGCCACAACATCATCCATCACTTGCCTAGGATAGATCCATCCGCAACCACGCTCGAGTCCAAAGATGCTCCCCTTCAATTATTGCACCACATCTATCGCCTCCACCCCACCAGGAGCATTATATCTATGGATGAGGGCACTAAAACTCTCATACAGCTTACTTTACTTGATTTCTATCATGTACCATCTCTAAAATTAAAGAAAGTAATGAAGAAAATCGATTCCACTTACATTATGTCTATCTTTGATGATCTTAACAACTTTATTCCTATTGATAGCTCTCCAAGTCATAGCAATAACAACTTAAGTAATTCCAATCAATCCCATTCCGATTCAAAAATGGATTTCCCTTTTTTGAATCATTAAGGTTCACCACTTGAGATTGATTTGGAGTCATCCGAGTCTGATGATCCTTTAGGAGAAGCAGTAGATATACCAAATGAGCAGGTAGAACTTTCCACCAAGCTCCTCATCACAAGAAGTCACTAAAGTCAACATCCGCAGTGGAAATTTTTTATTATGATTAGGGTAAACAAATCATTGGTTCCAATGAGCAGATAGCTCTTCCACAAGATACTCCACCTTTGGATATGCTTATGGAGGGCCAACCCAAAGTTGATTACAACATCCTGATGCACCTTAGAAAGTGCCAACACTTTTAGAGTGAGGATTCAACCCCTCCATTTAGATTTAGGAGTCTTCTAGACACTAAGAGTTTCTTATTCATAAGACACTTAACACTAAGAACACACCTAATGACCTTTTAGAATGACATAGACTCTCTGAGATCTAAGACATCAGTGGGTGGACACTCAACCTAGCCATGGAGACTTAGAAGCATTAGCCATAGAAATAGGTCATGGCTTAGGGGTGTTAGGAAAATTTACATACCCTTAGCTTGAACCACTCCTTACCTTCCTTCCTTCAAGTGAAACTCCAAATCAATCTTATTTGATTTTCCCTAAACTCAAACCAATAACACCAATAACACATGATTGAAATCCATGATTGAAATCCATGATTAAAATCCATGATTGAAATCCTTGATTGAAATCCAAAATTGAAACCCATGATTGAAATTCCAAAATTCCAAATATTTCCTAAGTCCTTAATTTCCCTTCATAGGACTTAGCTAAAATCAAATCTAAATCAATTCAAACTCACAGAATTTTCTCACAACTCATTTATATTCTCATTTATATTCACTTATATAAAAGAAATATAAATTCAAATCAATCAAACTAAACTCAAAACTCAAATCCAAAACTCCTAAATTTCTTATGTCCTTTAAATTTCCTCTTAAGGACTTAGCCTAATCATCTTCAAATCAATTTAAATTCATAAAATTTTCTTATAACTCATTTATATTTTTATTTATATTCACACATATGAATGAAATATAAATTTAAACCAATCAAACTAAATTAAAAAAAAATGAAATCCAAAATTCCAAATCTTTCTTAAATCCTTTAATTTCCTGTTAAGGACTTAGCCTAGATCACGATCAAATCACTTAAAATCCTTGAAATATTCTCATAACCCATTTATATTCTCATTTATATTCACATATATAAATGGAATATAAATATAAATCAATCAAACCACTTCCAAAAATCAAACTCAAACTCATTCAAAATCCAACTTAAGCCTTTCAAGTCAAAATATTGAACTTAGCCAAATCAACTTCAAATCAAGCCAAACTCTTAATTTTCCTTCATGATTCAATCAATCCTATCATCATGAATCCAAATATAAATACAAAACCCAATCACTTAACCAAAACTCAATTCGAAAATCAAGCTAAAATCCATTTCATGTTCACCCTTTGAAGTTGAAATGGTCAAATGAATCAAAATCCATTTGACTTCAAACCACTTGCAAATGGATTTATATTTCAATCATAAGTCCATATGTAAGTTCAATCAAACTCAAATCAAGCTTTGACCAAACCATTTGACCCACTTAGGCTTGGAATTAAGTAAGTGTTGGGTTCTTTTCAAATGAACCCTACATCTTACTAACTGCTATTCAAAACTACACTAACATAAGAAAGAAAGGAAATCTATGCTAAGCATACCTTTATAATCTATCACATGCAAGTTTATAATCAAAGTATAAGTAGTACACTTTTAGATTTGGTATTTTTTATGTATTTTGAAAATAATTTGGATTTAGTAGTTATAATAGCCACTCATATTTCTACTTTAGCCAACACATGCAAATTTAACATAAAGTAAACAATTTCACATGACATGCAACATAACATGTTGGGGAAAGATTCAAAGTAATTAAAGCATGTAAACAAACTCACTTCACTTAAATCCTAAAGACATTCTTATAGAATAAGAACGTTTAAAATAGATCAAAGTGAATTTCAAAGTGATTTTTGTTTAGTTTGAAGTTTGATTTAATTTTGAAAAGGTGAGATGAGTTTGCTATTCCTAACCCATTCCCACATATGTTTGACATTTTTATTTATTTTTTAGATAATTAAATCCATTTTTATGCATTGATTAGGTTAATGTATGAATTAAGCAGCTTAATTAACCCTTACCTGCACCACCATAGAAGAATTAACTAAATAATTATGAGCGAATGAGATGACATAAAACTCACAAGAAATTTAAATTTGCAATGCACCTAATAATGAAAAGGCCTAATGCAATTTGGCTTACAATTAAAGTTAATTAAGCTAAGGGGTTTAGCTTAAGTAATTTCAAAACACCCTTTCAAACTTATGAATGGGGTTTTGATTTCTTTAATTGAGCTTAGGCTATTAAACACCTAAGCATCTACCCAAGGTTGATTAATTAAGTTTTCAAACTTTTTAGAATTTTTAGAAATTGATTATGAGAATAATTAATGAATTAACCCTTAATTAAGAGGAGATTAAGGAGAGAAGAGGGGGTTCAGAGAATAGCTTAGGGGAAATTCCTTAAAATTATTCCATAAATCTCCTACTTTCTGGATATGACCTTAATCAACCATAATCATAGGTTAAAATCACTAATCATACCTTAATTATGCATAATTACATAAGGAGGGTAATTAAGGAAAGCATATGCAATTATTCTAAATAAGCTTTTAATAAATCTTAGAAAAATTAGGGGAGGCAGAAGTCATCCCCTAAAACTTACCGAAGAAATTTGGGATTAATCAGAGGACTAATTAAAAAGTAATTAGCAAAATATACTTTCCAATAAAACCTAAATTCAAAAGAAATCATAATTCAAAACCCATTAAATTTAATTTTAAAATATTCTAGGTTTAATAATCTATCCATAGGATTTTATTTCATTTTTTTTAATTTTCTAGCAAAAGTTATGAATTTTGGAAGATCTCTAAGTGAATTAGGAATTAATTAAGCATTTAACTAATCTTTGTTAATCCCTGGCTCATGACGTGATGCGTGGCGATGGCGGTCATCACGCTTTACTTGCATCACACTGTGAGGGGTTCACTTAAACATCACATCCCAAATGGTGGTGGTGACACACATGCTTTAATCCTCTACCATCCGATCAAAGATCGGATGATAAAGGATCTCCCCACATTTTAAATCGGATAAAAGATTTCTAAACGTGCTGAATAATCTTAGCCATCCATCTAAAATGTGCTAATGGATGACTGAGATCATCCAAGTTCTTCCCCTTGATCAATAGAGACCATCCATGATCAAGAGGAAGATTCAAACTTGATCTAGCTTGGAATCAAACCAAATTCAACCCACACAATCTAAAGACAGAGAGCGGTAAATCCAACGGTCAAAAATCGATGGGGTCAAAATTTCTTTCACAAAGCTCTGTACCACATTGAGTTTAATGGTCAGAAAATCCCATACCTCGCTGGAGGCGATCATCGACTCTCGATTCCCTTGGACAAGCTTCGTCTGGTTGAGACGAAGCCTTGTTGAGAGTATGAGCACTTGAGGTTGAGTAGATCAATGTATGCACCAACACCTCCTTGCTTGAGTTTTGGCTTTGATCCAATTCAATCCTCCTTTTCCTTTAGAACTTGGGAATCAACTTAGGTGAGCTCGACTTGGTCACCTAAGTGTGTGTAAAAGGATTTGGAAGGAAATGATGTGTGGAGAAGTTGATAATTCAATTAGCTTCCCTTATTTTCACTATTTGAAAATCGAGAAATAGAAGAATGGAATGAGCTCTAGGATTCTTGCTATCACTCTCTGATGCTCTTAGGTCTCTCTAGCACTCAATCCAATTAAAGAATTATGCATTTGAGTTTATTTAGGGAGAGTATATCTCCCCCTTGAAGGATCGGATGCATGGCAATGGGCATGCAATTTTGATCCAATTGATCATAGGTTGATGGTTGTTTGATCAGTTAGGAGTGTGCACATGGTTAGTTTAAGCCAAGGTGTGGATTTCCAACCTCCCATGTGCTTGGATTTGAGCTTGTGAGGGAGTTTGAAATTTCAATTTTTGACCATAGGGCTAGGTTTGGTCTAGGGACCAAATGGGCTGACCCAAACCCATTGGGTTGGGTGCACCACTCTCCCATAAGTCCCCTTGACCATTTAGGAAAGCATCAAGTGAATGTGAAGAGGGTATGACCAAATTACGCATGGGTTAAGCCAAAATTTGTTCTATGGCCTAGGGGTAGGATGGTCGTTTTGCTATTTTCCACTTTGCATATGTTGGGTATGTGGAGAAACTAGGTTTGGCCAAGTTTCAAGAGATTTGGAATTCATTTGATAGGGTTTGGCTCATGTTGACCCATTTAGTTCAAAATGGGTCAACTTGGGTCAAGTTGACCAATAGGTTAAATTAGGTCAAACCATGGCTTAGGTCAAGTTCATATGACAATTTGAAATGTTTTGGTGGCTTTGGTTTGATTGAATTTGGTATATATTTGGTTTTGGCTCATATGACTTCATTTAGGTTAAATGGGTCAAGTTGATCTATTTGACCTATTTGACCTATTTTAAGTAGGTCAAGGGTCAGTTTAGGTTAGGTTAGTCATATGGAGTGGGTTGGTATCTTTGTTTCTAATGGGTTAAGTTGAATTTTGGCTCAATATGACCCCTTTAGGTCATGTTGGGTCTAAAGTCAATTGGGCTATGTTAGGTCTAGTTAGCCAATTGAGGCTTTGGTCAAGTTCCACAAGTGATTTGGAATGAACTTGAGCCATTGGTTCCAATCAATTTGGCTTAGATCAAGTTTTGATATATTTTGACCCTTTAGGTTAAAATGGGTCAACTTGGGTCAAGTGGGCCAATTAGGCTAGGTTAGGCTCAAATGTTGGCTTGGTCAAGTTCAAACATAAGTCATGAGTGAACTTAGATCAATGGTTTCAATCAATTTGGTCTATGGTTGAATTTGGCTATATAAGATTTCATTTTGGGTTAAGTGTTGACTTGATAAACCCTTAGGTTTGACTTGGTTTGACCCAATTTGATTGATTGATCATCCCATGATGATTGTTGATCATGATGAGAGGGATATATGAGTTTGGTTCCATCCAATTTGGTTAGGATCAAAATTTGTCTCATAAAAGTACTTTAGGTCACTTTGGGTCAAGTGAGCCTATGTGGGTCAAATGGCTTGGTCAAAGCTTGATCTGAACTTGGTTGATCTTGTATATGGATTTTTGAATAAAATATAAATCCATTTACAAGTGGTTTGAAGTCAAATGGGTTTTGATCCATTTGAAAACTTCATATTCAAAGGAAGAATATGAAGTTTTGGATTTGATTTTTGACTTTGGTTTTTATTGTTTTATTGGAGTTTGGAATTATATATAAGCTCATGATTGTAGGATTGATTGAACCATGAGAGAAAATCAAGGGTTTCGCTTGATTTGAAAGTGATTTGGCTAAGTTCAAGATTTTGACTTGAAAGGCTTAGTTTGGATTTTGAGTTGATTTGAGTTTGATTTTTGGAATTGATTTTGATTGTTTGAATTTATCTTTTATTTATATATGTGAATATAAATGAGAATATAAATTGATCATGAGAAAATTTCAAGGATTTGAAGTGATTTAATCATGATTTAGGTTAAATCCATTAACGGGAATTTAAAGGATTTAAGGAAATTTTAAATTGAAATTTAATTTTGAATTGATTGATTGTTTTATATTTATATTTCATTTACATATGAGAATATAAATAAGTTTTGAGAAAATTCCATGAGTTTGAATAGGTTTGATCATGATTTAGGTTAAATTCATTAAAAGGAATTTAAAGGATTTGAGAGAATTTTTAAATTTGAATTTAATTTTTAGGTTTGATTTGATTGATTTATATTTATATTTCATTTATATTTGAGAATATAAATGAGTTTTGAGAAAATCCTAAGGGTTTGAATATGTTTGATCATGATTTTGGTTAAATCCATTAAAGGGAATTTAAAGGATTTAAGGAAAATTTTAAATTAGAATTTAATTTTTTGGTTTGATTTGATTGATTTATATTTATATTTCATTTATATATTAGAATATAAATGAGAATATAAATGAGTTTTGAGAAAATCTCAGGGGTTTGAATATGTTTGATCAAGTTTTTAGGCTAAGATCATTAATGGGAAATCAAGGACTTAGGAAATTTTTAATGAATTGATTTGGAATTTTGAGTTTAGTTTAATTGATTTGAATTTATATTTCATTTATATATGTGAATATAAATGAGAATATAAATGAATTATGAAAAAATCTCAAAGATTTGATTTGGTTTGATCAAAATTTTGGTTAAGTCCTTAATTAAGGACATATGCAAAATTTGGACTTAGGAATTTTTGAGGAATTTTGATCATGGGTTTCAATCATGGGATTCAATCATGGAATTCAATCATGGGTTTCAATCATGGAATTCAATCATGGAATTAATTTTGATTTGGAGAAAATCAATTAGGATTGATTTGGAGTTTGACTTGAAGGAAAGAAAGTGAGGAATGGTTCAAGCTAATGGTAAGAATCCTTCCTAATACCCCTAAGGCATGACCTATTCCTATGGCTAACTCTTCAAGTCTGTAGGGAGTGTCCACCTAATCACTATATGTGTCTTAAGACTAAGGAATTCTTAAAGCTAAGAGAGAGTCATATATCTAAGATGGAGGTTAAGAGCTCATTCTAAAAATGAGGTTAACAAAGGGTGCCCAATAGGTGTGGTGTGACTGACAAGGAACACCGTACATATTGGTGTTGATCGAAATGATCAACAACACCGAGGGATCACAAGCACTAATAGAAATAATCAGTGCAATGCGGCTCTACTTATGTCTAAGACATAAGAGAGGGGGAAGAAATCTACTAAGGGATAGAGTGTGAACCTTCCACTAGGGAAGCATGTTCAAGTTATCCACAAGGGGATGAAAGGTTTGATTTGATTTGAATCTCACTGAGGAGAAAAAGATTTGATTTAAATTCTATTAGGGAAGAGGGTTGAATTTGTTTTAATTTTGTTAGGTTTAGATTTTTGAGATGAACCCTATTGGTTTGCAATGGGTTGTATTGAATAGGAGCCATAAAGGCTAAAACCTAACTCAAATTTACCAATCCAAAAGGGTAGTATACTAAACACGTAGTAAGATTAACCAACCAAAGAGATGCCTTTCGGTATGCAGCAGCTGCACTAGGAAGAAAGCGTAGTGGATTTACATCCTCCTAGTAAGGACCAGTTACTGGGGTAATCTATCGGCAAGGCAATAGATTGAACCCAACCTAGGGTTGATTATCGAGTGAATGCCACTAGGGGACTTAGATCAGCTCAAAGATAGTCAAGATCAATTTTATTTTATTTTTTAATTTGTTTGCTTTGATGGATTCCGTCAGTTTGTGATGGATCAAATTGAGAAGAAGCTTGTAGAAGCCTAGACTTATCTCATATTTACTGAAATAGTGGGAGTAGCTTCTCGGTCGATGGTAAAACTATCCAACCAAAGGAGTGCCTTTCGGTTTGCATGATCAATTCAAGGGAAGAAAGCTCAGGTTCTGACATCTTCCACTAGAAAAGACCAATAGGGTGATCGATTGCTTTGGGCAACAAATCGAATCTAACCAAGGGATGCCCATTGGTTTGTGATAATCATGCTAGAAAGAATGCCTCATAGTCGTACATCTTCCAAAGCAAAAATGACTCCTAGGGTAACCTGCTTATGATAAAATAGATTGAACCCGACCTAAGGGCGACTACGGAGTGAGTACCGACCCAAGGATTTATCTCAACTTAGGTAGTCAGGCAATTCCTATAGGGAGTTCTGTTGACACTGCCCTAAAGATAGGATGCTTGCTTGGGAAAAGAGGCCCTTTGGGGGCTTGAATTCCTAATCCACAAGAGATTGAATTTTATTTATTTTAGTTATTTATTTTATTGTGGACCTTGTTAGTTTGTGAAGAATCAAACTGAGAAGGAGCTTATATTAGTCTAGACCTATATCAAATTTACTAAACTAAGGGAGAATCTGTGCATTCGTTGAACAAATTCTCTAACCATAGGGGTGGATACTAAGAAAGGGGAGCTGTCCAATCCAAAAGTAACCCAGGTAGTGTCTAAATGGGGTCCCAAAGGACTTAATCCAACACCCTGGAGAAAATGATATGGCTTGTCATAAATTCAATAGGCATTCAGTGTCCAACTCAAGGAGAAAGGATGGGGACTCATATCTGCCAAGAGTGGTGTACTCACCGGGTAAGTCACTGTCAGCATAACAAACATCAACCAACCTAAGGTGCCCATAGGTTTGCAATAATCTGCCTAGGAAGAAAGCTCAGGGACTCATATCCTCTTATAACGGAACTAACTACTAGGATAGTCTGTCTTCAACTCGACTAGTGCTATCTGACCTAGGGCGACTACTGAGTGAATTCCACAGGGGGAACTTATATCAGCTCAAAAGTAGTCAAGAAGAAATGAGCCTTTGGGGGACTTACCCTAAACCTCAAATATACTCAACCTAGTTAGAACATGATGCTAGTTCAAGAAGAAAGCACGGGGACTCACATCTTCTTAAACAAAGTTAATCATGAGGTATCTTACTAGCTGGGCAGTGAAGTAAACCATAATAACAAGGCGCTCTTTGGTTTGCAATGATTAAGTTAGGAAGAAAGCACGGGACTCACATCCTTCAAACAAGTGACCAATGAGTTGGCATACTAGTAAGGTAGCATGTAGACCTGCCCTAGAGGAGCTAATGAGTGAGTGTCACAGGGGGCTTGCTCCCACATCAAGTAGCTCGAGATAAAAGATTTGTGCTTGTTGTTGTGCATGTGTTAAAAGGAATAAGATGCCATTGGGGGACTCTTATACCTACCCTTAAAACACACTAAGGAATTATGAAATGATGCCACGGATGGAAAACAAGATTCCCACTAAGAAAGGATGCTACTTGGGTTCTCTCACACCTATCTTAGTTATGCTAATCAAAATAGGATGCCTCTTGGGCTCTCTTACACCTACTCTAAAAGCGTCAGGAGACTGTGTTTGTGCTATGAAAGAGGGATAGGATGCCATTGGGGGACTTTTACACCTACCCTAAACACATCACGACAGATTCACAAGACAAGAAAATAACTCTTCAAAAGAAGAGAAGATTTGATAAATGGGATCAGATTTTGATCTTTTTATTAATGATTATTTTCAAACATGATTTATTTCATGGGTAATATTTTTTTTAGATAGAGCCCATTAATTGGAAGCATTGGGTGTTCCCTTTTATAATCAATAAGCTGATAAGATCCTCCTTGGCAGGCCTTCTCTATGACATAGGGGCCTTTCCAAGTGGCTCAAACTTGGCTCCTATCTTTCTACAGGCAACAATTGGTCTCTTTAGGACTAACACAAGTTCTACTCGAAAAGACCTAGGGCGGACCAGCTTGTTATGAGCTTGAATCATTTTGGCCTTGTACAACTTGAGATTTTGGCATGCCCGTAGGTGACTCTCCTCCAAACCTTCGAGCTCTTCTAACCATAACTTTGTATTTTGCTCTATAGTGATTTTGTTACCCAATGCTATCCTTAGTGACAGGAATTGAACTTCTAAAGGAAGAACGACTTCAGACCCATATACTAAGGAAACTAGGTAGATTGAGTTGGAGTTCGGTACGTGGTGCAGTAGGCCCATAAGGCTTCAACCAACTACTCATTCCACTATTATTTATTATCAACAAGAGTCTTCTTCAGTATTTGGATTAGAGTTTTGTTGAATGCTTCTGCTAAACCATTAGCTCTAGGGTAGTAGATGGTGGAGTATCTCTGTCTCTAGAAGCTATTGATCTTCATGTTTTTAAATGCAGTACCATTATCAGATATAATTCATCAAGGCACCCCAAACCTATATATAATATGGTTCCTAAAAAATTGAAGCACATGGTGAGCTGTGACCTCTCTGAGTGGGATGGCTTCCTCCAACTTGGAAAAGTAGTCGGTAGTAGTTAAGATGAATCGTTGCCCCTTAGAAGAAGGAGGATCAATCGGACCTACAATGTCGGTACCCCAACGCTCAAATGGCCATGAAGATAATGTAGGGTGTAGAATGTTGAGTCGTTGGTGGAGGACCACACCGTGCAGCTGATACTGATGGCATCTCCTAGCTACATCCATGAAATCTGTGATTATTGAAGCCTAGTAGTATCTGAGTCTTTTGATCTTTGTCTTCATCTTCAGACCGCATTGATGAGCTCCGCATAGACCTAAGTGTACCTGAGTTACAATGCCACGGGCTTTGTGTTTGTCAAAATAACGTAATCACATTTTTTCAAAGGACTGGCAGTACAGGGTGCCATCAATAAGAGCATAGGAGAGGGCTCTCTATTTCTCCTGATGGGCTTATGATTTCTCTTGAGGTAGTTTGCCGGTGTTCAAGTAATCTATGAACGATTGATTTCCTCCTATCCAACTCCTTATCCATTTTGGTAATGACAACCTACCCTTTAAGAGAAAGTATCTCGATGAGTTTAGAATTAATAAGCGATAAGACTTGTCTATTTTAGACCCTTATTGAAATGGATTCATCTTCCAGACATGCCAACTCTTTGGCAAGTTTTGCCAAGGCATCTGCTACTATGTTCTCTACTTGGGGAGCCTTGTAGATGGTGACTTTAGGAATCTGGGCTAACAGCTTTATGGTATACTCATAGTAATGACGAAGCTTGGACTTGAGAACCTGGTAGGACCCGACAATCTAGTTGATGACCAACTGAGAGTCCCAAAGATGTTGATGCTCTTGACACTGATTGTGATGGCTAACTATAGACCGACAATCAAGGCCTCATACTCAACTTTATTGTTAGTGTAGGGGGTTGGAAAGATAGTATGAGAATCTTATCACATCACAGTTTGAAGTTAAAAGAACTATTCCTACCCCTGCCTTTCCTGGGAGCATAGATCGTGGCGCTTCACCTTTAAGAAAAGAAGCAGCACCATCAAAATAAATCTTCCATCGGTGGTTGCCAGCATCCCCTAAGTTCATGATTTGTTTATTAGGGAGATCATCACTAAGCTGAGATTTAGCAAAAAGTGGATGTGTTGCTAAGAAATCTGCTAGTGCCTGTCCTTTAACCGCACGGAGGGGTACAAATGTGATATCAAACTATGAGAGTATCATGAACCAATGAGCAAAATATTTGAAAAACGTTGGTCGTGTCATGAGGTATTGCAGTGGATTGGTTCGAGAGATCAAGTTCACCTTATGAGAAAGCATATAATGTCGTAGCTTTCGAGATGCAAAGATCAAAGCTAGGCAATGTTTCTCAATAGGTTAATACTTTACTTTAATAGGGATCAGACGATGGATGAGGTAGTAGAGTGCACTCTCATTCTCTTCATCGATGGCTTGGGAAAATAGAGCACCGAGAGAGTCATCCAATGCATAAAGGATGAGTGGCCTGCCTGGGATAGGGGCTACTAGAACTGACGACTTCACCAAGTACTCTTTGATATCTTTGAAGGCATGATGGCACTTGTCTTCCCACTTGAACTTGGCATCCTTTTTGACAAGTGTTGAGAATGACTTACATCTCCCCGATAGGTTAGAGATAAAGCATCTTAGATACACCAGCTGTCCTTGAAAGGATCTGAGTTGAGTTAAACTCTTAGGAGGTGGTATTTCTAAGATAACTTTAATCATTTCAAGATCTATTTCTATTCCCACATGTCGAAACAAAACCCATGGAATTTCCTTGAAGCAATTCCGAATGCACACTTCAGGGGATTCATCCTGAGGTTATATTGTCTTAACCATTCAAAAACTACTCTCAAGTCAAAGAGATGGTCTTTCTTTTCTAAGCTTTTGACTACTAGATCATCAACGTAGCACTCAACCTGATGGTGGATGAGTTCGAAGATCTGGGTCATCTATGTAACCAAAGATTTTAGGCGAAAGGCATGACTCTATAACAAAAAGATTACGGTTCAAAAGTAGTGTTTCTTTCATCTTTAGGAGACATCTTGATTTGTTATTGCCAGATGACCCATCCATGAAAGAGAAGATTGCATGAGATGAGGCGATGCCCACCATTAATTCTAGTATAGGAAGAGGAAACTTATCCTTAGGACATGCCTTATTTAAGTCCCTAAAATTGACGCAAATGTAAATTTGGCCATTGTTCTTCTTAATTGGGATGACACTAGCTAACCAGGTAGATTATTTTTCTTCCCTGATGAAACCAGCATTGATTAGTTTCTTGACTTCAGGAATGACCTATTGTTCAATTTCTAATCGCATGCGTCTAGGAGCTTTCTTAATAGGGATAATGTTAGGGTCTATTGCTAGCTTGTGGATTGCTGCGTCAGGAGATAATCCAGGCATTTCTTCATAACTCCATGTGAAGTAGTCTTTAAAATCAGTCAATAGCCTAACTAAGTCATTGGTTTCTTATTCATTCAACAATGAACTGATGTATGTCAGGCGAGGATTTTATTCTATCTTGAGGTTGATTTCTTTAAGCTTGTTGATTGTTGAATGAATCTCCTCTTCAAACTCTGGTAGTGCCTCTTTGACTTGGAGGTCATCTAGATCATCTGAGATTTCTAAACACATATTCTCATACGAGTTGGGGATGTGATAGAAGAACCTATCAGAATCTAAATGATTGGTAATAACTAGGCCATAATCTTTGTCATCGATAAGACCCACTGTGCCAAATCCTAGTCCTGCTCTTGATTGTGCTTCCCCGCCTGTATTGTTCCATAGTTTTTTGAAGCATTCTGACCTGTGCTTGGACCACGTGTGAGGAACTAAACATTTTTGTATAAGATATTGAACACAAGGTGAGTAAAAGTCAAAAGGTAATTCCAATAATTCTTTAAAAGTATCTTCCTCAAGTCTTACATCAAGCTCTGGACTTGAGGATGATGAACCCAAAAAGAACCTCTTCTGCTTCATGTCACTGGAAGACTTAGGGACTTCCTTAACTACTAAACCTTCAACTTTTTAAGATGTAAGTGAGGTTATAGCTAAGGTTCCTAACTGCTGCCTAATAGTTTAACATAAACTAGATTTGAATACTTCACTTTGCTTGGAGGCCTGATCTTCGTTTCTATTTGGATCAAAAGTCATCTCCAATGAAACCCATTGAGAGGAGTTAGATGGTATACTAATCACATTAGACTCATCCTCGAGCTAGATTCCAAGTCTATGTGAATAGTTGGGGTGCTCCTATGAACTGGAACAAGATCTCTATTGGCTGAAAGATAACTAGGGGGTCTCCCACCTCTAGAACTGCCTCTATTTCTATCTCTACCTCTACCTAGTGGAGGTTGAACCATTCTACCCACATGTCCATATGATGAAATAAACTGTGGGTGGAATGTATATACTGATCTATTTCTTCTTCAATTCCTCCTTCTTGTGTACTTGGACTTTTATTTTTCTTTTCATTTTCTTTTATCTTTTCTTTTGCTTCATTTTCTTTTCCTTTTAGTTTTGCATTTAAATTTTGTCCAAGTTCACAAGAAAGGGTGTTTGAGGAAGATAGTAGGTCACATCATCATAGATCTCAACCTCTCTAACTGAAAATAGCTTTTCATCCCTATTGACACGGTATTCAATTTCATCTTTTCTGAACTTGATGCACTGATGAAGGGAGGATAGAATGATCTTGTTCTGATGTATCCAAGGCCTACCAAGCAAAGAAGTAAATGAGGTATTCAAATTAATGATGTAGAACTTGGCTTCAGTCTTCCAGTCATTGATCTCCAACGGTAACAATATAAAGCCTAAAGCCCGCTCACTTTGATCATTGAATTCTCTCAACATCATTCTATCTCCTCGGAGTGTAGAGATGTCGATCTTTAAATAGGAAAGGGTCTTTAGACTCATAACCACCGATGCACCAATCCATGAGAACCCCTGCTAGTCTGAACTGCCCATGTCGATGTAGGAGACGCTAAGTCCTAGAAGAAGGTCTTCATCTATGAAGGTGATCCTTGGGCTTCTTTTGTATAATGTGCTTCCTCACCTATAGCGGGCAGCTAAGCTAAGCATATCTCAGGTTCAAGGAGGGCCTTGATTAGTGATTCCCTCATATCTTTAAATAAGACAAGGGCATCATATATGCTTAGCTTAGATGGAAACTTTCTTAGATAAGAAAGGATGTTGTAGTCCGCCTTTGGCTCGTCCTCCACAAGCATATCCAAGGGTGGAGCATCTTGTGGAAGGGATTCTCAATCTTTAGTACCCAATGACTTGTTTCCCTCTATCTTGAGGTACTGTCCTAAGAGGTAGAACCCTGTCACTACAAAGGTTGACCTTAGTGATCTCTTGAGGCAAGGTGGTGGAAGGTTCTACCTACACTTTAGGCTCACATACAGCTTCTCCTATGTGACTCTAGGAATTGGATAATTCTAAGTCTATCTCAAGAGGTGGACCTGCAGTATTCAGAGTTGGAAAGTCTAACTCTAAATCAGAAAGGGGAAGATCCAAATTATTATAGTTAATTAGACTTGAAGAGTTATCGTTAGGAATAGAAGAAGATAACTCATGAGAAGAGACATAATGTAATTCAAACTAGATTTATTCTTCAATTTTTTGGAATTATTTGGAGGTACAAAGTAGAAGTCAAGTAAAGTGAGTAGAGTAAGGGATTTGATGCCCTTATCTACTGATACAAAAGTTCTACTAGTAGAAGATCTAGAAGAGCTAGCTGAAATGGAAGATGTCATCAGTGTGAAAGCTGCAACTAAAGGCTGGAGGCTAGACATAGTCGTTGGCTATGCTAAGGGGCTATCCCAAGCTGACACATGCTATTACTGTTGTTGAGTCCCACTTTCCTAGAGTTGGCACTGGTAGCTTGCAAACCTTCCTTGGTGTTGGAGGTTTGAGCTAACTCAAGAACCTACAAGGAAAGCTTCTTGATCTTCTGAATTATTTTCTTAGAGGTTTTAGACAAAGAAATATCTCAACCTTCTTTGGTTTTGGTAGGATCACTTGTATCCCCAAGGATTACCCTAATAGAATTGGAAGGTTGTTCCACAAGATATTCGTTTAGGATAACTGTAGCACCGATCTTGAAACTGTGTTCAAGCTAGTCCTTGAATGTGAAGCAATCCTCCAAAATGTGGCCTAGCATACGGTGGTAAGGGAAAAAGTTTGAATCATGACTTTTGCTTACTTCCTCTGGTCTCCTAGGCTCAGATAGCTAAAAATCAAGTTTCTTTAAGAGATTCTTAAAGATTTTCCTGATTACCTCCCTCTTAAAAGAATAAGGTTTATTTAACTCATCTAAAAGAGTAGGTAGACTATAGTTACCTAATAGTGGATATGCATGCCACTACTGCTGGTGGTATGGCTGAGGTGGTGGTTGTGCTGGCCATGGAGGCTGCGATGGAGGTCGGTAGGGTTACCTTAGTTGTGGCAAAGGAGGTGGAGGCTACCGAGGTCGTGGTCTCTCAGACTGATCTCTAGCTGGCTACTGTCCCTTATCAACCACTGCTACTGCTCCTGGCTTCTTTTCGTATACCTTCTGGGGCTTCTGCTTGGGCAACTGATCTTGAAAAGGCAACTATTTTTCCTCTTCTTGTAGACTAGCCACCTTGTTGATTAGCTTCTCAAATGTCTTGATAGTGAATCCCTTAAGCATGAAGGAGATCGGGCCATGGATATTTTTCAAGAGAATCTCACTAGTATGCTATTCAGACAGCTGCAGTTCACACTTCATACTCAGGTTATGCCATCAGAGAAAATAATCAATAAGTGACTCACCATAATGGGTGGTGTAGGAGGGGTAGGATCCCTTAGCCATAGTTGGATCACCAACAGGGTGCACATTTCCCTAGATGCGGCCTTCATGGCCTTAGATGGAATGAGAGATGCTATAGCCTGCACTAACGATTGTGGATGAGGGGTAGAGAGATGGGGTGGAGACACCATTAACTCTCTATGCACAGGAATTGCCCTCTGTGGTGGCTGGTCCCAGTGAGAAGAATACTATCAGTATGGTTGACGTGGGTAGCATATCGAGCTGGGAAATTAATCAAAGCGAAACTAATTGACCGAACCCCATCGCTCTCAAGTAGAACATGAGGCACTCTCCTGGCAAATCTACTTCCCTACACTATGGGGGATAATAGATCAAAGGTCAAACTATGTCCCGGACTCTGAGCATCCGTATGCTCCACCTACTTGGCATAGAATAGATCGGAGGCTGGCATACGACCTCCTACTCTTAGAAATTGCTTGCTACAAGTACACCACTAGAGGAGGTTATGAACGAATCCTCCTGGCATACTCTCTGTCTGATCCAGAGAGAGGATGAAACTAGTTTTTTGTAACCAGTGGTGAAGTGATGATGGGAGACTCATCCATCGCTGATCAAGCTGTTGCCTCTAGCTCCTTGTCTATCTGAGTGTGGAACCGTTTGATTATACGGTTCTTGTTCCTACACTGGGTATAGGTAGGATGAGAGGAGTGCAAGCTAAACCCATACTCATATGTGGGGGAGGCAAGCCTTGAAACCAGAAGAGCCTTACCCTTAGAGAGTACAGATGGTAGGGTGCTAGGCCACACTAGGGCAGCATGGGAAACTCTGGAATGAACTGTAACTAGAGTCGGTACTGCTGGAACTATAACAACCGAAGTCTGTGGTACTACCACAGCTTTCCTCTTCAGTGAGGAGACATCATAATTAGAAGGTAAGTCTTTCCTGATGACCAGCTTCTGCTCGGTCACCTTCGTCCTGTTGACTATGGTGAGAGGAATGCTCTCACAAGTGATTCTGGCCCCCTCAAATCCTTGGCCAAAGTGAATTAGGTGGGTATGGTCTAGACGGGGGAAGTCAGCCCGATCTAAAGCTAGATCCAATGGGAAAGGTGAAAAATTTTGAGAATCAGCAGTAATAAATGACACCAATTGTACCGACCGAAAAGAATCTGCAATGAGAAATGAACTTATATTTGATTTCTGTCTCCATAGATCTTGAATTTTTGAATTTTGAAAATTTGAACCCACATCCAACAACTTGGAAGTGTTCTGTGGGGTTCAAATAGATTTGAAGAGATTCATTGAAAGAGGAATTTGAATATGAATCCAAACTTCAACAAATTTAAGTATGTTGAAATGTGGATTCAAAAGTTTTTGATGGGATGCTTCCATAGGTTCATTGTTGTTTTGAATTTGAATTTTTGATAGAGGACCCTTTTTTTAAATAAATTTGGGTATGTTAAAGTAAGGGTCAAGTTGTTTTTGTTTTGTTTTGATTTTTGGAAAAGTTTGGAATTCTTACTTAGGAAATTTAGGTATGCTAAGTGTAGAACCTAAGTGTGCTTTGTTTGAATTTTTTTTGAAAATAAAATTGTTAGCAAATTTAGGTATGCTAAGAAAATTCTAAATGTTTCATTTGTTTGGAAATATTTTGATTTTTGAAAAAGGGGAAGGATCCTTAGCAAATTTGGTATGCTAAGGAAATCCTAAGTGTTTCATTTTTGTTTGGAAATGTTTTGATTTTTGAAAAAGGGTTGGATCCTTAGAAAATTTGGTATGCTAAGGAAATCCAAAGTGTTTCATTTTATTTTTGATGTGTTTTGAAAGTGGAGATTCAACTTTAGCAAATTTGGTATGCTAAAGATGAAGTCCCACTTGGTTTAGTGAAATGGAAATTTCACTTAGCAAGTTTGAGTATGCTAAATGAAATTCTAAATGGCGTGTTCAAAATTTTGATTTCATTATTGGTTTTTTTTTTTTAAAAATGGAAACTTCTCCTTAGTAAATTTGGTATGCTAAGGAATGAATTTCCAAAGGTGTTTGAGAAATTTTTGTTTTGACTTTAGAAACTTCACTTAGCAAATTTGAGTATGCTAAAGGTTCCAAAATGTGTTTAGAAAATTTGATTTTGATTTGGAAACTTCACTTAGCAAATTTGAGTTAAATGAAGTTCCAAAAGTTTTTAAAAAAATTTTGATTTTGAATTTGGAGACTTCACTTAACAAATTTGGGTATGTTAAATGAAGTTCCAAATGTGCTTTGAAAATTTTAAAATATGATTGTTGATTTTTTATTTTATATTTGGAAACTTCACTTAGCAAATTTGATTATGCTAACTATGGTTCCAAATGTATGTTTGAAAAAAATTTGTTGGATTTTGAATTTGGAGACTTCTTAACAATTTGGGTATGTGAGGTTAAATGTTGTTTGAAATATGATGATTTTGATTTTGATTTGGGAAATTCACTTGGAAATTTGATTATGTTAAATGAAGTTCCAAATGTGTTTGAAATTTTTCAAAATATGATGAAGTTTTAATGTTTTAAAAGATTTACATCCATTCAACAAATTTAAGTATATAGAATGGAGATCAATTTTATTTTTGAAATATGAAATTTTGATGTGAGATTGTTGATTTTTTGAAAGGGAGGAATTCCAACTTAAAACATATGTGAGATATATTTAAGTGGGATTTCCTAAATGATGTTTTTAGTTGGTAATGAAATCTTCATTTAAAAAATTTGAATATATTAAATGAAGGTGTTCATGTATTTTTTTTTTAATTTTATTTTACAAATGAAATTACCATTCAATAAGTGTGAGTTTATTGAATAGAAAGATTCATGTGTGCTTTTTGAAAACTTTGTGATTATGATTTTGATTTTTGGAAAGATGATTGTTCATTTTATTCTTAAAAATGAAATATTCATCAAAGTGAATTGAAAGAAGATGTTCATTTATGCTTTTAGAGAATATTATTAATTTTATTTTTGAAAATCCATATATGTAATAATTATGGGAATTGTTAAATGAGGGTGACAAAATTTGTGGAAAATATTTTATTAAGTGCATTTTTTGAAAATGTGCTTTTGAAAAGCAAAGTTCTTTAGGGAAGATTTATTTTTTTTAGGATGAAGCTTTCCCTATCATGAAGATGGTAAGGATAAAGTCTTTAATATGTTTATTTTTATTTAGATCTTTTCATTTTACCCATTGGAGATCCCAATGGGGGTTTTAAGACCAACAAGGAATACGGTCGTAAAACCTAAAGATGTTGGCTAACTCAACTCAAGAATGAAATGAACTAAGTGCCAATGAAAGAAGGATAGTTTGATTCATACCAAAGTACAAACCCACTATCGATTCACACAATGATCATTTACTAAAGATGGAGAGAGGAACCATCCCAGGAGTCGTTAGATAATGGAGAAAATTTATTGGAGTCACCTTTCAAATTTAGAGAAAGGAAGACCTTATAAATTCATCTTTTGAAATCCAGATATTTATTTGTGATGATCATCAAGGAAATAGTGTACTATCTCAGATAGAAATCACTTCCTTTAATGGAACCAATCACCAATAAGGACTAAGGATGATGATATATAAGATATTCTTCACCTACTTTACATGAAAAGAAAAGCGATTTATTTTAAAGTTCATTGTTCCCTACAGGGCAAGCATAGTTAATATCCTAAAGGATGGGATCCTGGAAAACTCTCGATTAAGGTAAATGATCATGTTTTGAAGATTTCAATAGGAAAGGACTATCAATTGATTGGTTTATTTTTCAAAGATTATCAAGAGGGATTTATTATGCCAAAATGGAAGATAAGATGACGATGCTAGAACTTAACGAGCATCTCAAACTATCATATATGAGCTTTACATTTTGAAATTGATTTTTTTGAGTTGCATTTTCATTATAATTTTAGACTTAAGATTCCTTAACACAAGATTGAAAAAGAGGAGAATGGCTTATAAAGGAAAAGAATCTCAAAACCTAAATCTAGGGATTTTGAGGTGAAAGCCCAACCTAAATCTAAGGCAAAATGGGTAATTGGTTTATCTCCACAGAGAGGACAAATCACCCAACTTGGACTTACAACCGCTTGGCCACCAACTAACTCCTCCTATGATTTTAAATACATATAGGCAAGTATTTATTCTTATGCAAGATAGTATTATTTAGAAAGAGACTAAGTCCTTAAACTCACTCTAAAGAGACTAGATCAAAAGGGATAGCTTCAAATGACTAAATCTAATGCAATTTAAATTTCATTTTATTTTTATTTTGGATAATTATTTTGACTCACTAATAATTTATGACTAATGCATGAGAAAGAAGATTATTGGCCAAAATCAAGAGAGGAGAGTTTCCACCACTCTCAAAGGTCAAGAAGTTTCTCCGGAAAAGGTGGAAGCCCTCCAATCAAGAGTGAAATAAGATGCATTTGTACATGATATTACAAAAAAGAAATGCTCATCTAAGGGTTGCTAATTCTTTTATATCTTGATTTTAAACCTAAGCTTTAGGTGAGGTTATGAGTTGTTTAATTTTATTTTTGAGTTGTTGGGTAAAAGATTTATTTTTCCTAAAGAGCCTAATCCACATCAAGGCCATACATAAAGCAAGGAAGAAACTAGAAAATCATGCCACTTAATGCAAAAGCTAAACAAATCATCAAATCAATTTATAAAGCTAATCAAAAAAAAGAATAAAAGGTCATTGTGGTCTGCACCACCAAACCAAAAAATATCAAATGTAAAGCTTCCCTTATACAACCCGGATTACAAATGAATTAAATTACAATTAAGCAAGGAATTCATTGTATATGGGGGTCTCCAAGCTTTATTTCTTCTTTCTTATTTTCTTTTCTTTTTTTTCTTCTTTTGGTCCTTTCTTTTGAATGGTTGGAAGATGGATGCTCCAAGGCTTCACATGGTGCATATGATAGGATCTTATGACCAATTCATATCCTAATCCCCATAACAATCATTCCAATATCCTAATTGCACAAATTTACATGAAAAGGAAAAGTGAAATATAACTAACACCTACAAAATAAAGGTTAGCTTAAACAAACAGCACAATTCCCAAGCATATATATTGGACTTATTACCCCACACATGGCTGACTAAGTCCACTTGGCCTATGGATTATGGTTAGGGGTATAAAGCACCTACAAGCAAAAGTATTTATATTTTTATTTATATATCTTAAGCATAATCTCAAAAAGAATAGTTAGACTAAGAATACCATTCATTCTACGAGCATACACCTAACATCCTCTAAAACATATATCACAAAAAATAAAATAAACATCAAACCATAACCTAACCTAAGGCTAAGTGGTGACTTAAGAAGGCTTTGTGTGGTATGCTTAGCTATGGCTTTAGTTTAAATTTTCTAAGTGTGAAGAACATATTCAACTTAGAGGGTTTCATTTAAGTTGTTTAATCATTTTGGGTTGTTTTATTTCATATTTTATTTGGTTTTTGGATCCTACAATTAATTACTAAGTTATGAAGAGGGAAAGAGAAGAGAACTTTCTTTCCTTCCCTAACCTAAGTAATTTCTAAAGTAGATTCACATTTTAGTTTCATTTAGGTGAATATTTTGATTAAATATTTTAATTAATTCTAAGTTTAGATAAACTCTAACGAAACCTATTCAAAAAGAAAGGAATTTTAAGATTAAATGAAATGAATAAAAATTCACATAACATACAATACTTCATTTCTTTCCCAACATATATAACATGCATATGGATGGAACTTAAGCATATCTATACATGAAAATGAGAGTATTTAACACACTTTATGATGCATCCTAAGTAATCCATTTAAGAAAATTTAGAAGTTGAATATGCATGATTTTTCTTAAGTAGAAAGGGTTTTCCTTATCCAAATTTTCACATACATGAAAGTAAGAAAGGCATAAGTGAGTACAAGCACCATTGTTAACTGAGTAAGGTACAAGACCTACTTAGGGATACTTAAAGCCTCAGCAACCTCGTTGTGTCCAGACTAATATACCACTTTCCTTAAATACAAACATATGTATAAAAGAAATGAAATGGAAAAGGAGAAGGCAAAAGTTATTTATTAGATTCATTTTATTTTATGTAATTTATGTATGCAAGTATAGGTAACCCTTATTAAGTGATAGCATAGGGATGAATAGGTAATGGAATTAAGTAAGTGCTGGGTTCTTTTCAAATGAACCCTACATCTTACTAACTCCTATTCAAAATTATGCTAACGTAAGAAAGAAAGGAAACCTATGCTAAACATACCTTTATATTCTATCAAATGCAAGCTTATAATTAAAGTATAAGTAGTATGCTTTAAGATTTGGTATTTGTTTTATGTATTTTGCAAATAATTTGGATTTAGTTGTGATAATAGCTACTCATATTTCTACTTTAGCCAACACATGCAAATTTGACGTAAAGTGAACAATTTCATTTTAAAATTTGAATTTCAAAATTATGAATGCATGACATCACATGACATACAACTTAACATGTTGGGGAAAGATTCAAAGTAATTAAAACATGTAAACAAACTCACTTCACTTAAATTCTAAAGATATTCTTATAGAATAAGAAAGTTTAAAATAAATCAAAATGAATTTCAAAGTGATTTTTGTTTAGTTTGAAGTTTGATTTAATTTTGAAAAGGTGAGATGAGTTTTGTTCTAACCCATTCCCACATATGTTTAATTTTTTTTAATTTTAGATAATTAGATCCATTTTTATGCATTGATTAGGTTAAGGTAATTTAAGTAACTTAATTAACCCTTACCTACACCACCTTAGAAGAATTAACTAAATAATTATGAGCCAATGAGATGACATAAAACTCACAAGGAATTTAAATTTGCAATGCACCTAATAATGAAAAGGCCTAATGCAATTTAGCTCATAATTAAAAGTTAATTAAGCTAAAGTGTTTAGCTTAAGTATTTTCAAAACACCCTTTCACACTTATGAATGGGGTTTTGATTTCCTTAATTGAACTTAGGCTATTAAACCCCTAAGCATTTGCTCAAGGCAGATTAATTAAGTTTTGAAATTTTTTAGAATTTTTAGAAATTGATTAAGGGAATAATTAATGAATTAACCCTTAATCAAGAAGAGATTAAGGAGAGAAGAAGGGGTTTAGGGAATAGCTTAGGGGAAATCCCCCAAAATTATTCCATAAACCTCCTACTAATTGGATCTGACCTAAATCAACCCTAATCATAGGTTAAAATTATTAATCATACCCTAATTATGCTTAATTACATAAGGATGGTAATTAAGGAAAGCATAAGCAATTATTCTAATAAAGCCTTCAATAAATCCCAAGAAAATTAAGGGATGCAGAAGTCATCCCCTAAAACTTATCGAAGAAATTTAGGATTAATCAGACGCCTATTTTAAAAGTAATTAGCAAAATACACTTTCTAACAAAATCAAAATTTTGATGAAATCATAACTCAAAACCCATTGAAGTTAATTTTAAAATGTTCTAGGTCTAATTATCTATCCATTAGATTTTATTTCACATTTTATAAATTTTATAGCAAGAGTTATGAATTTTGGAAGATCTCTAAGCAAATTAGGAATTAATTAAAGCATTTAACTAATCCTAATCCCCTCCACGCAACGTGGCTAGATGGCAGTGCTTTACACATGTCACACCGTGAGGGGTTCACTTAAACATCCATCCCAAATGGCGGCGTTGATGCATGGGCTTTAATCTTATGCCATCCGATCAAAGATTGGACGATAAATGATCTCCCCGCATTTTAAATCAGATAAAAGGATTTCTAAATGTGCTAAATAATCTCGGCCCATCTAAAATGCGGATGGACGAGATGATCATCAAGTTCTTCCCTTGATCAACAGAGACCGTCCATGATAAAGGGGAAGATCTAAGCCAGATCTAGCATGGAGTCAAACCAAATTCAACCCACACCATCTAAAGACAGAGAGCGGCAAATCCAACGATAAAAAAATTGATGGGGTAAAAATTTCTTTCACAAAGCTCCACACCACATTGAGTTTATTGGTCAAAAAATCCCATACCTCACCGGAGGCGATCACTAGTGCTCGATTCCATTGGAGAAGCTTCATCTGGTTGAGACAAAGCCTTGTTGAGAGTATGAGCACTTGAGGTTGAGTAGATCAATGTATGGACCAACACCTCCTTGCTTGAGCTTTTACTTTGATCCAATTCAATCCTCCTTTGCCTTTAAAACTTGGGAATCAACTTAGGTGAGCTCAACTTGGTCACCTAAGTGTGCTTGCAAAAGGAATTGGAAGGAAATGAAGTGTGGAAGAAGTTGGCAATTCAATTAGCTTCCCCTATTTTCACTATTCAAAATCGAAATGAAGAATGGAATGAGCTCTAGGATGCTTGCTATCACTCAATGGATCCTAGTTCTAGACTCAATCAAGGGAATTATGCATTTGAGTTTGTTTTGGGGGGGAGTATATCTCCTTGAAGGATCAAATGATGCATCATGCCATTTTGATCCAATTGATAGGGTTGTTTGATCATGAGTGTGCACATGGTCGGTTTGAGCAAGAGTGCCCAACTCCCATGTGCTTGAATTTGAGCTTGAGAGGGAGTTTGAAATTTCAATTTTTGATCATAGGGTTGGGTTTGGTCTAGGGATCAAATGGGCTGACCAAACCCATTGGGTTGGGTGCACCACTCTCCCCTAAGTTCCCTTGAGCTTTTAGGAAAGCCTCAAGTGAATGTGAAGAGGGTATTGGCAAATTACCCATGGGTTAAGCCAAAATTTGATCTATGGCCTAGGGGTATAATGGTCATTTTATTATTTTTCCACTTTGGACATGTTGGGTATGTGGAGATACTAGGTTTGGCCAAGTTTCAAGAGATTTAGAATTCATTTGATTGGGTTTGGCTCATGTTGACCCATTTAGGTCAAAATGGGTCAGCTTGGATCAAGTTGACCAATAGGTCAAATTGTGTCAAACCAAGGGTTGGGTCAAGTTCATATGGCCATTTGAAATATTTTGGTTGCTTTGGTTTGATTCAATTTGGTATATGTTTTGTTTTGGCTCATATGACTTCATTTAGGGCAAATGGGTCAAGTTAAGCTATTTGACCCATTTGACCTATTTGAGGTATGTCAAGGGTAGAATTTGGTTAGGTTAGTCACATGGAGTGGATTGGTGTCTTTTTTCCAATCAATTTGGGTTAAGTTCAATTTTGGCTCAACATGACCCCTTTAGGTCATGTTGGGTCTAAGGTCAATTGAGTTGGGGCTGGCCAATTGAAGCTTTGGTCAAGTTCCACAAGTGATTTAGAATGAACTTGATCCATTGGTTCCAATCAATTTGGCTTAGATCAAGTTTTGACATATTTTGACCCTTTAGGTCAAAATGGGTCAACTTCAAGTGGCCAATTGGCTAGGTTAGGCTCAAATGTTGGCTTCAAGTTCAAACATAAGTCATGAGTGCACTTAGATCAATGATTTCAATTAATTTGGCCTATGGTGGAATTTGGCTATGTAAGGTTTCATTTTGGGTTAAGTGTTAACTTGGTCAACCCTTTGGTTTGACTTGGTTTGACCTAATTTGATTGATTGATCATCCCATGATGATTGTTGATCATGATAAGAGGGATATATGAGTTTGGTTCAATCCAATTTAGTTAGGATCAAAATTTGGCTCATAAGGGTACTTTAGGTCACTTTGGGTCAAGTGAGTCTAAGTGGGTCAAATGGCTTGGTCAAAGCCTGATTTGAACTTGGTTGATCTTGTATATGGACTTATGATTGAAATATAAATCCATTTACAAGTGGTTTGAAGTCAAATGGGTTTTGATCCATTTGAAAACTTCATATTCAAAGGAAGAATATGAAAGGATTTTGGCTTTGATTTTTGACTTGGGTTTTGATTGTTTGATTGGAGTTTGGATTTATATATGAGCTCATGATTGTAGGATTGATTGAACCATGAGAGAAAATCAAGGGTTTAGCTTGATTTGAAAATGATTATGCTAAGTTCAAGATTTTGACTTGAAAGGCTTAGATTGGATTTTGAGTTGATTTGAGTTTGGTTTTTCGAATTGATTTTGATTGTTTGAATTTATATTTCATTTATATATGTGAATATAAATGAGAATATAAATTGATCATGAGAAAATTTCAAGGATTTGAAGTGATTTAATCATGATTTAGGTTAAATCCATTAAATGGAATTTAAAGGATTTAAGGAAATTTTTAAATTGAAATTAAATTTTTGAATTGGATTGGATTACTTTATATTTATATTTTGTTTAAATATGAGAATATAAATGAGCATATAAATAAGTTTTGAGAAAATTCCATGAGTTTGAATAGGTTTGATCATATTTAAGTTAAATCCATTAAAGGGAATTTAAAGAATTTAAGGAAATTTTTAAGTTGGAATTTAATTTTTGGGTTTGATTTAATTAATTTGTATTTATATTTGATTTATATATGAGAATATAAATAAAAATATAAATGAGTTTTGAGAAAATCCCCAGGGTTTGAATATGTTTGATCATGATTTAGGTTAAATCCATTAATGAGAATTTAAATGATTTAAGGGAATTTTTAATTTGGAATTTAATTTTTGGGTTTGATTTGATTGATTTATATTTATATTTTATTTATATATGAGAATATAAATGAGAATATAAATGAGTTTTGAGAAAATCCCAAGGGTTTGAATAGGTTTGATCAGGTTTTTAGGCTAAGTTCATTAATGGGAAATTAAGGACTTAGGAAATTTTTAATGAATTGATTTGGAATTTTGAGTTTAGTTTAATTGATTTAAATTTATATTTCATTTATATATTTGAATATAAATGAGAATATAAATTAATTATAAGAAAATCTCAAAGATTTGATTTGGTTTAGATCAAAATTTTGGTTAAGTCCTGAAGAAATGATTAATGACTTAGGCAAAATTTGGACTTAGGAATTTTTGATGAATTTTGATCATGGGTTTCAATCATGGAATTTAATCATGGGTTTCAATCATGGAATTCAATCATGGAATTCAATCATGAAATTAATTTGGATTTGGAGAAAATCAATTAAGATTGATTTGGAGTTTGACTTGAAAGAAGGAAAGTGAGGAATGGTTCAAGCTAAGGGTAAGAAGCCTTCCTAACACCCCTAAGGCATGACATATTCCTATGGATAACTCTTCTAAGTCTTCTAGGGCTAGGGGAGTGTCCACCTAATCAGTAGATGTGCCTTAAGTCTAGGCACTCTTAAAGCATAAGAGAAGTCTTATGTCTAAGATGGAGGGGTTAAGAGCTTATTCTAAAAATGAGGTCAACTGCACTCTATTTGAATCACATTTTTTGTGACTCCATTTAGATACTACCTAGTCTACTTTTGGATTGGACAGTCCCCCTTTCCTAGTATCCACCCTTGTGGCCGAAGAATTTTTTCAACGGATGCGTAGATTCTCTTGGTACAGTAAATCTGAGATAGGTCTAGGCTGATATAAGCTTCTTCTTAGTTTGATCGCTCACAAACTAATAGGGTCCATGATAAACTAACTAAACCAAATAAACAATTAATTCAGTTCTGGATTAAGATTTCAAGCCCCCAAAGGGCCCCTTTTCCCAAGTAGGCATCATATCTTTAGGCAAGGTAACTCCCTATAGGAATTATCGACACGAGTTGAGATAAGTCACTGAACTCACCACATCGCTTTAGGTTGGGTTCAATATGTTTTGATTAAAAGTCAGTTACCCCGGCAATCATTCTGTTGTGGGAGATGTAAGACTATGACGCATTCTTTCTAGCATGATTATGACAAATCGATGAGTAGCCTTAGGTTGCATTTGATTTGTTACCCAAAGCAACCGATTACCCCAATGGTCTTTTGTAGTGAAAGATGTGAGTCCCTGAGCTTTCTTCCCTTCAATCGATCATTGCAAATCGAAAGGTACCCCTTTGGTCAGATAGTTCTCTCATCGGCTGGGAAGCTACTCCCTTTGGATTAGTAAATCTGAGATAAGTCTAGGCTGATATGAGCTCCTTCTCAGTGTGATCCATTGCAAACCAATGGAATCCATCAAAATAAATCTAAAAAAATAAAATTAATCTTGATTATTTTAGAGTTGATCAAAGTCCCCCTATGGAATTCACTCAATAGTCAGCGCTAGGTTGGGTTCAATCTATTGCCTTGCCAATAGATTATCCCAACAACTGATCCCTACTTTAGAGGATGTAAATCTACAATGCTTTCTTCCTAGTATAGCTGCTACATACCGAAGGACATCCCTTTTGTTGGCTAGTCCTACTATATGTTTAGTAGACTACCCCTTTGGATTGGAAAATTTGAGTTAGGTCTAAGCCTCCGTGGCTTCTACTCAGTGCAGTCCATCATAAACCAATAAGGTCCATCTCAAAATCCAAATCTAAAAATTGAAACAAATTCAACCCTCTTCCTCAGTGAAAATTTCTCTTCAGTGAGACTTAAATCAAATCAAACCTCTCATCCCCTTGTGGATGACTTGAACCTGCTTCCCTAGTGAAAGATTTACACTCTATCCCTAGTGGATTCCTCCTTCCCTCTCTTATGTCCTTAACATAAGTAAAGCCACATTGCACTAAGTTCTAGATTCCTTCTACACCTTGGGTTAGGAGCAGATCATCTCTGTTGATGCTTGTGATCATTTTGTGTTGTTGATCATTTCAGTCAACACCAATACGTGCGGTGTTCCTTGTCAGTCACACCACACTTAATGGGCGCCTTTTGTTGATCTCATTTTTGAATGAGCTCTCAACCCCTCCATCTTAGACATATGACTCTTCTTAGACTTTAAGAGATCCTTAGTCCTAAGACACATCTAGTGATTAGGTGGACACTCAACCTAGCCCTAGAGACTTAGAAGAGTTAGCCATAGAAATAGGTCATGCTTTAGGGGTGTTAAGGAAAATTTGCATACCGTTAGATTGAACCACTCCTTACATTCCTTCCTTCAAGTCAAACTCCAAATCAATCTTATTTAATTTTTCCCAAACTCAAAGAAATAACACATGATTGAAATTCATGATTGAAGTCCATGATTGAAATGCATGATTGAAATTCATGATTAAACTCTATAATTGAAACCCATGATTGAAATTCCAAAATTTCAAATATTTCTTAAGTCATTAATTTACCTTCAAATCAAATCAATTCAAACTCATGGAATTTTCTCATAACTCATTTATATTCTCATTTATATTCACTTATATAAATGAAATATAAAGTCAAATCAATCAAACTAAACTCAAAACTCAAATCCAAAACTCCAAAATTTTCTAAGTCCTTTAAATTTCCTCTTAAGGAATTAGCCTAAATCATCTTCAAATCAATTCAAATTCATGAAATTTTTTCATAACTCATTTATATTTTCATTTATATTCACACATGTAAATGAAATATAAATTCAGACCAATCAAACTAAATTAAAAAAAAATTGAAATCCAAAATTCCAAATATTTCCTAAATCCTTTAATTTCCTCTTAAGGACTTAGCCTTGATCATGATCAAATCACTTCAAATCCATGAAATTTTTTCATAACCCATTTATATTCTCATTTATATTCACATATATAAATGAAATATAAATATAAATCAATCAAACCACTTCCAAAAAATCAAACTCAAACTCATTCAAAATCCAACCAAGCCTTTCAAGTCAAAATCTTGAACTTAGCCAAATCAACTTCAAATCAAGCTAAACTCTTCCTTCAGGATTCATTTAATCCTACAATCATGAATCCAAATATAATCACAAACCTCAATCACTTAACCAAAACTCAATTCAAAAATCAAGCCAAAATCCATTTCATGTTCACCCTTTGAACTTGAAATTGTCAAATGAATCAAAACCCATTTGACTTCAAACCACTTGCAAATGGATTTATTTTTCAATCATAAGTCCATATGTGAGTTCAATCAAACTCAAATCAAACTTTGACCAAGCCATTTGACCCACTTAGACTCACTTGACCCAAAGTGACCTAAAGTATTTTTATGAGACAAATTCTAATCCTAACCAAATTGGATTGAATCGAACTAACATATGCCTCTCATCACGATTAATAATCATCATGAGATGATCAATCACTCAAATTAGGACAAACCAAGTCAAATCTAAGGTTGACTAAGTCAACACTTAGCCAAAATGATACCCAACATAACCAAAATCTAGCATAGGCCAAATTGATTGAAACCAATGATCTAAGTTCATTCACGACCAATGTTTGAACTTGACTAAGTCAACATTTGAGCCTAACCTAACACAATTGGCCACTTGACCTAAGTTGACCCAACTTGACCTAAAAAGTCAAAATATGTCAAAACTTGATCTAAGCCAAATTGATTGAAACTAATGGGTCATGTTCATTCCAAATCACTTGTTAAACTTGACCAAAGCCTCAATTGGCCAACTAGACCTAACTTAGCCCAATTGACCTTGAATCCAACTTGACCTGAAGGGTCATGTTGAGCCAAATTTAAACTTAATCAAATTTGATTGGAAAAAAAAGATACTAATCCACTTCATATAACTAACCAAACCTAAACATACCCATGACCTAGCTCAAATAGGTCAAATGGGTCAAATTGGCCAACTTGACCCATTTGACCTAAATGAAGTCAAATGAACCAAATTCAAAATAAACCAAATTGAATCAAACCAAAGCCACCAAAACCTTTCAAATGGTCATATGAACTTGACCCAACCTTTGGTTTGACTGAATTTGACCAATTGGTCAACTTGAACCAAGTTGACCCATTTTGACCTAAATGGGTCAACATGAGCCAAACCATACCAAATGAACTCCAAATACAATGAAACTTGGCCAAAACTATTTTCTCAACATACCCAACATATCCAATTTCAAAAACTAGCCAAATGACCATTTTAACCCTAGGATATAGAACAAATTTTGGTCAATTCCACTTTGAATTTGGTCAAACCCTCTTCATACCTACTTAATACTTTCCTAATAGGTCAAGTAAACCCTAGGGAGGGTGGTGTGCCCAACCCAATGGATTTGGGTCAGCCCAACTTGACCCAAGGGATAAACCGAGCACATGGCTTGAAATGGCCACATGGCAAACCTCTTCCCACTTGTTTTGAGCACATGGCCACTCCACTAATCCACTCCCTAGCCTAAAATGAACTCAAGGATAGCCTAAATGGCCTAACAAACCCACTGCCTAAGCTCAATTGTATCAAAATGGCTCCCCTCTTATCGTCCATCTGATTGCTAAAGGGGGAGATATACTCCCCCTAATTAATTTGAAACTTCACTCCCCATTATCGATTTAAGCTTAGAGAATGATAGGAGTCATTGGCAAGAGTTCCTAAGCTTCCTAGAAAGAGATTGAATTTGGCATTTCTTAGTTTTCCTTAAGTAAAATAGGGGAGGTCCATTAAATTTCCAACTTCCACTACACTCAAATTCAACCAAATTCCCTTTGCACTCCATCAGGAGAACCCATTGAGATTTTAAGCTCTTCAAAGTTCTTGAAGCAGGGAGATCCACTTCAATCAAAATCGAGCTCAAGCTATGGAGGAGTTGGTCCATAGAGCCATCCACTCAACCTCAAGAGCTAAAACTTTCACCAAATCTTCTTCTCAACTAGACGAAGATTCTCCAAGAGAATCGAGCGTTAGTGATCATCTTCAGCAAGGTATGCCATTAAACTCAATGTGGTGTGGAGCTTTGTGAAAGAAATTTTAATGGAATGAAGTTTTAACTGTTAGATGTGTTTGTCATTAGGTTTAGATGGAGTGTGTAAAATTTCATCCCAATCCGAGCTCAATTGAGCTCGAATCATGGCCTTAAGCATGGACGGCCTCCATGGCTCATTGGCAATGGCAGGGACGGATCTCTGGCAGTCCATCCATGCATTTTGGATGGACAACTGAGATTAAATTACATTTTATAATTTATTTTATCCCCTTTGAATGGTGGCTTTAATCTCGTCGATCCTTAATCGGATGGTCGTCGTGCAAAGCACACCACCCGCTATGATGCAATGTTTAAGTGACCACTCGAGAGTGTCATGCATAAAGGCGCACATCGCATCACGTGTAGGTAGGGATTAGGGAATTAATTAAGGTTTATTTAATTCTAATTAATTGGCTAAACTTCTAAAATTCATATCTCAAACTAGAAAAATAAAAAAATGAAAAAATTTACATTAGAAAGATAATTGAGCATAGAATATTTAAAATTGATTTTGAGTAATTTTGAATACTTCTTTTCACTGAATTTGAGTTTTATTGGAAATCTTAATTTGCTAATTATCCTTTAATTAATTCATTAATTATATCCAAACATCTTGAGTATGTTTTGGGAGATGACTTCTGCCTCCCCTAATTTTCTTGGGATTTATTGGTGTCGTAATTAGGAAAATTGCTAATTCATTTCCTAATTACCCCTTAATATAATTAAGGTTAATTAAGGGTTTGATTAGTGGTTTAATCTTTTGTTGAAGTTAATTAAGATCTATTTCAATGAATAGGAGGTTTAGGGAATAATTTTGGGGCATTTCCCCTAAGCTATTCCTTAAACTCTCCTCTCTTCCTTATTTCTCTCTTAATTAAAGGGTTAATTCACTAATTACCCTCTTAATTAATTTCTTTCAATTATAAAACTTTCTAGAACTTAATTAATCTACTTTAAGTATATGCTTAGGTGTTCAAGAGCCTAAGTTCAATTAAGGAAATCAAAACTTAACTCATTTGTCTGAGGGGTGTTTTGAAATTACTTAAGTTAAATCCCTTAGCTTAATTAATTATTAATCATGAGCCAAATTGGATTAGGCCCCTTTCTTCTTAAGTGCATTGCAAATTTAAATTCCATGTGAGGTTTTAGTCATCTCATTGGCTTATAATTATTTGATTAACTATGTTAAGGTGGTGTAGGCAAGGGGTAATTAACATGCTTAATTCATACCTTAACCTAATTAAAATATAAGATGAATCTGATCATCTAAAAATTGAACAAAAATATCAAACACATGTGAGAATGGGTTAGGAATAGTAAACTCAATTCACATTTTCAAAATTAAATCAAATTCAAGATCAAATAAAAATCATATTAAATAAACTTTGATTTACTTTAAGCTTTATTATTTCATAAGAATGTATTAAGGAATTAATTGAATTGAATGTATTTACATGATTTCATTGCTTTAGTTCTTCCCCAACATTCTAATTATGCGTGTCATGCATTCATGCTTTTCAAAAATCAAATTTAAAAATGAAAATATGAGTGGTTATGCCAAAATGCATGTGTTGGCTAAAGTAAGAATATGAGTGGCTATTATCACTATTAAATCTAAATTATTTTCAAAATATATGAATCAATTATCAAAATTGAAAGTGTGTTACTTATATCTTACTTACAAGTCTTCATGTGAGTAAAATATAAGGATGTGCTTAGTGTAGGTTTTTCTTCTCCTCTCTTTAAGCATTGTTTTGAACAGGATTTGACAAAGTTTATAGTTCATTTGAAAAGAACCTAACACTTGCCTAATTTCATATCCTATTCATTCCTATACTATTACTTAAGAAGAATACCTATACTTGTACATATAAATTGCATAAACAAAAATAAATCAACCAATATAAACTTTTGCATTCTTTCTTTTCCATTCATTTCTTTTGTACACATGTATGTATTTAAGGAAAGTGGTATATTAGTCTAGACAACCCCAGGGTTGCAAGGCTTTAAGTAGCCCTAAGTAGGTTTTTTTACGTTACACCCCTGGTTAACAATGGTGTCATACTCACTTATGCCTTTCATACATTCATATGTGCATATAAAAATTGGATAAGAAACCCCTTTGCTACTTAATGAAAGTCATGCATCATAAACATTCAAATTTTCTTAAATGAATTACTTATCATGCATCATAAAGTGTGCTAAATATTCCCATTTTTATGTATATATATGTTTAGGACTCATTCATATGCATGTTATACATGTTGGGAAAGAAATAAAGTGATGTATGTTTTGTGAATTTAGTTCATTTTACTTAATCTTAAAATGGCTTTCTTTTTGAATAGGTTTATTTAGAGTTCATCTAAACTTAAGATTAATTAAAACACATAATAAAATATTCACTAAACAAAACCAAAACATGAATCCACTTTAGAAATTACTTAGGTTAGGGAAGGAGAGAGAAGTTCTCTTCTCTTTCCCTCTCTCTATAACTTAGTAATTAATTGTTAAACTCACTTGAACCCAATCAAAACATAAAATAAAATCAACCCAAAGTAATTAAATCACTTAAATGAAACCCTCCTATAAGTTGAACATGCTTCACACTTAGAAAATTCTAACTTAAAGCCATAACTAAGCATGCCACATAAACCTTTAAAGCACACACATTAGACTAAGACACCCCTTCTAGCTTTAGGTTAGGGTGGTGTATGGTTTGATGCTTACTTTTATTTTGTGATATATGTTTTAGTCTAGATGATAGGATGTATGTTCATAGAATGAATGGTAGGGTGATCTTAATCTAACCATTGTATTCTGCAGGGGATTATGCTTAAGGGGTGCTGTAATAAATAAAAATATAAATGCTTTTGCTGTGTAGGTGCTTATACCCCTAAGCATAATCCAATAGGCCAGGTGGACTTAGTCACCCATGTGTGGGGTGATAAGTCCAATATACATGCTTGGGATTTTGTGTTGTTTGTTTAGCTAATCTCTATTTTGCAGGTGTTAGCTAGATTTACTTTTCCTTTTCATGTAATTCTTATAATTAAGATTTTAGAATGATTGTTATGAGGATTAGGATGAACATTGGTCATAAGATCTCATCCTATGCACCATGTGAAGCCTTTGGAGCAACCACCTTCCAACCATCCAAAAGAGGAAACCAAAGAAGAAAGAAGAAAAAAGGAAGAAAGAAGAAAAAGAGACTGAAGAAATGAAGCTTGAAGATCCCCATAATAATGAATTCCTTACTTAATTATATTTAATTCATTTGTAATCCAAAGTATATAAAGCTATTTATTTTTAGGTTTGCGGTGGTACTGACACAATGTCCTCTTATTCTTTTTGCAATTAGCTTTATAAATTGATGATTTATTTGTGCATTATGTGACATCCTTTTCCTAGTTTTTCTTGCTTTATGTGGATTAGGCTCTTACAAAAAAATAAATATTTTACCAAATTTAAAATTAAATAAAAATCAAACCTCACCTAAAGCTTTAAATAAAAAAAGATAATAATTAGCCCCTAAAGTACTTTTATAACATCATGCACAAATGCATATTATTTTCACTCTTGATTGGAGGGCTTCCACCTCTTCCAGAGAAACTTGGCTTGACTTTTGAGAGCCATGGTGGACACCTCCTCTCTTCCCATTGATTTTATCCAATAATCTCATTTCTCATGCATTAGGCATATGAATCCTATCAGCTCAAGTCAAAATAATTGTCTAAAAATAAAATAAATGAAATCTGAATTGCATTAGATTTAGGTCATTTGAAGCATGCCCTTACATGATCTAGTCTCTTTAGGGAATGAGTTTAAGGACTTAGTATCTTTTTAAATAAATAATAGCCTAGTAATCTTGTATAAAGCATATGACTTGTTTATATAAATTTAAAACTGTAGGAGGAGTTAGTTGGCGGCTACCCCTAGATGATTGTAGTCTAAGCAGTTGGGTGGTTTGTTCTATCTTGTGGAGGAAAATTAAATACCCATTTTTTTCTTAGATTTAGGTTGTGCTTTTGGCCCTCGCCATAGCTCCCTAGATTTATGTTCAGAGGTTGCTTCTCCCCTTTGTGGGCCATAAGAATAAATCCTCACCTCTTAGGCATTTTCATAATCCTGTGTTATGGAATCATAAGCTCTAAATTTCTAATGAAAAATTCAACTCAAACAAATTAAATCAATTTCAAAAAATATAAAGCCCAACTATAAGATAGTTTGAGATGTTCGCTAGGTTTCCTAGCATCATGGGCATCTCCTACTTATCTTCCTTAGGCATTAATAATAACTCCTTCTCTTTGATCAATCCCATTTGATCTTCCAAAATAAACTAATCGATTGATAGTCCTACCTATTGAAATCTTTGGATACAACAATCATTTACTTTAATCGAGAGTATTCCTAAAAGATCTCATTCCTTAGGATGTAATTAACTATGGGGGCTTGCCCCTGTAGGGAACTTAATGAACCCGGTTTAAAATAAGCCCTACTTTACTTTTCCATATAAAGTAGGGGAAGAATCTTCGGTACATATGCGTCTCCATTATCCTTAGGAGTCCTTGTTGAGGTGATTAGGTCCATTGAAGGGTGGTGACTTCTATCTTTCGAGATAGTATACCTCTCCTCAATGTCGCACCCGATCACCCTCAATAAGAACATTTGCGAATCTGCATGGTGTCAAAATGCATAAAAAAAGAAGGAGGATGTATATTTCAATCCTCATTTTATCCCACATAGAGTGAAGATGGAAGTATATATCCTATTATCTAAAAGTTTCTAGCTAAGTGTTGACCTCACTTTTGGAGTGAGGATTTAACCCTTCCATTATAGATTTAGTAGTCTTCTAGACACTAAGAGTTTCTTAGTCATATGACACTCCTAATGACTAAGTGAACACTTAACCTAAGCATAGAGACTTAGAAGGATTAGCCATAGGGTAGGTTATTTCTTAGGACCTAGAAAAACTTACCTATCCTATAGCCTAACCAAACCTATGCTTATCTCCTTTGCCAAATTCCAACCTTAAATCAATTATAATACAATCCAATTAAATTTCAATTCCAACCAAATCTCCAAGCCAAAATCAAATCCATAACCCAAACCTAAGCCCATGATTTAATCCTATGCAGTTAGCCAAATTTCCCTTCAACCCAAACAAAATTCAATTGACTTTCTCCTAAGTCAATCAATCCTTCAATTATCATTCCAAACCAAATCAAATCAACCAAGCCAAAATTAATTCAATCAAACCCAACCTATTCCATTTGAACCTAAATATTCAAATAAGACAAAACACAATTGAATCCAAATCAATTGCAATCAAAGTCATAAATAAATCCTAAATTAATATCCAAACCCAACTAAACTCAATTGAACCCAAAATCCAACTCAATTATCCTAATTGGTCCACTTGACCCAAAGTGACCAATTTGAACAAATTGCACCAAACTCCAATCCAACCCAAATTGGATTGAACCAACCCTCCAAATATTCTCCAAGATGATTGTTGATTATCTTGGAAGGCCTAACTATAATTAATTCAATTCAATTAAGCCAATTGACTTATTTAGGCTGACTTGACCTAAAGTGACCTAAAGTGACCTAAAGTGACCTAAATGACCTATTTGAACCAAATCTTGATCCAACCCAAATTAGATTGAACCAAACCAGCCAAAATCTCCTATGATGATTGTTGATCATCCTTGATTGATCAATTATTATCAATTGGCTCAAACTAAGTCAACCTAGCCAATTGACCAAATCAACCCTACATAAGCCAAATGAACCAAATCACATCCTATGCCAAATTGATTGAAACCAATAATCCACATCAATCTAAAATAAATCCTTGAATATGACTTGACCATCTATTGAGCCAAACCAAACCCAATTGGCCCTTTGACCCAAGTTGACCTAATTTGACCTAAAAAGCTAAATTAGGTCAAATCAAAATCTAACCTAAATTGATTACAACCAATAGCTCAAGTTCATTACAAATTGATCATTGAACATGATGAAAGCTTTGAACCAAATTTGACCAATTTACCCATTTAGCCCAAATTGACCTAAAGGGTAAATTTGGCCTAAATCATCCCAAATCTAAATTGATTCAAACCAAAGCTTACAATCATCTTCAATTGATCAACCATACATAAACCAATGCCCAACCCAAGCCAATTTGACCAATTTAGCCAAATTGATCAACTTGACCTATTTGACCCATATGAATTCAAATGAGCCAAAATCAAATCCAAGCTAAATTGAACCAAACCAATTACACCAAAACATTCCAAATACTCATTTGAACTTGACCCAAGCCTTGGTTTGACTCAACTTTTCCTAGCTTAGACTAAATTAACCTACATGAGTCAAATTGAGCCAAACTCATTCAAACTAAGCCCAAATCCATTGAAACGTGGCATGGCCCTTCCTTAGATCCCCTTGGGTCAGCTAATTTTGAGACTGAATGGCATGACTATGTAATAAAATATCCCAATAGTTGAATGTCGTATACTTTTCATCCTCAAGAGATATCTTTATTTGGTTATACTCAAATGATCCATTTATGAATGAAAATATTTCATGTGAAGAGACTATGTCCACCATAAGTTCCGGTATTGGTAAAGGGAACTCATCTTTGGGACAAGCCTTATTCAAGTCTCTAAAATCAATACAAATGTATATTTGACCATTCTTTTTCTTTATCGAGATAATGCTTGCTAACCAAATAAGTTTTTTCTCTTCTTATATAAACCTAGCATCAATTAATTTTTTGACTTATGTAATGACTTGTTGTTCAAATTCTAGGCGCATGCGCCTAGGAGCTTGCTTTATAAACTGTAACATCAAGATATAAACCTGAATCTTGTCATAATTTCATGCAAAGTAATCTTTATATTCACAAAGTAAACTAATCATCTATTCAGAATCTTTTAAACCCAATAATGAACTAATAGAAGTTGGTATTGGAACTTCATCAGTTCCTAGGTTAATCTCATTTAATTCATCAATAGTGAATTTTTATTTCTTCTTCAAATTCAGGGGGTGCATTTTGAATTAAGCAATCAACTGGATTACTATCATTTAATGTTTCAAGATGGAATTCCTTTAAAAAGTTAGATGGAATCCCAAAAAGTTGATCAAATTCAATATGATTGCTTATCTTTAAACAATGTTCCACATTATCTAGAGATCCAATGGTACCAGACCCAATGCCAACTTCAAATTTCAAATTTTATTTTTGGTACTCCATAAGCTTTCTATGCATTGAGCTGTGTATCTTTGGGCCAAGTATTTGAAATCAAATTACATCTTATAGAATTTTAACACACTTAGGATACCAATAAAATGAAAGTTCTATTATTTTATTTGGTGATGGATCTTCAAGCTTTACATCTACTTCTGAGTTTAAAGGTTTGGGTATAAAATAAAACTTAGACAATGTTTCCATTTCATCTAAAAGGTCAGTGGCCACTTTGACTTCTAACTGTGAAATTTTATTTTGAGATAGAGGAGTTAGAGTTAAAGTGTTCACATATCTTTTCAATCTTTCATAAGTAGATAGCTCAAGTTCATCCTTTAAAACCTAGATTTGTTTCTCATTGCCATCTGATTCTAATAAAATTTCAAACTTTATTGACGCATCCTTTTAAATGGAATCTTCATCAGAGTTGGATTCCAAATCAAATTTGAATTATTGGAGATTATTTATATTTTTTCAACTTTTATTTTCTTTCTTTTTTTATTTGATATGATAATTTATTTTTTTCTTTGATGCCTCAATAATACTAATTTCAGAGAATCAAAAACTTGCTTTTTAGGCATATAATAGGCATCATCTTTATAAAGTTCAATCTCATGAATAGAGAATGGTTGTATTTAACCTTTTATAGTGCATTCTACTCCATCCTTAGTGTGCTTAATACATTGGTGGAGTGATGGGGAAACCATTCTATATTCATGTATCCAAGGTTTTCCTAAGAGGGCATTCAAGGATGTTTCTGAGTTGATAATGTAAATTTTTTTTTTCAATTTTCAACCCTTTTATTTCTAACAATATAGTGATTGAATCTAAAACTTTCTCTCTAGTTTCATTAAACCCCTTTAACAACATTTTATCTGCACTGAGTCTTCTAGTATCATTCTTTAGGAAAGATAATATTTTGGAGTTCTTAATGTTGATTGAAGTGCCAAGATCAACGAGAACTCTAGACAACTTGATCTTTTCCACCTTGATGAAAATATAAAGTGACCAATTGTGATCTGGGGTCCCCATAAAAAGATCCTCATTAGAAAAGGTGACTTTAGGGATCTCCTAAAGTAGCAAGGCTCATCTGAGAAAGTTGCTACTAGTGGAGTTAGGCATATCTCTAGATCGAGTAATGCTTGTACTAATGATTCCCTCATTTCTTTTGATAGAATAAGAGCATAATAGATACTTAGCTTAGCAGGAAGTTCCTTAAGATGGGCTAAAACATTGCAGTTGACCTTAAAAATTATCGGCTTGACTATTTAATCTTATTGCAAATTTTCTAAATTTGTATCAACAATTTATTTTATTTTATCTTTGGGAGAAGGTAAACGAGGTGGTAAAATATTCTCATTATGGAGATTAATCTCAGTGATATCCCTATGGGTGGTATCAACCTGTCCCTCATCAATAATATCCTTTTCTAAAGAATGGTAAGAATCTGATAGCTCTATTTATATGCTAACAGGGTTACCTTGCAAATCATCCATATGACTATTAGTGTTTGACCCTAATTCATAAAACATATCAACATAAGAATTTTCTTTTTCATATTTTTATTTTTCTTTATTTATAACACTTCATCAGAAATGGCAAGAATATAAGAAATGCTTTTAGAGGTAGACTTTTTATTCATCTCTTTAAAATATGTACATAAAGATAATGGAGTGTAAGGCCTAGCCTTTCTACTTTTATCATACAAAACTCTATCAGATACAATAGATGTCCCTCCTTCACCACTCTCTCCACTCGTTTGAACATATGACAATGCTGAATTGGGTTAAGGTGGAACTGAATCTTCTGACTTTGGTAGATCTATCTAGATGATCTTCTTTCAAGTCTTCATTTGATACAACATTAAATTTTTATATTTTTTCATCAATATTTTTTAGAGGAATGGGATTAGGCTATATCTTGAAGATGATGAACTAGAAGAAGTAGAAGAATTACTTGTAATTACCTTAATAGACCTTTTTCCAAGGTCCATATGGTACTCCTTAGGGATTATCACCAGCCCTCTCTTAAAGTTTCTTTCAATCTAGTCCTTAAAAGTGAAGCAGTCTTCAATAGGATGACCCAACATTTGATGATATGGACAGTAGTTTGGGTCATTCACTTTCCTGACTTCCTTTAGTCTTTTTAGATTAGGTAGTTTGAAATATGGCTTCTTTTTTTATGTTTTTGAAAATTTTTCTCACTATCTCTTGCTTAAAAGAATAAGTCTGGCTCATTCTCTCACTGAAAGGGCTAGTGAGAGCCTTCTTAGGGGTGATGATAACTGCTACTGTGATGGCCTAAAAGATGAAGACCACTCTACCTACACCTGGATGGGGGCCTTTCCCTTTCCTATTATGGAGATATTTCCTACCTTCTATTCTAGTACCTTCTTAGGCTTTGATGGTTGTACAAAAGAGTGCTCTTTTAAGAACGACATCCTAGGGGTTGCTTCTTATAAGCTAGAGGCTTTACTTAACAATTTTTTGAAAGTCTTAATAGTAAACCCATTTAATATGAAGGCCATTGGACCTTGAATATTTCTTAGGAATATTTCTACAGTGTGCTTCTTTTATAGTTATGTCTCACACTTTAAGCTAAGAAACCTCCATCTTAAGATGCAATCAACTAAGGATTCACATAGCTTTTGTTTTTCAACAACTAAATCACCAACAGTAATGTGGTGTTAAGTGCCAGTGAACCTCTTTACAAATATGTTTTCAGTTTAGTAAAAGTGTGAACTGAACCATTTGGAATTTTAGCATATAAATCAAAGGCAACCCTAGTTAAACTACTAACAAATTGCTTAAACAACAAGGCATCACTTCCTTCGGTATTGTAATAACTCACCCAAAAATGTGCCAAATGCTATTTGGGGTTATTAGTCCCATCAAAAAATTTAAAGGAAGGAGGTACAAATCCTTTGGGATAGGGTACAGAGTCATATTGCTCAGGCTAAAGTATACCCTTTGGAGCAACATTGTACCACAAGATTATGCCAATGCTTCCTTTACTTGACGCTTCATGAGAGACTTTAGCTTAGTTTTAGGAGTTGCATCATCCATTATTTTATGTTGTTCTTGATGATGTTCTTCTAAACTAGACCTCTTCTTATATGTGGGATGGGATTCTTCTAAATGTTCTAAAGAATGAGGTTGCAAAGGACAAGGATTCATACTTTGGAGTGATTACACAGTGGCAATCATTTCCTTCATCTTTCTCTCCATCCTCAAAATCTGGTCATCCTTCTTCTATAATTGAAGGATCAATTTCTATGTAGGATTAGATACATGACTCTCATGTGCTTCCTCATGTTCTTTTTTTTTTATGATCTCATGTCAACCATGAAGATATGTACTACAGTAACCTTGTGTCATCATATTGCAAATCATCTTGATCTAAGTCAAAGTGATCTTGGACCCTACTTATGTTTTCTTTTTCTTCATCCCCTCCAACAATAGTCTCTACTTCATCTTTTGTAAGATGAATTGGAACACCATTGCTATCAAGGATAGCTTTTGATTCTTTCTCTACATCCATGGGTTTCATTTCAAATATTTCTTTTTCATAAGTCTCATAGAATGTGGGAACTTCCTCTAAAGCAAGGGTGGTACCCAAACTAAGGTGTCTCTCATCTGTAACATCTGTGTTGTAAGGAGATAGATGAAGTGGCTCTATCTCTCTACTAGAAACATGAAATGAGGATGACCCTTTAGTTTGACGCCTAGACATAGATGATGATGGCCTTTCCTCAATAGACTGAGTAATAAGTACTCTCTAAGGTGGTGATGGGGAAGGAATATTTGGCCTAGGGGCTAATGGAACTTTTTTGTCATAAATTTTTTACTTGCTTTACTAGAGAAAGTTCTATCTCTCCCTAAGCTATTCTTATGCCAGGTAAATGGCCTTCATGAGTAGTGATATTAAAAGATTATCAAATTAAAACTTAGGTTTTAAAAATTTATAGAAAAGTTAGTTACAAAATATATAAGGTTAATTATAATGAAAGATTGAAGCGACAGTGAAACTAAATGCAGAGAAGTAAAGAGATAAGAGGCACAAGGATTTTGATGTGGTTTCGCCAAACCCAAAAACCAGCCTATGTCCATGCCTAGTCACCCTAACTAAGAATTTACTAATTAAATAAGATTACAATAATTCTTTATAATCTCCTACACCAGGCAAGTACAACCCTAACACATACATTTCTACACGGGCATGTACAACCCAACACCATACTTTCCTACACATGCAAGTACAACCCAACACTATACTTTCCTACATGGGCAAGTTCAGCCCAACAAAGAACAAGAACAAAGAAGAGATGAGATACATACAAAGATCCAACTCTCAATTTAAAAATATTTTGCACTCAAAACCCAACTATACCAATATTAAGACAAATAATAAAGAAAGGTTAAAGTGAATATATTTCTCATTTAATTAAAATTAAAATAATATTATGGACTTTATATGAAACAATAGAAGTAAACAAGTCTTAAGAGAAATTATTTTATTTTAAGAGAAATGAAGACTTGAAATGAAAGAACGTGAAAAGCTATATGAAATCAAATCACATGGATGATCAAAACATTTGCATGAAAGTGTAATTTAAATAAGTTATGAGATATATACTTTTAAACAAATAATCTAATATTGACTTCTTATTTGTCAAACTAAAAAGAAAAAAATTCAAATCTTTTGAAAAAAGAATGAAAAGTGATCATGTGAATATTTTGAAAATAAAGCATATAAAACTTTTCATTCAAATCAAACCAATGAACTTAAATATTTAAGAGAATAAATGAAAACATTTTTTTTACTCAAGTCCTTTATTTATATGCAAAGAGATCTATGAATTGAAAGTTTCTTGAAAGATGAATTTAAAAAGGATTATAATAAATCTTTACCAATGTTAAAATAATTTTATTAATTAACATAACATGAATGACAAATATTTTGAATATAAAATTTAAGAAATACAAGAAATGTAAGAAGCCTTAAAGATATTATTTAAAATCAATCAAACCAAAAAAATAAATATTTTAAATCACTTGAAGATGAATGAAAATGGATTATAGAAAAAACTTTAACCATAAAGCTCATAAATATTTTAATCCAAATCAAACTAATAAAACCAATGATTCAAAAGATTGAAATGAAATAAATACTCTTACTCAAGCCTTTGTATGTAAGCAATAAGATCAATTGGCTTGATGTGAACTTTTCAAGGATTGAAAGAGACTTGAAACTTATGAATATGACCTCCTCTTGAATGTTGATGATGTTGAAAAGATAGGAGATGGACTTAATCACCAAACCTTGAAGGACTCTTCAAGCAGTAGTCTCAGCCAAAGAAGAATCAAACAAGAATGAAATCTATTTGCACTTTGCTTCAATCAAAACCTCAAACAAGGTTTCGTCTACGAGAGAAAGAGAGGAGTGGAAGATGGTTGAGACATTTAGCATTAGAATCCAAAGGAGTCTCCAAAATCAAATTGTGAAGGGCCAGCTTATTGGAGAGAGTAAAAAAGAATTAAGTCATCAGATCATCTCTTTAAATAGAGCTAGGATCAAGAGAATTTCAGCCAAGCCAAAGGAGAAGAGGAGGTAAAGAATGAGAGGGAAAAATTAATAAGGAAAATATTTGATTTTAAACAAATAAACACATGCAAAATAAATTCAAATTAGAATATTTGAATTTTGGACAAGAGAAAGAGAGAGAGAGAGAGAGAGAGAGAGAGAGAGAGAGAGGTGGGAAGAAAATTAATCAATCTAATTAAATAAAATCAAGAGAATAAATCCAATGATTTTTTTGCCAAGCATGAATAAAAGAGAGAAAACATTATTTTGGCAAAACATTTGAGTCCAAATAATTAATCACATAACTATAATTTGAATCTAACTCAATTTAATTAAGGGGTGGTTGGCCAAAGCTAAAGAGAAGGAAAGAAAAATGCACTTAGCATAAATAACTCAAATCAAATAAGCCAAGTGATCAAATAAGAAATTAATTCAAAATAAATTTAAATTTGAATCAATCACATATTGGAACAGCCAAATTAAAGATTGCCTGGAAGAATTATGGCAAGTTACAAGAAATAAAAATAATAATATAATCAAGAAAAATCAAGAAGGATTTTCGGCCACATAGTTTCCAAACATGGATTCAATCTCCATTTAATGCATTGATAATGAATCAATTATGGGAGATCAATTTAAAAAATATTTTATTAATTTATTCAAATAAATTTACTCCAAATAAAATTAAAAGGGTGCGTGCCATATATTTCCATAAAGGATAAAATTAAAATAGAAAATTGTATAAATACACGGCTCATTTGAAATCAATTTTGAATTAACTGAAAATAATTCAATTAACTCCAATTAACTGAAATAAATTTTACTAGGGTCGGCCAAATCATTCCATAGATGGTTAAAATTAATTTTGCATTGATATGGCAATGAATCTTCAATTTAAATTCAAAATAATTTAAATTCAAAAGTTCAAATGAATGAATTTTTAAAATTTAAATAATGAAGAAATTATTATGAAAATAATTTGAATAATTTTAAGATAATTTATTAATAAAAAGTCAATGGAAAATCCGGCCAAAACATAACTTGGATGATATTGATCGTATGAGGGACGAAATAAAAGAATAGTAAAAAGAAAATGATAATTAGAATAATTCTAGAATAGCTTTATTCTCATGGATAAATAATGTAATTAAGTATGGAAATGATTTAATGAAGTATTAAATAAATTCATCTTTCTTGAAAACATAAGAAATGATACTTAAACTCATGCACTTAGTTCATGTTATCCAAAATGGATAAATCAAGGAATAATGCAATTTTGATATGTACAAAAATATGAAGGAATTTAAATAAATTATTTTGAAATGTTTAAATCATTATATTTATTTTATTGAGCTCATATTTGTCTTATTATTTCAAGTCCTAGAAAATTCTCAACCAATTCAAGTCCAATAGCTTTAGCTTTCCAAATTTGATCGAAGAATCAAGGTTTGAAGAATTTGTTGCATCGCTTGAATTAAATCAATTAGTAGCTTCAAGATTATATATTTATCATCAATATAAATCTAAATTAAGAATGACAACTGCAATGATTAATGTGGATAATTTATCCTACAAAGAAATAATTAGTTCTTATTATTGATCTGATATTTGGATGAGGTTAATATTATCCCTAAACTAGTTATTAGTGCATCTAATATTATATTAAAAGCCTCTTAATTAGACATTCACAATACTACACCTAGTGACTAGTGCATCCTTCTTAAGGTTTGATCTAACCTAATGGGATTTTAATTAAACAAAATATCAAATGTGAACAAAGAATTAAACCAAGCACATTTCACTTGGAATTTAAATACATTTGAGTTTAAACCAAGGTGATTAATGTAGTTAACCTAATTATCCTATTTATACTCAAAATTAATTAAATTCAAAGAAACCTAAATAAATTAAAATAAATTCAAATCAAAATCAACTGAAATCATGAAATCAAATCCAATTCAAGGTCATATCTGGTCAACCCTTTTGACGTAGTTTGACTTGTATGGGTCTCACCAAGTCAAAGGTCAACGCACTAAAATTTAATCAAATGAAGCCATTGAAAAGTCTTGAAATCATAAAATAAATATATTCAAGCATGAATCAAATAAATTCAAAACTAAGAAAGCCTCAAATGGGTTAATTAAACCACTTAGTCTAAATGAGCCTAAATAAACTCTATTTGATCCAAATCTAAATCAAATTAAAATCAACTCAAATTGATTGTTCAAAATCACTTGGAAATCATAGTTAAATAAAATACAACAAATAATTGTGCCTAGTTTGGCCAATTTGGTCATTTGACCCAAATGATTCCAACTTAACCCATTAAATCCAATTTTTGGGTCAAATGGGTCAAAGTTGAAATCAACTTCAAATCAAAAGAAATTAGTCACTTCGAATCATTTCATACATGTGAGTAAACATCGTTGGAGTCCAAATATAACTTAATTGAGCCAAATTGGTCATTTGACTCAATTAAACTCAACTTAACCCAATTAAGTCTAAATGGGTCAAGTTGAAATCAAATCAAAATCAATTTAAAATCCAATGGACTCAATAAATCTAAAACATCATAAATGACCAATTAAACATAATTAAGTCTAAACCAAATTCTTAAAATATCTTAATAAATTAGGAAATCCAATTTGACCCATTCAAGCCAAATGCATCAAACTAGTCTAAATAACGTTAAATCTTCATATGGTATCGATCAATTGATTCATAAATCATTTGTTGGACAATCAATAATGATTGGAATCTAAGACTAAAACCAATCAAATAATTAAACTAAATTAAATTAATTTATTTAAAATAAAACCGAAATATCATGAAATGAAACATTTGAACTAAACCCAATCCCAAATGGATTTAACCTAGCACTTAATCCATATAAAACAGTTTGACTAGGCTTAACAACTATGAGATAATGAGGTGGCCATGGGAGATTTAGGTGTGATGTGGAAACCATGTGAAGAAAAGAGGAATTAAAATTTCAAAGGAAATCAAATCCTACTATCTTTCCTCCATACCTCATTCGTAAACCTCTTTACCTCAATTAAATTGGACTCTTTCCATTTAATTGATTGCCTCTTGAAGAAAACTTCCAAGGAGATCAGCCATCATCATGGAAGCATTGAGTAAGGCCTCTTCCATGGGATAATGGCTCATGGCCATGCAAGGAGGAAGAGGAATGAGACCTCTTCACCTAAAGAAGGTTATCTTCTTAAGTCCTTGAGGTCAAGAGAGACCAAACTGACCTTTGGCTGGGCTTCTTGCCGTAGGTGGTCGAAAAGCTTTCTACATATGCCTCTTGGCCATGTATGGAAGGAAGGGAAAGAGCCTTCCTCTACCCAATATTTTCATCCCAGCAAACTCACAAGATGAAGGGAGGCCAAGTTGAACTCTTCCTTGAGATTTTCATCTCCCGCAGGCTAGAAATTGAATAAAGTTTGTGGCAAGAAGAGCAAGGCTTTTGGCCTCTCATGGAAAAAAGGGAGCAATCTATCCTCCACCCAAATTGAACTTTTCTTTATGTTTTAGGAGTGGAGATGAAATCAAATAAACCTTGACCCGATCCCTACATTGTTGATGAGTTGGAAAATGGCTGAACCCGATGGAAACGAGGCCGAGGTTGGTCTCCATGGTGATCCACATGGAGACAAGGTGTGAAATTTTTCTTAGAGGGTCTACACATCCTCATGAAGGTGTATGAATCATCCCTGCTATAGAGGGTCAACACCGATGAGAATGCTTCAAAATTGATTCCTATAACATTTCAGGTAGGCCTTTTGTGAAGCCAACTTGATCTTAAGACACTTTGATGGGTTGCAAATCCATCCTTGATTGGTTTTCCATTGAAATGATGAAATTTTGTCACTTTGATTGTCAAAGATCACCCAAGGATGAACAATCCTTAGTTTTCTGGTAGAAGGAGGGGGAGTAATCCCCACTATTCATTCCTTCTATTTAGAATGGACGTTTGAGATCCAGCTGCATGATTGATAAATTCCCTTAAGAATTCACATGTGAAATTTAGTCTGTTCGATCGAAGATCAAATAGTCAAGATGAATTCCATGGTCCCCGTCGTCATCCAAGTTGGATCCGCTAGCCGAATTGGGCGCCGTCACATATAAAGTGGTGCCACGTCAATGTCGCTAGTTAAAATGGAAAATTTTTTAATTAAATAAATATTAAAAAATATTGAAATTTTTAAAAAATCATAAAAAATAAAATACTCAACCAATAAATACAAGCATGGGCTTAATGGATTCATCTTAGTGAGAGGAATCCATTAAACCCAAAATCCCAATTAATTTTGGATAATTTTGGATTAATTTTGGTTTAAATGAAAATAATAAAACTCAAATTAACCTCAAACCATTCATCCAATTAATTTGAAACTTTGGAGAAATAAAATTAGGGTTAAGACACACATTAGGTAAATTTTCATAATTTATTACAAAGTAAATAAAAAGACATGGAATTTCCAACATTAAACCCTAATTTTAATGAAATAAATTAATTTTAAATCATAAAAATCATGAAAAGTTATGAAAATAACTAAAATCATCATAATAAACCTTAATGAACCTAAACACTTCATTAAAACTCTTTGAAATCCAATAAACCATAAAATGGCCTAATTGGGTAATTAATTGGATTAATTAACCTGAACTTAGAAAAGTCATAATAAATCAACCAAAACTCTAAAAATTACAACTGAACCCTCTATGGATTCATCTTCATAGAGGAATCTAAGAAAATTAATTTCTTAAATAATTTCTTCTAAGTTATGCTTAATTTTAGTTTTAGTGAAATAATTAAAATCTTAATTAAATTTTACAAAGTTTAAATTGGCAAAGAACCCCACTTACCATAAAAATTTCAATTCGAATTTACTTATAGAATGGAAGTTAACAAATTTATAAGCCTCTAGGTCAATTTAAATGCAACAATAAATCAAAAAATTACAAAAAATCATTAAATTTATAATATCAACTTGCAATATATTATCAACATCAAAACACATAGGTAAAGTTCTCTAACACTCTGAAGTGAAGAAACTTCATTAATTATAAACTTAGGGATTAATAAAATAATTAAGAATACAAAATTTAACTAAACTTGAGAGTTAATAATTGATTAAATCATGATAGATCCACTAATAAACTGGAATGTAGGATTCATTAACCTTTGAATTTAATAATCTCTTAACATTTGGATCCATTAAATCCATTTAAGTTAAGGTGTAATGTAGTTGCAAATGTAAATAAACCTAAAATAATATTCAAAAAATTATTTGAATTAAGAGACATTAACCTAAAATAATAAGTTAAATCAAATAAACTTAAAATGACATAAAAAGTTGAAAATGGCCTCGGATAGGTTTGATATCCAAGTAGCCAAGTATTTAATGTTTTTGGATCATTATTAGGAATAAAGATCCCATTAAATTTAAATGATAAAAATAACGATAAATAATTAAACTAACATTTCCTTTAAGCTAATTAAAGATAATTGAATCATTTTATTTAAGTTTATAATTCATGAATGTCAAAAAAAAAAATGAATGAAATCATAACTTGAAATAAATTACATTAATCTAAACTCATTAGCAAGCATAGGAATGTTAATGAAACAAATAAATAAAAATAATAAAGAGAATCAAAATAAAACCTAAATAATCAATAAAAAAGTATGCAAATGAAAAAAATAAATCATAAATTTGAAATATAATAAAATGATAACATTAAAATTAAGATATTAATTATGTTTATAAAAATTAAATAGACATAAACATTAATAGACATAAGACTTAATGAAATAATTAAGTTAAATAAATCTAATCACTTGAATCAAATCATTTGAATTAGTAATGAATGAAATTAATTCAATTAAAATTAAAAAAATCAATAAAAATAAACATAATCAAATGAACAATGAATCAAATAAAGTATGAAGATTAAGCTATAAAACATAAAATATTAACAAACATAACTTCAATAAAATGAAAGAATGAGATTACAACTTGAATTGATTAAGTTAATCTAAACCAATTACCATTAATAAAATGAATATATAAAATCAATCAAGTAAATTAAATAATTAAAACACATGAAAATAAATATATACTTAATCTAAACAAAATGAAAACTAAAATAATGAATAAATCAAATCATTTAAAGAATGAATCTTAATGCAAATCCAAATAAAAATTAAAACTTTATTCAAACTAAATCTAATTTAATAGAATTCAAGAAGAAGTCAATCAAGATACTCTGGATCTTAGTTTGACCCTTAGAATGAATCTTTACTTTAGGGAAAAGATTTCATTCTACTAGGATGTAGGATGCTGAATAGAATGGGTTCCATCCAAAGTGAAACTTATTATATTTTTTATTTTTGACAACTTAAATTTCATTTTAACATAAAATGAATCTAAAAATGGAAATAAAATTTTAAATTATTAAATAATTTAAATTTTAACCATCCATGATAAATCAAACTAATTTTATGATTAAAAGAAATAAAAAAAAAACAAAATTTTTCATAATTAGTAACATATGGTATATAGTCTAAACAGCAGAGGTCGTAGGGCTACTATTCCAAAGGAGGTTTTGATACCTCGAATCTCTGGTATAGCAATGATACATCCCTATGAAGAAAAATTATGAAAAGAAAAAAGTCTCAAAATTAAATTAAATTAAATATTAGAAATTTAAATTGAAAATTGAACTTAAAAAGACCTAATACTGCTTTACCACACAAAAACATTTTCTTCACAGACTAGAATATTAGGTCACCACCCCTAGATTCAGGTTAGGTCGATTTGTGATGTTCTGTGATATGATGTGATATTTTCTTATTTTATCGTGTAATATTTTAGACTAGATGGCTAGGATTGTTTGCCCGTTATACTGGATGGTAGGACATTCTTTTTAGAAGTAATGCTGTCTTTTGTAGGGATGTTGTGTTAAAAGGAATTGCCATAATAAATTATATATAAACGCTATTTTCTTGAAAGTATGCTTAAGTACCTAAGCATAGCCTAATAGGATAGGTAGGTTTGGCTATCAACTAATGTTAAGCCTATATGTTTACAAATATAACTGCTGGTATGCTATTTGCATTTCCTGATATTTATTTTATAGGGCTTAGGAATTTATTTTTGAATTTTAAATGTAAATTGAGCCTAAATTTAGGTTAGGATCTATCGGGTCTGAGAATAGTAGACATTGACTTTACTAGCTGGTGGTCCCCTATGAAGCCCATAAGAGATCCTTGAAGAAGGAGCCAATTCTAAAGAAAGACCCATAGATCTAGACTTGCAGTTATAGGCTGAACTATATAAGGGTAGAGCTTGGCTATTTATTTTTCTCTTTCTTCTAGGGTGTACAATAGTACCGCAATGGTCTATTCTTTTAATTTAAATTTTTCTTGATTTACTTTGGGTACATAATAGAATCAACCTGCTTTCTAGGTTTCTTTCTATGTTGTGTTTTTTATGATGAATGCTTGGATGTTAGACTCTTAGAAAAACTAAATTTTATACCCAACCTAAATCTAAACAACTTAAACAAAAATAAAAAAAATTGAAACTTCTCGCATAAATTAAAGCTCCAAAAATAACTTAAATTCAACTAGAAATAACTAGCTTTTGAGAATCCTGCTAGCATATTGTTCTAAATTCTTGAATTGGGCACTTTATCCATTACACATAAGGGGCATCTGACCTTTGATGATGACCACCTTCTTGGTGATATCTGCCTTCTATTCTTGATTTGACCCATGACCACTTCTAATTGCATCTCATTGTAGCCATAAATTGCATACTCCAAAAGCCTTAAATGAATTATGAGCCAAGATATAACATCTAAAATTTATTGCATTAGATAGGTACATATCATTCCTAACATGATCTTAGGGATTAATGAGTGAGTCTAGGTTCTTAGATTTCTTTCTAAAATACAACATCCTAGCCATCTTGCATTCATGAAACTTGATATCATGGATTTAAATATCACTTAGGTGGTGTTAGTTGACAGCCCTTACAGGTGGGTTATAAGTCCAAAAGAGTCAGGGATAAGCATTGAGAGAAAGAACCAATAATTCCCAAAAGTTAAACTAGGTCGAGCATTTAACTTATGTCAGAATTAATTATAGACTTATGATCTGAAGAATCATAGTAGAGTAAGTCTTAAACCCTAAACATTTCTATAGTATTATATTATTAGAATATAAGCCTTAAATCTCTACAAAATTTTTAACTCAAAATTTAATTTAAATTATAAAATATAAAACCCAATAGTAGGATAACTGAAATGTCTACTAGGCATCCCAAAATCTATGGACATTTTATACTTTATCTTATTTGGCTACCAAAAGAACTCCTTCTGCTTTACAGTGTTCCCTTTTAGAATTCCAAATTATGAATTTCCTCTAGAACTAGTTAAGAAATATATAGAGATAAATGTCTATTTCTTCAATCGAGAGTATTCTTAGGAAGAGATCCTTATTCCTAAGATGTAATTCACTATAAGGGCTTGACTTTGTAGGGAACCATGATCCCAATATAAAATGAACTTTATTTTACTTTTCTATGTAGTTTAAGGGAAGAATCATTGAAATATTAATAATAGCCTTATGAGTTTATATTTAAGTGATTAAATCCATTATAGGATAATATATTTATCTTCTGAGATAATATATTTATTCCTTAATGATTAATTTGATTACCTAAATAAGAAATTCCTTAATTATATGTCATGTTATTATCAAATCAAATGGTGATATACACAAGGTGTATAGTCAACATCTATCAATGCTTCTGGACACTTGATCCTTGATGACCATAAGTATCTCCTATTTAGTGTAAGAGGAGGACCCAAGAGTCCTATGAAGAATCTGGTGAAACCTACCACCTGTCTCCCTATTCACCATTCTAAAATTTTCTTGCTTTCATAAGCAAAAGGGTGAGGTGGAGAACTCATAATTCAAGACATATCCTCCTCTCCCTCGATTGCAAAAAGAGGGTGGAATCTGCTACCTCCTAAGAGAGGGAAGTATCAGAAAGAGTATATCCATCCCTTTCCTTAGCCAACTCTATTTTTATCATCTCCTTTTTCTTTCTTTCTTTTAGGGCTTGACTTTTGAGTTTCCTTCCTTTATTTTTTTTTCTGACTTTTAGTCATTTGATGAGGCTAAGAAGTGGATCCTACTTCAAAGGTGCTAGGGAAGAAGGAAGCAGGTAATGTCTATATAGCAGGTAATTTAATTTTCTTTGGGACATGACCCACCTGGATCCTCTCAGTGACCAAAAATCTGATCACTCAAAAAAAACACCTTCGCAGATGTGCTCCTCCATCTTTAGTGGGATGGGTAGGAGTATGTTTTCTCGTGAGATAGATTGACATATATTCAACCAGATTTTCCTTAACATCATGTTACAATTTATTTAGATATAGGTTCTACTTCTTATAGATGCAAGCCTACATAGTTAGTTACCCCTCTTACCATAGTATGAGAGCACTCTTGATTATGATTGGAAACAAACATATCTATATGATATGCATTTTGTGTCTTAGAGGTGTGTGTGACATAGATGACTGTCATGTAGAATTTGCATAGCAAATAAAGATATTGAGCATACATCCCTTTGGAATTCAAGAATATAACTTAAATATTTGCATAATGAAAAATGCAATTTGTCAATTCATAGCATAAAATGAATAATGAGTGAGGTTATCATTTAACTTAAAGAATATATTGTTTGGGGTGCGGTATGATAAGACACCCAATCAAGATCCCATAGTTTTGTCATCCCAAACTATCAAGGTCTCTGATCTACTTAGTGAGGGAAATTTTTTCTGATCAAACAATCCTTATCAGCAGCCATGGGTTATGTCATCCAAGGTGTTCTTGTAGACCTTAGGTGATATTTATCTAAGGGGAGATATTTAAGTCAACCTTAGCAGCCATGGATTAATAGTTTGCATTTAATTTAAGTTTAATTATTTTCATTTAAACCTAGATTAACCTAAAATTGCCCAAAATTAATTGGGGATTTTGGGTTTAATGGATTTCTCTCACTGAGATGAATTCATAGAGCCTTTATTTGCATTTTTGGATGAGTATTTTATTTTTGTATGATTTTTAAAGTTTTGATATTTTTGATAATTTTTTAAATTATAAATCAAATTTTACCATTTTAAATGGTCGGTGCCACATGGCGTTGATGCGGTGTTATTTTTCATGTGGTGCAGGGCCATTTGGATAGTCGGATCCATGCGAATCTAGCTCAAAAGGACACCACCTAGGATTGGTTACGATGGTCTGATCAAAGATCAGACAGTTAGGATTTACCTCACAATTTCTATAAGATTTAAATAAAAATTTGCAACTAAATTGAAAACATCCATTCCTAATAGAAGGAACAAATGGCAGAGATTATATCTTCATTAATGATGGTGAAAGTTGAATGTCATTTGTCAAATCGAGGTGATATATGATGATCTAACTGATGAAATCACTCAATCTCAATTGTAAATTCTCAATTGTAAATACAACATGAACTAAAATGGAATGCATCTATATAGCTTGATCTCACTTGACATCAAGTTCATTTTAAAAAGGACCAAAATCGAATACATAAAGGGTCAGTTTGATTCCATACCTCGTTGACAGCAGTCTCTAGCGGTGGGGATGATTTGTAAAACTTCATGGGAGCCTAGCAAAGCTCTAGGAAGGATAAATTGAATTTTCTCTCATGAATTGGTCTATGGACAAAGCTATGCTTGTTTTTTTGATGAATTTGGTTGAACTTTGGCTTGTCGGCGATGTGGGGATCGAGGAATGGGTGTGCTCTCCTTCATTTTTCTTTTGGACGTGATGGAAGGCTCAAACTTGCTTGGTGAAGGCTCTCTTCCTTTTCCACTCTTGGACGAGAGCTATATATTATGGGAAGTCCACCATGGCTAGCCAAGTGATTGTCACCCTTGGAGGCTAGCTCCAAGGGGTGGTCAGTTGATTGGGAATATTCAAAGACAAATAAGGTGAAGAGTGGAGGTGAGGGAACAATCCAAGACAAATATCTTGAATTATATCACTTAAGCATCACTTTCTTTTGGCTTAATCTAGCTTATTCCGTTTGATGGATTGAATTTATATTTAAGTTTCAATTATGTTTTTTTAACCATTTATGATGTCCCCAATTAATGAGCTTCATGGAATTTGGAATTGATTGTTTGCTTATTTCAACACTTGACCCATTATGGCTTAAATGAATTTGGTCTATTATAATTGAGTCAAATGACTTTATTGACTCAATCATAATATATTTAGCTTTTAATTATCTTAATCCAAGTTTTTGAAATAATTTAATTTAATTGAATTTCATTTTGTTTTGGGTTTAAAATCCACTTTGGCCTAATTTGGGCTTAATTAGTTAAGATTGGTCTAATTATCTCAAATAACCATATTAGTCTAATTAATCCAAATAATTGATTAATTTATGTTTAATAATGATTTTTAAATAATTTTAGATAATTAATTTGGGTTGATTTGAATTGAATTTAGATTTGAATTCAATAAGGTCCATTTAGGCCTATTTAGATCAAATGTTCTAATTAACCTAATTAAGGCTTTATTAGATTTATATTCATTCAATTCATATTTAAACATGTTTATTTTATTATTTGAAACCTTTGAAATACTTTAGTTTGGAATTATGGTGTGTTGAACTTTAACTTGGTGGGACCCACATAAGTCAACCCTATGCTCAATGGTTGACTTTCATTTCGATTTGACTCCATTTATGTTCATGACATGAATTTTATGCTTTTGGTTAGATATGATTTGAATTTATTTTGATTTTATGTGAATTTCTTTGGGTTCAAGTGAGTTTGAACTTAAGTAGGATAGTTGGGTTAGCCATCCTTATAACTTTAGCCTAAGATCAATTAAATTTAATTTTCAATTGAAATATGTTCAAATTAATTATTTGCTTAGATTTGGGTTGGGTTTGGATCCAGCTAATTCGATTATGTTGAGTCAAACCCTAGGAGAATCCATTAAGTCACTAAGCATAGTGATCTAAGTGCTTAAATGAGGAAGCTCCTAATCTAAGATTAGGTATCTTAATTCCTAGTTTTAGAAATGATGTTAACCTCATTCAAAACAAAGGCCAACATGATAGTATCCACTTTTCTAATCAATTTTAGAGAATAATGATGAACTTGAAATAAGATATAACATATCATCCAATTTAGGTATATAAAATATATATTTTATTGTGATCTTATTCACTATTCTGCTGTCAATACACATCCTCCAAGTTCTATGTTTCTTAAGAGTTAAAAGAGCAGGTACAACTAGGGGTGTCAAAAATTGACTCGACATGATAACCTGACTCGAACCTAACTCAAAATATTTGAGTTCAGGTTGACCTAAATAATATTTGAGTCACATTCGACTCCAAGAAATTGACCCTTTTAATAATTTGGATCAAGTTCAATTGACCCACTAACCTGAAATTAATCAAATTTAAACCTGCCAATTAGGATTTGACTCATTTTGATCCACAAACCTCAAAATTGACCCAATTTTTACCTATGAACCCAAAATTTGACTCAATTTTGATCCAATTTTGACCTAATGCATGTATAAATAGATCATTTGGGTTATGTTTGGGTCAAGCAGGTTGAAGGTGGGTTGGGTTCGGGTTTATATTTTTAACCCCTTTAATAAATGGGTTGGGTTCAAGTTAAGCCTATTTATGTCGGGTCAATTTTTGGTCAGACCCGAACCTTACACACCGACTAGAGTTGACACCCTTGGGTACAACATAAGGACTAAGACTTTCTTATATACAACTCTTCTTTAGGAGATCATCTACTTGTTGTTTTAACTCCATATGCTCTATTGCATTCATCCTATAATGAGGTAAATTTAGTATTTGATAACTAGGAATCAGATTTATAGCATGTTGAATATCCTTTAATGGTGGTAACTCATTAGGTAAGTTATTAGGAATTAAATTAGTGAATTCAAATAATATATTTAAGACCACTGTGAGTATATTATGATCCTTAGTATTAATAAAGAGTTTTTTGAAGGTATAAGATAAATAATGAAGTAGGTTAATTGAATTCTAGCTAAGCATCCAAACCCTAAAATTTTAATTTGATTTCTAAAAGATTTACATGTATTAGGATGTATATCAAAAGTATCCTCCCCATCATTGAATGATGATATCCCTATCAATTGGAGTTTTGCAGTCCTCCCATGATTGGGTTTGGGATGAAGCTTATAATTGGGTTTATGAGGAGGTGCGGTAAGAATTCTATGAGGGGGAATAATTGGCCTCTTTTTAGTAGACAATATATGGAATAACTTCCTTGTTTTCTCATTATGCTTGAATATGTAAGTGTTTTCAAGTCCATAATGGCTCACATTCAAGTCATAAATCCATGGTCTTCCTAATAAAATGAGTTATTCCCAGTAGAATAACATCACACCAAAATTTGATCATTATAAATAACTATCTTAATTAGAATAAGACATCTTTTACTGGTAGATTGGGATGTGTGCTTTATCCAATTGACTTGGAATGGTTTTAGGTGAGGTTCCATTGAAAGATTGGTTCTAGTGATAGCATGGGTTGATATGACATTCATAGCACTGTCTCCATCTAATACTAGTTTACACCTCTTCTCTTTATATAGAATATACACTGAGAAAATATTCCTCCTTCTCCAATCTTATTTTTTTCATGAAGCTGTCGTACACCTCATAATTGATATTGGATTATCTATATTTGGATCTACTTCTTCATCAGATAAGGGTGTATCATCATATATCTCTTCAATATCCACTTCTTCATTTTCTTCTTCTAAATCTTCTAATTCATTTAGGAACATGGTTTTTACACTACATTGGTTCTACATATGACCCTTCTTATGACATTTAAAGCTAACTATCTTTTTAACATTTTTATAAGTAGTTTCATTGGGGTTTACTTTAGAATGATTGTTCAATGTAGAAGGATTAGGTCTAACAATAGGCTTTTGAGGTTGAGATGTAGGTGGATATTTAGACAATTTTTGAGCCTTCATTTTAGATGTGGATGCAACTTTCTTGCATGTTTCTAGAAGTAAAGCATAGTGAAAGGCATCCTCTAAGGTCTAGGGATCATGAAGCTCTACTTCATTCCTAACTTAATATAATGATAGATTTGTTAGCTAATTGCAACTGTTGATCAGTAAATTGGGTTCTAGCTAAGTCCTCAAATGTATTCATATATTCCACTACTAACATTATTCCTTTCTTAAGAGTAGTCAATTGTCCATGGAGTCTTTTATCATGATTTTTATGATAATATTTTGCTCTTAGGATTTCTTTCATTTCTATCATGTCATGAGATTTCTATTGTATCTTTTATCTTTAGCTAAAATGTTATTTCAATCGATCTTAGCATGACCTACTAGTTTATTTTAGTAAATATTGTTCGTTGGTAATCATCAATATGGTCCTAATTAAGAAATCTTGCATTTGGATTAACAAATCTAAAAATTTATTGGGATCATGAACAATATCATATGTTGGGGCTTCTATTTTAACTTGTTTCATAGGCTCATGTAATTTAATCGACCCTAAGATGGTCTTATCTAAGGGGGTTCCTTAGGTTTGGCCTTCTCGCAAGATACTTATCTCTAGGAAGTTCATTATTTTTCCCTCCTACGGGCTCTAAGTCATCTGGATGGGGCATAGTTGGTGGGGGTTTAAAGCTCTTCCTCAAGGTTTGAATTTGTGTAGTCAGATTCATGAGTAGGTCTTCTACCTTAGTGAATTTCTATTCACTTCTCATGGAAATCTCATCTTATCTTCTAATTAAGGCCTCTAATTAGTCCAAACTAATGAATTTAAATGGTAGATGTAAACACAAAGATACAATATGAACTTCAAATGATAATTTTAAATATGAGAAAAAGGAGATTTAAACTTAACACAAAATGAGATGCATAAATTTCAAAATCGACGCCCTTCAATAAACACAAGGAACACTTGGATACTACAAAATATTGAACACACTTAGAAAAGAAATAAACATAAAATATCTAAGGATATTTTGATTTTTATGTAAGGTTGGTATCTTGGTAGGCTCTTTAGTGAACTCTTCCTTACTCAAGTTGTCACTCAAGTATGATGGCTTGAAGTTAGGTTAAATAGGGAAAGGCTATGCTTTAAAAGTAGAGACAACTAGTTGGTAGTAACACAAATATTTATAGAATTATCTACCCCATGAAGTTAGCATGCATTTCCAAGTAAAATCACTAATTTTGTAAAGGAAATTAGTCAAAATCCAAAATACATACTAACATTACTTGAATTTGATATGAATTATCTACAAGCACTTTGTTCACACCTCCAAACCTTAGGCTCTAATATTAAAATTGATGTCCAACGAACACTATCATGGATGTATGAAAAAAGAGTTACTCCAATATTCTTCCACTCACTAAAGTAGAAGAAGTCTGAAGTTGTTCTACTTACCAAAGTAGAATTGCAATGAAGGATTACGAATCCCTCGGATGACCTACCACCAAGCTCCAACCAACAGTTTTTTCACTCAAATTTTGCACACAAAAGTCAAAAGTTCTTTATTACGTTAGAAATTGAGTTTAATAGGTACAATATCCAAGGGATGCATCTCTTGGAGAGAAAGCCACCAAAAAACTAAAAAAAAAGGTTGAAACTATCATTTCACAATGTCATGGTGCCACGAACTAATGCCGCAGTGCCATAGTCTTGAACTAAGTTGCCACAAACCAGTGCCATGGTGCCACAGTACTACATTGAGGTGCCATAAACTCAGCACCAAGGCGCTAGCTTCTCAGTTCCCACACACTAAATTCTACAAAGTGTAGCGCCGAGAAACCAAATCCACACCTATGAAATTAAATACATAAACTCACATGTTCTCAACTATAACTCTAATACAAGACTTACACATGATTAAATATACCCATTACTACATAATGTAATACATGAGATATAAATCCATATATAAAGTCTACTAAAAGTTCTCTTTGAGTTCATACTTTGGCTTGTGACCTAATGACATGTCATTTTCTCTTTTGAAGTGTTACATTACTCACACTCAAACTCACTCTCATCATATCAGAAAGATGACTTTGACATTATTTCTAAGCTCATGAGATCACAGTGATTGATCATCCATGAAAGTCAATACTCACAAAGATGGATCATTTAAAAAGATTGTTAAAATGAACAATGGATTTAAGTGAGATCAATATCTCGTGTCTACCTCCTATGATGATTAAGGCATAAGTTCTCACTAACTTCCTTATAGATATCAATGTCTCAATTTGCTTGAAGTAATTATGATAATTGTATGTTGATGAATCTTCAAGAAAATAAAGAATGGGAGCTGGCATTATATTGAGAAGCCTAGTAGGAATTAGGATCACTCAAATAGTACATGCCAAGTTTCAAGTGACCAACAATAAATGAGGGTTAAAGCATTATTTGTTGGACTTTGATTCACACAAATACTCATCATCATGCAGTTGTAACTCTTTTAGATTCATAGCTTATAATGAATCAAATTATTAGAGATTATGAAGTGGGAGGATAGTCTTGTAGAAATATTTACTTAAGGTTAAGATAGAAATTTAAAATCTTAAATACCTCAAAAGAGAATGAGCCCTGTGAAAACTAACTTGCCTATCTACAATCAAGAGCAAATAGACTTGGAGAGTAATAGATCCCTAAAATTTATATTTAAAAGATTTGTTTATTTTTATTAGTTATTTTTCTATAACTCTTTCGATATATCTAGATCACACTTTATTTAAATTTATAATTGGTTAGATCACAACTAAATAAAGTATGGGTAGTAAATAAAATAACAACATAAAGCCTTATTTCAAATAAGATATTATCAATTAAAAGCAATACAGTTCCACAAATCTAAGTTATAGAACACTTAAGCTATTCATTAAAAAATATAGAATATTTACAACATCCATAAACATTAAAATACAACTATAGATAAAATCAAGAGTAAAGAAAAAAAGAATTAGGGATTTACTTCTAATTTTGACCTATTGCAAACATCTTCTTCTAATGGATCTACTCTTTCTCTCTGTCCACATACTCACACACTAAACATAGGAAACACACTCACAAAAATCCATTTTAAATGCAATTAAATATGTACTTATACTTGTCGCATCCCCCTCTTTATTAATAAACATGTCCCATCAATGTTGGTTTCAAAACTGCATATGTATCTCTTTAATTTGATGACTAAAATTTCTTAAAACTACATATGTCTAGCTGTAGCACCACAGAGCCTAATTATAATGTTGGACTATCTGTCATTCTACTTAACAAATGAAGGGATGTAGTGACATGGTGCCAATCTTTCAATGCTAATGCATTCAGGTTACTATCATCATACATTTTAGGCTTCTGCTAACTTCTTTTAGTGAAATGATGTTGCTCTTCAGTGCCATACCACTAGGTTTAATGTCTTATGATCAAAATCTCTGGCAATTATAGTGCCTTGGAGTTTATGATCTAGCACTATGGTGTTGGATTCTCTATCTTTGTAGTCAATTTCTTCAATAAAGTTGTTGCAGTGCAGCATTGCACAACATTTAAGCACTACCCCTTGAATGTATTAATTTTGTTCATTTTCCCTAAATAAGATATTCTTTCCAAAAATACTACAAAACTATTAAAAACCATAACTTAATTCATTATACATAAAAATACTAAAAAAATTAATAATTAAATAGTTTTTTAATTGATTAACTTTATAGAAGGAGTAGAAGGTAAATGATTCTTTATGGTATCTCCTCCTCCTTAAAGAAAGACTCATTCACCTCTGACTCATCACTCTCATGGTGAATTGAAGAAGGAAAGTCTACCAGCTTCTCATTCAAATCACTAAAGTGAAACTAGGCACTTTGGTGATAGAGAGAGCTAATGCTACCAAGTCCTTTCTCGATAAGGGGAACTGTGCTCATAAAAAAAACTCAAAGCCACTAAGTCATTGTTTGAAGGAGCCACTTGGGAATAAGAGATAATAGGGAATGCTTCTACTAAAGTATCTCCTAGATTACAAGAACCAATATCATGAATTCCTAGTAAATAAACTTCTATAAGGAAGCTACTCAAAGTATCATTCTCTAGAAGGGAAACTACTAATGAAGTAAATGCACTTCCTCTTCACTTGGATGATGTCCTAGTAACTCACTTATGATGAGATGAATGCTCATCTCAATTCTATTTGTGTGATTATGAGAACCACTTGCGTGTGCTGGCACTACCCATCATCCCTCTTAATGGACTCATTAATACTCATTATGTTAAGCTATAAGTACAAAGGAACATAGTTAAATTGTTATTAAAAAACTAATAATGTTATATTAAAAAATAAGCTATATATCATGGAGAGATAATCTTCTATCAACCTATATTGAGATGGAGTCCTTACCAGCATGTACTAAAACCATCCACCATTGAAGGAGAAGAGGACACTCCTCCATAATCTTATTAGTATCACTCATCATTCTTGGAGTCTCTCTTTTAATAGGAGGAAAAGCAATAGATTTCATAACCCCCTTTCCATGGTGCTTACCATAATATCATTAATGGCACTCACTTTTGTAAGCTATTTTAAGCCTCTTCGCTTGGTAAGTGTGGCATCTATAGCCAGTATTGGCACTACATGGGTTGATAAACTTGGCTTAATAAGAGGCACCATACTAATTTCTCTTTTGAGTACCTTCTAGACTTTCTTTTTCATATTTTAGATATCTAACTAGAGCTCAAGTCTGAATGTGAAAAGTGGAGGTTGCGATAGGTAGTCGACAGCCAACATAAAACTTGTCAAAATAATTATGACATGAATCCTTTAAATCATTGTGATAATGCTAGGGGTCCCCTGGAAGTGACGCATTGTATGGCTTGAATACAGTGAAAAATGTGCAAGGGCCGCTGCATCGGTGATCGGGTGTAGTGTAAAATAAGCAAGGGTTCCTACATTATGGATGGATGCGGGAAAAGAAGTTAGTCCATGAAACTATAATTAGGTTAGGATCTTGGAATATAGGTACTCTTACAGGTAAATTAATGGAATTAATAAATTTTATGGTTCATAGAAAGATAAATATTTTATGTGTTCAAGAAACTAAATGGGTTGGGGAGAAGGCCAAGGAGATTGCTAGTTTAGGTTTTAAACTTTGGTATTCAGGTAGAAGTCAAACTCAAAATTGTGTCGGTGTGATTATAGATAAAAGTTTGAAGGATAATGTTATACATATTAATAAATGTGGAGATAGAATTATAATTTTAAAGATTATTGTTGATACTAAGGTTATCAATGTTATAAGTGTTTATGCTCCTCAAGTAGGTTTGGATGTAAGCTCCAAAGAAAAATTTTGGAATGAATCAGAGGGATTAATACAAAAGATATCTTTCGAAAAAAAGTATTTATTGGAGGAGATTTAAATAGACATGTTGGTAGAGTGGTAGAAGATTTTAAAAGTATTCATGGTGGTTATGGATTTAGAGTGACTAATGAAGAAGGTAGGATTATATTATATTTTGCCTTTCCTTATGATTTTGTAGTTGCTAATACTTTATTTAAGAAAAGAGATGAACATATTATTACTTATAAAAATGGATGTAGTAAAACACAGATTGATTATTTTCTAATAAGAAAAATAGATATTTTAGATTGTAAAGATTGTAAGGTCATTCCAAGTGAAAGTTTAAGTACTCAACATCAATTATTAGTTTTAGGTTTTAAGATGAAAGATTGTAAGAGAAAAATAAATCCAATTATTGTCCTAGGATTAGATGGGGGCACTTAAAGGACACAAATAAAAATATTTTTAAGAGCAAGCTGCAAGAGCTTAGAATTTGGGATGTTCATAAAGAAGCTAATGTTATCTAGGAAAAAGTAGCAAGTGAAATTAAGCAAGTTGCTAAAAATGTGCTTGGAGAATCATAAGAAAAAGCTTCTTTTAATAAAAATAATTAGTGGTGGACTCAGAGTGTGCAAGAAAAGATAAGAAATAAGAAGCATTGTTATAAAACTTGGTTTAGATGTAAAAACTCAAAGAATTAGGAAAGATATAAAGTGGTTTGTAGAGATTCTAAGAAAGCAATATAATACAAAAAAAATTTAGCTTTTAGTAATTTATACAATTGATTAGATACCAAAGAAGGTGAAAGATGTATGTATAAGTTAGCCAACCAAAGAGATAGGAGAAGTAAAGACCTAGTTCAAGTGAGGTGTATTAAGGATGAAAATAATAAAGTGCTTTTCTTAGAAAATGATATTGAAAATAGGTGGATGAGGTATTATGATAAACTTTTCAATGAACGATCCGAAATTATGATGTATTTTAGCAACCTTAATACCTTAAAAAAAATAGAAAATTTTATTTTTATCATCGTATTAGTAAATTTGAAGTTAGAGAAACTTTAAAGAAAATGAAATGTGGAACAAAAGTAGGACCTGATGATATTCCAATAGAAGTATGGAAATGTTTAGAATATCAAAGAATTTCTTGGCTTACAAATCTTTTTAATGTTATTTTAAAGAATAAAAAGATGCCAAATGAGTGGAGAAAGAGTTTGTTGGTTCCTATATTTAAGAATAAAGGTGATGCACAAGAGTGTGCAAATTATAGAGGAATTAAGTTAATGTGTCATACATTAAAATTATGGGAGAGAGTAATTGAGCATAGGTTGTGATGTGATACAAAAGTTTCTCACAATCAGTTTGGTTTCTTGCCAGGTAGATCTACTAAGAATGTTATACATTTTTTAAGAGGTTTGATGGAGAAGTATAGAGAAAGTAAGGAGGATCAACATATGATATTTATTGATTTAGAGAAAGCTTATGATAAAGTTTCAAGAGATGTTCTTTGGGGAGTTCTAGAATAGAAATGAGTTAATATTGGTTATATTCAAGTCATTAAGGATATGTATACTAGAGCTGTTACTTGTGTCCAAACACAAGGAGGATTGAAAAAATATTTTCCTATTTTAGTTGAATTACATCAAGGATTAGATTTAAGCCCTTATCTTTTTTACTTTAGTTATGGATGTTTTTACTAGGCATGTACAGAAAGATGTACCTTGGTGTATGCTCTTTACTGATGACATTCTTCTTATTGATTAGACTAGAGAAGGAGTCCAAGAGAAACTTGAATTATGGAGGTCAACTTTAGAGTCTAAAGGTTTTCATTTTAGTAGATCTAAAATTGAATATATGGAGTGTAATTTTAGTTGTAGAAGTTCTAGTGGTAGTGTTGGGACATTAGGTGAACAAGTCATTAATAAGAGTGAGCGATTCAGATATTTAGGCTCTATTATTTAGAATGATGGTGAAATAAATGGAGATGTTATTAGTAGAATTCAAGTTAGATGGTTGAAGTGGAGGAATGCATCTGGCCTGTTGTGTGATAGAAAAGTTTCACTTAAACTTAAGAGAAAATTTTTTAAGATGGTGGTAAGACCTACAATGACTTATGGTGCAGAATGTTGGCCAATAAAAGAGAAGCATAAGACTAAGTTAAGTGTTATAGAGATGAGGATGCTGAGGTGGATGAGTGGCTTTACTCTTAGAGATAAAATGCAAAATGAGTATGTTCAGGAAAAAGTTGGAGTAGCTCTAGTGGTAGATAAGATTAGAGAGAGTCACCTTAGATGGTTTGGCCACATAAAGCATTGGCCGTTCGATGACCCAGTTAGGAGAGTAGATGCATTAGATTTGCCTTATGTTAAGAAAGGTAGAGGTAGACCTAAAAAGACTTAGTTAAGATGTATTAAAAAATGACCTTAGTATACTTGAATTAAATGAGAATTTGACACATAATAGGACACAATAGAGATGAAGGATTCATGTAGCCAACCCTAGTTAGTGAGATAAAGGCTTGTTGTTATTGTTGTACCTAGAGCTCAACAATGTTAATATCACCATAATAATCTCTCTTGGATGTCATGTTGAACACACAAATAGTTGGTCAGCAATTAAAAAGGACTGCCAACAAGAGCATGAAATGACCTAATGGAGCAGTAATAACTAGCTCAAGAGCACAACTACCCTTTTATATAGCCACAAAGCATGAAAAGTGCTAAAAGGGGAGGTTAAGTCAAACACGATGTGACAAATATATATATATAATTTTTTTGTCAAACTTCTTGATAATGGAATTAATGATTAATATATGTTTTCATTCTTTTTCCCTTTCATGAGTCACCTTACAAAGAATAGAAAAATTAGTTAGATAAATGTATTCTCATTAAGTGCAGAAGAACTTAGTAGAAGGATTAGTATGAAGTGCACTTAGTGATGAGTACTAGGGCCCATGGAAAACATACTCATTAGCCATCTAGGGAACTCACCGCTTCATTAGAGAGTATGTGAAGGAATCTTCCTCAGCCAAACAACCGATGCTAAATTTTTTATTTTCATGGGTAATCACGTCAAGGAACTCATAACTCAATAGATAACACTTGTCAAACTATCAAAAGCATAAGTGAGTCTATTCACATTATAACTAACAAATGGCTTTTAAAAACTAACATGTTATTTTTGTTGTACTTGGTTGTTTATTTTTTATTTACCTTGCCTTGAGTCTTGTATTTTTAACTTGATATTATGTTTTTTAGTGTAAGAACATATGTGAGCTTTATTCTCTTTGAGAAAATTTTCTTTGTGCCTCTTATGAGGGAGTGGCATTCTTCTTACCTTGAAAGAGAAGGAGAGTGGGTATAGGATTTCTCCACTACATGTGAAGGAGAAAGGCTTATCCATGATGGCAAGTTATGCTGAAGGAGAGATAGTGGATTTTTGAGGAAGACTTAGAGACTGAGCATAGGTGAGTTGATTGAACTATTGTAAATCTTGTGACACACATTTCTTTTCTTTTTGTTTACTACACTCTTACCTTGATTGGATTGATGTGTTTTTCTTTTATGCTTAATTTTTTATTTTTCTTTATTTAAATAATTCTAATAGCACATAAATTCAACTCCCTCTTGGGTGTGCCAATACTTACAAGTGATATTTGAGTAGGTTGTTTGTTTCATAATATAAGAACTTCAAGCAGATCCACCAATGGCACATCTATAAAATAGAAACACATAGAAGGGTACTCTATTACCTGACCACTACTTTTTGATGATATTTAATTTGAATTTTAGAAGATTAACATATCTACTCTTATTCAATCATTGATTGATGTATGTGGAATATGATTGAAGTGAGATATTCACCTCCTCATCAGATTGCTAATGGCAAACAAATTAAACTCTTTTGAACTCATGGTCATTAAAAGAGAGGGAATTAGCCCAATTAAATTCCAAATATTTAAATTGCTTTTTTTGTGCTTTAAAATCTGAAGACTATATGCATGTTTCTACTTGCAAAATAGGTAAGAGAATTTAGAAAAATCTATGTATCACTTATGTAGGAATAAATGAAGTTAAACTAACTCGTATCAATATGCTTTTACATGATTATGAGTTATTTTGTATGTTACCTCATAAATCAATTTATGATATGTATACACGCTTTATGAAAATAATTACTTAATTATTTTCTTTGGGAAGAGAATATACTAATGCTAAAAAAGTCAATAAAATAATGCAATGCTTGCCTAAGTCTTGGAATTCCAATTTTGCTCCTATCTTTGAATCCAAAGATTTATCTATTTACTCGATTGATTTACTTGGCTCACTTAATGCTCATGAGAAAAAGATCTTGCAAAGAAGCACTAATGTAGGTGATAGGAAAAATGAGAAAAATCATTGTGCTTAGAACTAATACATCTAATTGTAGAAAAGAAGACATCAATATTGATGAGAATGAATTTACACTTCTATCTAGAAAATTCAAAAACTTTCTCAAGGATAAGAATAAGAGATTTATTAAAAAAAAGCAAGGTTAAATTAAGAACTTTTTTAAAGTTGCTGTGAATGTAAAAAACCTAAGTCACATTAAGTGGGAGTGTCCTTCACTCAAAAACAATATTTAGAAGGATAAACAAGAGAAAAGAGAATATGAAGAAAATAATAAGGACACAATAAGCCTCTAGGATTAACTCTACTTCAGTCTTTTCTGAAGTCGCTGACGAAGAAGCCCCAAACTTCTGTTTGATGGCTAAAGATGACTCTACGATACTAATGATGATCAGGTAAAATATCTTACTTATGATGATCTTTTGAATTTTTGTGATGAAGTGCATGTCACATTCAAATCTTGAAAAGAAAATATTCATCTTTAAAGAACAATTTCATCTCTTTAAAAAAAGGCTCATAGTACATTTTTGGAGGAACATGAAAAGTTAAAAATTAATTACAAAGAATTGAAAATTCAAAAGACTAAAATGGAACATGATTTAGAAAAATTATACCTTCTTACATGTTCTAATGAAACTTTAAAAAGGAGCTTAAGGTCTATAAAATGAACACATCCATTCTAAAAATAGAAGTTAAAGCTAATAAGTTCATGCATTCATTTCCGAATATTAATTATTTCTCTTGTAGTAGTTTTGGACATATTGATGATCTATGCATGAATCATTTATATTTAAATTTAGCATATGCATAGATTCCATAAACTCACTCAAATCTCTATGACCCAAGTAAGTCTGGGTTCCTAAATTTCTACCTGAAATCTATTTTGTAGACATGCCTTCACTCAAATTTTGGTTGAAGCTTGTGGTATTTGGACTATGGGTGCTTGAAGCATATTCACTGAAGATCAATAGTGGAGAAAAGATCAATTAAAAAAAAATTTCTAACTCTTAAAGCACTCAAATCATAAACCAATAATATTAAATTTTGTTTTGAAAGGACCTTCATCTAAACCTCGTATTGCATGTTTTTTGGTTTAATATTCTTATGAAAAATATTTTTTGAAAGTTTGAATTCTAAAGAGCTTGGAAAGAAGAATTCTTATTTATTACATTTTGATGATGATATCTTAAGATCTAAATAAAATTTGAGTTTGGAAGAATATGAGAATATAAAGGAGAAATTATCTAGAGATTTTGCTAGTAATATGATCTAAAATTGCTTTAGAAAATGCATTAGAAATAACCTTGATGTTCATTTCTGATGAATTTAGAAATTAAATCAATGATTTGTAGCTAATCTAAGGGTGATTGAAAATTTCAAAAATTAAATTTGATGATTTAAAAGTTAATTGGATTGTGACTATATGCCAAATTGAAACTTTTTATTTTGCATCTTTTGTTTGGAAATCAATACTTATAGTTGTTGATTTTAATGTTGCTATTTGGATGTTATTGAAGCAAAAAAACCACTTGAATTTAAAAGATTATTATACTTTAATTCTTGTTAAATCTATATTGATCAAATAATTTATTGTTGTATGAAGAATCTCTTAATAAAAAAGTAAGAAATTAGAAGAAAAGAATCAGGGGTGCACTCTTAAATAAATCAAAGGGTTGATCATGATGGTTGGATGTATAATCAATGTGACCCTCATGTGCCTTTGTGATCGACTAAGTAAGAATTTTGTTGGGTAAGTTGGATATGGCCTTATAGCTTAGGGCTTTCTCATTCATTTGAATATATATTTCTGCTTCTTATTATTGCATTCTTGTTTTCCACTCTATTTTATTATTTTTAATTCGAGCATGTATCCTTATCTTATTTTATTATTTCTCTCTCTTTTAGTTTTTTTACTACATGGTTCTTCTACTTTACATATTTTTTATTTTCTTTAATTCTATTTATTTTGTTTAAATAAAGAAAAGGTGAGAAAGAAAATTGCTAAAATTATATTGAATGATATCAATCATACTGTACCGTTTATTGGTCTGATCATTAAAATAGGTAAGTATATTGAACCAATGATCCATTATTAAATAGATCATATTAGATAATTTATGATCATATTGTATGGTATGTTTGTAACAGGATGATTGCCCCAATCAAACTAGCCGTTGATCTAACCTTAGGTTGATTAATGTTGCCTAATCATAATGTATGGTTTGATAATCATATGAGATGAATGATTCAATCAACATAGTCATTCAAATGACCGTTGGGATGGTCTAAATTTTGCAAGATGATTCTGTAATCACGCTGTATGATTATCTCCATCAAATCTAGTAGTTTAGCTGATCGTTGGAACGATCATAGACGTCCTGTATGAACCATGGTTCATAATATATGATCGTCCAAAGACTATATACATATGCATCATCTCTCATTTTATTCTTATCAAACCTTCTTTTCTCTTTACTCCTCTTTATTGAGTTTTGTGTGTGTACAAAGCTAGTCCAATTGGAAATGAAGAGAGCTCATAACAATAGTATATAAAGTTACTTTTGATTAGAGGAGGAGGAACCTACATATAAGGAATACAAGGAATACGGGATCACTGATTCAAAGCCACTTGCACAAAATAAGTTATCATTCTCCATTTATGATCTTTTGCAAAACCTCCATTATATTTCTCATCTCCCTAGTCCATCCCTTCTATTCTAAGCTACTTTTTGAATTTTAGCCAACCTTGCCATAAATTTTGATCAAACTATCCTTTATTCCTGAGTTTACAGTAGGAAAATTTCTATCATAGATGTTGACCTTCACCACCACCTCCACATCTCAAACACCAATCCATCTATCCATAATATAACAAATGACCCAAGTTTTAACTAGATCATTATTAATGAGGTCATTAGAAACTCATCCCTTCACCAACATCAACCTTTGGTTAGTGGCCTTGTGCTTAACACTGGTGTTATTGAACAAATGCTAAGACATAATGTCATTACTAAAGTTGGTGACCACGTCAACATCAAACCTATCCTTTATATTATCATTTATTTTTGCATGACCCACACTTAGTTCAATGTGGCAGACCTTTTGATTTGTTATATTGAAAATCTCATAATCATTAGGAACCCAAAATCTAAATAGAAGTATATTTTTCCATTAGGACAGATGATTACCTATCTACTTGAGGTGAATACAACATTTTCTTTCCTAAGGGGCCAAACCATATTCCTTCTCACTTTACAAATCACTCTGTTCACACATTCTAAAGTGAGAAGGGTGGCAGCTAAGTCATAATAAAGGCTCAGGAGGAAGAATCGCTTGGACAGGGGGAGTCTTAAACTCATTACTGCTACCCCCAAGATGCATGGACTGAGCATTTTGTGCACCTAGAGTTGATGATTGATAGGCATATTGAGGAGTGAGGAGCTTGCTGGATAGACCATTAGTAGTGTGCAGAGGATTGAGCTTGGTTTCAAGCTCAATTTGATGTGTTACATGCCATGTTTTGACCATCGCCACCTAACAAGTGCCTATCTAGTTTTTAGTTTTTCTTCTTCTTTTCTTATGTGCTACAACTTGTGTTAGTTTTCTTTAGCATATAATGTAATGTGTTATGTACCTTATGGTAGTTTCTTTAGTTAGCATTTGATTCGTTGTACTTTCTATTAGCATCTATTGTGTTTTACTAGTTGTAATTTAAGAATTTAGAATTATTGTGATATTTTTTAAAAAAATTTCACACTTCTTTAATAATCAATTACTATTTAGAATCTTTATAGTTGAAGTATGCATCATTAACATAACCTAAACATTCAAATTTTTTTAATGATGTTGCACATATATATTTATGATATGAATTGGCTGGGGTAAATTATATCATTTTCATTACTCTATTTTCTTTACAATTTGTAACAAAGTATTTTGTGCATAAATATTAGTGTAGATGTAAGTGATATTGCTAATTGTAGAATGAATTAAGCAACAACAATTGTGAGAATAAGATTATCAAATTGGGATAAAAGTTGAAAAAAATCTCTAATGTAGAGAGGTATCAATAAGAAAATTTCCCAAAGTTGGGAAGCATAAAAAATAAAAAATAAAAAATAAAAATCTCAAAGCAGGGAAGTATAAAATAGTTTACAATTGAGCAGAACCCATTCACCCTTTCACATTACACAAAAGCAATTCTACCAATCGAGTGTGAACTATATAGCCAAATGATTATGGCGACTACCAAGCTTGATCAAGACACTACCGAGGGGGAGTGATTAATTAAAGAAGCAATGAAGATCGTACTTGACCTACCAGAGGAATTGCACATCTAATATCATTAAGTTGGAAGAGACAAAAATGTGAATGTCTAAATACTTAATAATAACATCAAGTAAAAATATTTCATGCTTGGTGATTTGGTGTTAAGGAAATTAAATGCAACCACTAAATGAATTGCACTCACCAAAGTGGACCACACTTGGGATGAGCCCTACATTATTAAGAAGTAGGTTAGGCTAAGAGACTACTAATTGCAAATGCACATAGAATAAGATGTACCCTAGACTTAGAGTGTGTGACAGAGCTAATGAAATTATTCTCCTAAGGGAAGTACTATTATTATAAGAAATTCTATTTTTTCTTTAGTAAGTTATTATTTTTTAAAAAATTCTTTATTCAAGTTTATATAAGAAAATTTTTGATAGTTTTATTCAGCATATATTTATACTTGTACTCACCTAAAAATATAAAAAATTATGTGCATGTTACCATCATATCTGTTCATTCACCCATGTTAAGTATTGCTCGAACAAATCAACCAAAACTTAGAAACATTTTGGATAATTTAAGATGACATAGGTTTAAAATAATTGTAAGGCTACACTTAGTGAGCTACATTTTGACCCTAGCATATATATCCTTTGAGTGCAACATTGGTTCAAGTAACCTGGTGAGTTACACTAGCTCGAGTAACTTGGCTAGCTACATATTTGCCCAAGACAATCAGTGAGCTACACTTACCCAAAGCCACTTGACAAGCTACATTAGCCTAGGTTATTCAATGAGATGCTTTTAGTCTAAGTTCAATAGAAAGTAAGGAGTTGAATTTTGACTTAGGTCACTTTGTGAGTTATATTTGATTTAAATAAAAAATTTCATTAAGCAGGCTATCCTTGGAAAAAGCATAAAGACTAACTCGATGTGCTATGTATTGGCCCAAAAAATGCCCTAGCATGATGAGCTACACTTGGCTCAAATAAAAAGCTTAAGCTTGGGGATATACTTTTGGCTTGAATGCATTAAACTCAACTCAAAAAAATGTTGACTGTAAATTGATGAGACTACTATTGAAAGTTACAACACATGTAACTACATGAACTAATGACTAAAATTGCTTAAAGTGCATCTATCGGGAGATAGTGCCATGTGCCTTATTGTAGTGTAATAATGCTAAACTTTTTTCCTTTTTATTTAAAAGTGAAGGTCTAGTGCCACATCCTCAATTTATCAATGCAAAAGTGCTCAGTTTACTCTCTTCATGTATTGTAGACTTCTTTTAATGTCTTAGTATTACTTTTATCAGCATTATAATGCTGGGCTCCCCATCTTGAGGTCCAAATATTTATCAATTATAGTGTCTCAGTGCTGGCTTCCTTATCTTTGAAGCCAATTTCTTTAGTAGTGGCATCATAGTGCTGCATTGCATAATACTTAAATGCTACGCCTTGAGAATATTGATTTTTTTCTTTTTTCATTTTAAATGAAAAGTTCCAACCAAAATTACTAAAAAATATTAAATTAATCATAACTTAACATTAACTAGACATAAAAATACATAACCCAGGTTATGTAGCTGTTCACTTAGACTCACAAAGGATCAGAGTCTATCAGAAGATATAATCCTTTCTTAAGATGAGTTTTATCAATTAACTGTTCCTCATTTGGATCTCCTATAACTCTAACCTTAATGCAAATTTGATAAATAAGAGAAGGATGGACATAAATAATAATAGTATTACCCTTGATCATATTAAGAATATAAATGTGAATAATATTTTCTACATCTATGGGCAACCCTTTTTGGATGGAGAAATTATGGAAGACTTTATCCACAGTCACCTTATTAACATTCCCACTTGGCAGTAGTATAGCATATATGAAATAGTGCCAAGCCTTTTGGTAAAATATTTTTCATCAAGACTGCTAACAACACCACCTAGAATATTGATGAGCTATTACTAGTCCTGCCTAGGGATATAGTTGATGAAATTGTCCACATACCCCTCAACATTAATGCAATGGATAAAGTACAAATCACATTGATAGGAAAAAAATTGCTCACAAGTATGCTACACAAAGTTACATCATTATTAATTATAAATTCTTGGGAAAAACTCATTTGGCATAGTTGTTGTTAACCTACCACATCATTTCTATACTGGAGACTATTCAACAATGCATTACCTATAGAAGAAAAACTGAAGAGGAAAGGGATAAACTTGGCTACAAAATTTGAATATTGCAATAATGAGGAATCAACTGAACTTTTTTTTTGCATTGCCACAAAGCTAAAGCTATATGGGAGAGGCTGCAAACTCACTATGGGATATCTGACTTAGGCCAACAACCTAGGAGCATCATGGACATTTTCCTCTTTTGTACCAACAAGGGAAAGCATAAACATCACAAGCTCCACTTAAGGATCATTCCAATCCTAACTTTATGGAATATATAGCTGGAGAGAAATGAAGCAAAACACAATAACAAATCAAGAAGTATTGAAGACATGGTCTAACAAAATTCTCACTCAATTTCAAAAAGCTTTATATTAAAGGAGCTTGTAGTTGGAAAACAATGAATGCTACACATTCTCAATTTAATCAAGGACCAAGTAAATTGGATTTTTGGATAAAAAAACCCCCTTGGCTCAAGTTCAACATTGATTGATCCTTTAATACTAATGGTAAACCTGTTGGCTCGAGAGGAAATGTTAGGGATTGAAATGGAAATGTGATCCGCACTTTCCATAAACCATGCAAACCATTAAATTCCTTATTTGTTGAAGTTGATGGCCTACATTATGCAATCCAAATATCTCATGCTTTCCCTAACCCCATATAGATAGAGATTGATTCCATTCATCTTCACAACATCTTTAATAGAGTCATCAAACCTCCATGGAACCTAGTTTATTTGTTTGATTCTTTATGATAGTTGTGCTCACAAAAGGAAGTCAAAGTTTCTTACATTTCTAGGGAAGGAAATCGAGCAACAGACCATCTAGTTAGGCTTGCTGAGATATTGAAGTTACATCTAACTTTTTTTCTGCGCTAAGTAGTTTGAAACCACTTGTGTTTGGTGATAAACTCAACTTACCATACATTAGAGGCTATGCGTTGTAACAACACTTTTGATTAATGGAATCCATGCCTTTTTGAAAAAAAAAACCTTTGCATCAGCAATCATGCCAGTCGCATAAAAAATCATTAATCTCTGCTTTTTTTTTTCTAATATGTGTGAGATACTCTTATGAAGAGGAACCTAATAATATCATCAAACATAAGGTGTTCATAATAGTAGGTTGTATATTTATCATTTATATATATATTAACTTAAAATTGCTATTAATGATAAAACTATCAAATCTAACTCACTTTTCGTTCACAAAACTTTAAAATCTTGATGCTTTTTAGCATTTGCAAAAAATTCTATAACCAAATAAACAAAGAATGAGTGAGTTTCATAACCTAATTTCTCTTAATCTCTTTGTGTAATAGTACTACCTATTTTACCCTCATGACTTTCTAGATTCATATCCTAAAATATTTTTCTTCTTTGTAATCAATTTAATTGACATCTTGCAGAAAAGAGGTTGTTATAAAGGCTGGAAGGTCTAAGTGTTTTAGGTTAGAGAAGCATGAACAATATATTTCATCCAAAGGGAGCATTTATCAATTTTAGTAGTGCCATAATGTTGGGCATGTAGTGCCATAATGCTACTATCCTTAGTATTTTATAATATGAAGGCTAATGTTTCAATACTAGTTAAAAAGTAAAAATGATAAAAATTCATGTTAAAAAGTAATAAATACATTACTAAATATAAATTGACTACCATAATTATAGTATGAAAAATGTGGTCAACTAATGAATAAATTTATGGAGCACCACAATGCTAGTTAGTAGTATCTAAATTCTTTACTTAAATCAATCCTTATATTAATAATTATGTTGGTTGGTTGTTTAGACTTCACTCAACTATTGATTCATGTTCCGGTGCTAGTTAACCCAGCACCATGACACTCTGACCCATTTGAACGACACATGGAAAATTTTTACATATTCAATAATAGTGTAATTTAATAAGTTAAAAATATTATTACTATAGTACTATAATACAATACTATGGTGTTAATCCATTGGTACCTAGGTGCTACATCCACAATTAATAAAATTTGAATGCTTTTCATACATTACCTATTATAATTGCATATAAAATACATAACAAACAAATAAACCTTGGGTTGCTTCCTAAGGATCATTTCATTTATAGTTCCTATCCTACCTTAGACATTCTTCAGTTGTCCATAATGCAAAGCTATCAACTCATTAAGTTGGTTTACCCAAGCCTCAGAGTAGTGATTTAGTCTTTAACCATTCACCTTGAAAATATTTTGAGTTGTCAAGTCTTGGATATTTATAACACCATGTGGATATGCTTTAATAATAAGAAATGTTTCTAACCATTTAGATATTAGCTTTTTAGAAAATAATTTTAATATATAATTAAATAATAATATTTGTTGTGTAGACTCAAATTGCTTCTTAAGGAGCCTCTTATCAAGCCATATTTTATTTTATTTTATTTTATATTTTATAAATTCTAGCATTTTCATAATCTTCTATTCTAATCTCATCCAATTCATTTAATTATAAGAGTATTTTTTTTACATCCTTCATATTAACTTTTTGATCATCAAATATGCCTTATGTTCTAATTCCATTATTAAATGATAAGGTTTTCTAAATAATAATCTATCCAAAAAACTTACTAATTGGTGTCTTGAATGCTGTCTTATAGGCTAATAGTGCATCATCCAATTTATTTGACAAATCTATTCTAGTTGGACCTATATTCCCTTTTATGGTTCTCTCTCCCTATTTTGATATTTATGCTTAATCACCTAATTGAGGATGATAAGATGTTTCCACACTATGATTTACTGTAAATGTTTTCAAAAATGATTTTAAATATTTACTACAAAAATGTGTGCCTTCATAACTAATAATGACTGTAAGTTAACTAATTTTAGTAAAAATATTTTTAGAACCAAAATGTATTCTAAAATAACCTTAAAGTTGTTCTTAAGAGTAATTATAACTTATATCTACTTTGAAACATAATCTACAATAACCAAAATGTATTCATTTTTGAAAGAAGGAATAAATAATCTCATAAAATCAATTCTCCAAACATCAAAGATCTTAAACCCAAGTATGTAGTTCAAAGGCATTTCATGATATTTTGATATGTTCTTTATCCTTTGGTACCTACTACAATTCTTCACATAGTCATTAGCATCTATAAATAGTGTATGTCAATAAAATCTAATTTGTAACACTTTTGTTGCTATCCTATTTCCTCCAAAATGTCTCCCATACTCAAAATCTAATATAACCTAAAAATCTCATTTATCTCATCAATAAGAACAAATTTCCTCACAATCTTGTTTGAACATTTCTTAATTGGAAATGGTTCATCTTAAAAATAAAAATAAGCATCATGCAAAAACTTTTTTTTGTTATAAGTTAACCCATAAGACAATATCTCACTCACTAAATAATTAAAAATGTTTGCATACCAGAAATGACTCTATGTTCAAATGCATGTAAATGATCATCAGTGAATTCTCTTCTAATCTCTCTACTAGACTTAAACTCTTTTGCTACTTAAAGTCTCAATAATTGATCAGCTACATGATTTTCAATCACTCTCACATCTTTAATCTCTAAATCAAATTCTTATAAAATAATAACCTACCTAATCAATCTAGTTTTATCATCATTTTTGTCTACAAGATATTTTATAACAATATGGTCTATATACACAATAACTTTAGCACCAATAAAATATGATCTAAACTTATCAAAGGTAAATACTATGACTAGAAGTCTTGTTTAGTAGTGAAATAATTTAATTGAGCTTCATAAAGATTTTTACTAGAATAATAAATATTATGAAAAGTTTTTTTTTCCTTTTTCTGCCCAAGTACTGTACCTAGAGTGTAGTAACTAGCATCATACATAAGTTTAAATGGACTATTCCAATCAGCTGTCATAATAATAAGTATATAACTAAGTTTAGTCTTTAATAAATTGAATGCTTTTAAATGCTTAAGGTCGATCTCAAATAGTATATTTTTCTCTAATAGGTCACAAAGGGGATTATAAAATTTTAGAAGAGTCTTTAATGAACCTTTTACAAAATCATGCATGTCTAAGAAAACTTCTAATTCTTTCAACATTAACTAAGGGTGGCAGCTTTAGTATGATTTAAATCTTGGCTTTATAAACTTTAGTACCTGAATCAAATGTCCTATGACCAAGAATAATTCACTCCATAACCATAAAGTGACACATCTCCTAATTCAATATTAAAATTTTCTCCTCATATCTTCTTAAGACCAACTAAAGATTTTCTAAACAACTTTTAAATGAAACTTAAAATATAGAAAAATCATTCATAAAAATTTCAAATCAATTTTGAATCAAATCTAAAAAGATAGACAACATACAGTGCTAAAAGGTAGTAGGAGCATTACATAATTCAAAATGTAGTCTCTTAAATGCAAAAGTACTAGTGAAAGTGATTTTCTATTAATTCTCAATTTCTATAGCTATCTGATTATATTCTAAATGCCCATCATGAGAATAAAATAATGAATGCTCTATTAAAATATCCAACATCTTACCAATAAAAGGTTAAGGAAAATGATTCTTCTTCCTGGCCTTATTTAATTTTCTATAATTTATACAAATTCTCTAACCTATAATAGTTCTTTCATGTATGATTTCATTATTTTCATTTTTTATAATAATCTACCAGCCTTATTATGCATACATTGAATATCACCAACCTAGGAGCTATTATAACCACTTCAAAATCTCCTTCATTATTTCTTTAATTTAAGGTTTAATCTCCTCTGATATTAATAAATGGTTTATAATTCTCTTCCATCAAAATTTCATGCATAAAAATAGATGGGATAATTCCCCCAATATCATCAATAGTCCAACCAAATGCTTTCTTGTGCTCTCTAAGCACACTCATTTACTTCACATGATTCTCATCCAAATCTACAAAAAATTAATGGGTAAGGAAGAAGACTTCCCTAGGCAAGCTTACTTTAAATGACTTGGTAAAGATTTCAATTCCAACTTTAGTGCTTGTAAGATAGATGGCTTAAGACTATGAGTACTTATAGACATACTCAAGGGCTCAAACATTTCCATTAACTATCTAGTTACACTTATAAGGATTAAAACATACTCATTCTTTTCCTCATCCTCAACTAATGCTTATTCTAATGAATCTCTAATAAATGATATCTCCAAATCCTCCACTACACTCTCATCACAAAGCCTAATATTATATCACTCTTCATTTTAATCATTGAAGAATTTTATATAAAAAAAAATTTAAAGTAAATTCTTCATCTTGCACTCTTACCATCAATTATTATTTGTGCATATTTATCATAGTCTTCCTTATTTGCTAATAATGTCTGCCTAAAATGGAAGGAATCTCCTTATCCTTCTTCGTGTATAATACAATGAAATCTATAAGAGAAGCTGTAGGTATGCCCAATGAGTAGGTAGAACTTTTCACAAGCTCCTCATCACAAGAAGTCATTGAAGTCATCCTCCAAAGTGATAAAGTTCTACCTCTTATGGTAGCACCTCAAGATAAGGGTAAACATGTCATTAGTTCCAATGAGCAGATAACCCCTCCACAAGATGCTCCACTTGGATATGAAGTTGACTACAATGTCCTGGCACACTTTAGAAAGTTATCAACTAAGTTAAGCATATATGATGCCCTTATCTTATCCAACGAGATGAGAGAGTTACTAATCAAAGCATTCCTTGACCCTGAAATATGTTTAGCTCAATTGGATGCTACTAAAGAGGAGGATTTATTTTCAAAGAAAGTCCGAAGATTCACATTCTCAGATGAAGACCTACTTCTAGGGACAATAAAGCATAACTATCCCCTCTACATTACAGTGGATGTTGGCAAGTTCAGGCTATCTAAAGTGTTAGTTAATCCTGGTGCATCGATCAATATTATGAGCCTAAGAAAACTTGCCTACTTGAGGATTAACATGTTTAAACTCCAAGCAGAGAAAATGATGTTGAAAGGATTCAATGAACAAGGCGAGAGGGCCTTAGGCACCATAGAGTTACCTTTGGAGATAGATGATTGGAAGATAGAAGCTAAGTTTCACATAATAGATTCTAATATATCTTTCAATGCTTCGCTAGGGAGACATTGCATACATGAGAACAATATGATTACATGCTCCCTACATCAGTGCATCAAGTTCATAAGGGATGAAATTGAGTATTATGTCAAATGAGATCTCAAGTCATTTGGAGTACACGAGATCAAGATTTATGAGGATGCGACCTATTACCTCCCTAAGAAATAAAATGTCTTCTCTCATGAACTTCATCAAAATAAGAAGAAAAAAAAAGAAAAGAAAGAAAGAGAAAGAAAAGAAAAAGAAAAAAAGAAAAAGAAAAGGAAAGGGAACGAGAAGAAGATCTTTGGAAGGATATAAAGCCCAATATTTGATTCCACCCATAGTTTGTTACTGCATTCAAACAAGTGGGGAGGATGACCCGACTTCCACCAAGATGAGGAAGAGGCAAGTCCAAAGGGAACCTTAGAGGTGAAAGACCTATATACCTACCACCTACTAGAAGATTCATCCCAGATCCAAGAGTACACTTGCTATCTACATAGACTTAGAATCTAGTTCGATGGATGAGTTCTATGTAGTTAGCACACCGACTAGCTCTTCTTGTCAGTAGATCTCATTGGATGTGACACTAGAGCCTGATAGTGATGAAGACCGAGTACCCAAGCAAAGAATGAGTATATCTAAATCTTCTTTATACAAAACTATTAGACAGTAGATGGGTGCCTTAGCTATAACCCTAATTTTCACACAAAAAGTTGAGGGTTTGGAAGTTAAGAAAGCCTCCAAAAGTATGTGTAAATACTAAACCCCATAGGTTTTATCTAGTAGTAGCATCCTCAAGCCAAGAAGTTGATGTAGAGCATGAGGATGAATCATTTAAAGAATTAATAGAATTGTCATTTGATTGATACTCACCTTGTATTCTTAATTTGGTAAAGAAAGGTTTAAACTAACACACATGGTCTAAGCACAGGTCAGAGTACTTTGAAAGGTTATGGGACAACAAATGCAAGATCTCTCAATCAAAACCTAGACTAGGCATTGGTATAGTAGGTCTAGTGGACGATCTTCAATACTTCCTGGTCATTACCAATCATTTGAAATATGATAGGTTCTTCTCAAACCACATCAACTCATATGAGAAGGTGTGCTTAGAAACTTCAGATGATTCGGATGATCTCCAAGTTAAGGATGCACCCCCATAATTTGGAGAATAAATCAAGTCATCCTTCGACAAGCTCAAATAAATTAACTTGGGGACTAAAGACAATCCACGCCCCACGTACATCAGTTCTTTATTGAATGAATCTGAAACCAATGATTTAGTTAGGCTACTCACTGAGTCTAAGGACTGCTTTACATAGAGTTATGAAGAAATGTTTGGATTAGCTCCTGAAATAGTAGTTCATAAGCTTCTAATATAACCTAACACTAACCTCGTTAAGCAAGCTCCTAGATGCATGTGATTGGATATTGAACAATAGGTTATTTTTTAAGTCAAGAAATTGATTAATGTTGGTTTCACTCGGTAGAAAAAATACCCCACCTAGTTGGCTAGCGTTATTACAGTTAAGAAGAAGAATGATCAAATTCACATATGCATTGATCTTAGAGACATTAACAAGGCATGTCCAAAAGATGAATTTTCACTACCAATACTAGAACTGATGGTGGACATTGCCTCATCTCATGCAGTCTTCTCTTTCATGGATGATTCATCTAGATATAACAAAATAAAGATGAACTTACATACCAGCAGGCCATGGCCAAAATTTTTGATGAACTCATTCACCATCAAGTCGAATGTTATGCTAATGATCTCATGATCAAATTAAAGAAAAGGAAAACCACCTCTTTGACTTGAGAGTAGTTTTCGAGCGATTAAGGCAATACAACTTTAAAATGAACCCTCAGAAGTGCACATTCATAGTATCTTTAGGGATGTTTCTTAGGTTTGTTGTCTGACTCCACGAAATTGAAATCAACTCAAAGAAGATTAAAGAAATATTGGAAATGCCACCCCCTAAAAGTCTAAACTCAACTCAGATCATTCCAAGGGTAGTTGGTATATCTAAGGTGTTTTATATCCAACTTATCATGCAGATGTCAACCATTCTCTACAATGGTCAAGAAGGGCACCAAGTTCAAGTGGGATGACAAATGCCAATATGTATTTGAGAGCATCAAGCAATATCTCATGATGCCGCCAATTCTAGCTGCCCCTATCCCAGAAAACCTTTGATACTCTACACTGCTAGTTTAGATGACTTGCTTGGCGCTTTGTTGGCCCAAGCCAATGATGAGGGGAAAGAGAATGCACTCTACCATCGCAGCCATCATCTGATACCTACTGAGGTAAACTATCCACCCATCGAGAAGCATTGCCTAGCTTTAATCTTCACAGCCCAGAAGCTATGACATTATATGGTCTCTCTCAAAGTAAACTTAATTTCTAGAATTAATTTATTGTAATATCTCATGACATAACCAATGCTATTCGGATGGTTGGCATGATGGTCCATGCTTTTATCACAATTTGACATCACATTAGTACCCCTCAGTGTAGTGAAAGGACAAGCACTATCAATTTTTCTAGTGGCACATTGACTTTCAATGGATTTCCCGCTCGATGATGATCTCCCTGATGAACAAATTATGAACTTAGAAGATGCAAACATTCACTGCTAGGAGATCTACTTTCATGGTTTGGCTTTATTGACCTCACTTTTGGAGTGAGTTCTCAACTTTCACATCATAGACCTAGGACTCTTGTAGACACTAAGAGCTCCTTAGTCTTAAGACATTTCTAGTGATTAGGTGAACACTTAACCTAAGCCTAAAGACTGAGAAGGGTTAGTCATAGGGCTAGGTCATGCCTTAGGGACTTCGGGAGACTTGCCTGTCCTATAGCCTAAACCCAATCCATGCTTTCCTTCTTAAACCAAACCTCAAATTCATTCCAAATCCAAACCAAATTTCTAATAATCATAATCAATCTCATGATCAAATTCAAGCCCAAAATTCTCCATGAATCTTATGATTGAATTCAAAATCCTTTCTAAGCCCTTTGATTTCATCTCATAGAGTTAGCATAAATCAAATTCAAATCAATCTCAATTGAATTGATTTTCTTAAATATCAATTCAATCCTTCAATCAAACTATCAAATTCCAATTCAAATCCAATTCCAAATAATTCAATCCAAAAATCAAATACAAATTACAAAATTCCTTTCTATGCCATATGACCCATTCTCATAAACTTAGCCAAATCTCCACTTAAGTTACCCCAAACTTGATTGACCTCTTTATAAATCAATTATTCCTTCATTTATATTCATAAATATAAATGAAATCCATACTCAAACGACCAAAACCAAATCAAACTAAATCAAACCAAAGCCAAGACCCTTCCTAAGCCATATGGACCTACCTCCATAAGCTTAGTCAAATCTTAACCTAAATCAACCCAAAATCAATTGGTTTCTTTATAAATCAATTATTCCTTCTTTTATATTCATAAATATAAATGAAACTCACCCTCCAGTAACCAAAAATAAATCAAACTAAATTGATTTCCCTCTTAGCCCTTTTGACCTACATCCCTAAGCTTAGTCAAATGTGCTTCCAAAACACTCCAAACTCAAGTGATTTTCTCATGAATCATTTATATCTTCATTTATATTCATAAATATAAATGATATATAAATTCAAATGGTCAAAACCAAATCCAAAATAAAATCAAAACCCAATTCAAGCCTTTTAAGCCAATTTCTTGGACACAATCAAAATCTACCTAAACCATGCCAAAACTAATGGATTTTCTCTTGAATCAATCATCCCTTCAATCATCTATCTAAATATAAATGAAACGTACAATTATCAAACCAAACTCAAGTCAACCCAAGCTAAGCCCAAGTTAGCCATTTTAGCTTGGAGACATCAAATGAGCTAAAATCTATTGGACTCCAAATTGATTGCAGTTGGATTTCTATTTCAATCATAGGCTCATATATGAGTTCAACTAAACTTGAATCAAGCCAAGACCAAACCAATTACCCATTTAGGTCCACATGACCCAAAGTTACCTAAAGAACCTTTTTGGAGCCAAGTTCTAATCCAACTCAAACTAGATTGAACCAAGCCCATCCAAGTCTCATATCATGATCAACAATCATCCTAGAATGATCAATCACTTTGAATTGGGTCAAACCAAGTCAACCTTCAGCCCAAATGAAACTTAAACTAGCCAAAAACCACCATACACTAAATTAATTGAAACTATTGATTCAAGCCAACCCATAATCAATGATTGAACATGACTAAACCCTCAATTGAGTCAAACCAAGTCTAATTGGCCATTTGACCCAAGTTAACCCAAATTGGCCTATAAGGTCAAAATGGGTTAAATCATAATCTAACACAAATTGATTGCAACCAATGGCTCAAGTTCATTATAAATTGATTATTGAACTTGACCAAAGCCATAATTGAGCCCAATTTGACCAATTGGTTAACTTGACCCAACCTAGCCCAAATTAACCTAAAGTTGGCCAAAATCTGAATTAAATCAAAATTGATTCAAACTAAAGCCTACAATCATTTTCAATTGACCAATTGACCAAATTGGGCAAAATGGAAAATGGTCAAGTTGACCCATTTGACCCAAATGATTCCAAATGAGCAATAATCAAACCTAGGCCAAATTAATTGAAACCACTTCAACCAAAACTCTTCAAATCATCATTTGAACCTAACCTAAGCTTTGGTTTGACCCAATTTGACCAATTGGTCAACCCAACCCAACATGAGCCCATTTAAACCCATTTGACCAAATGAGGCCAAAACCCATAAAACTAACACATGGGACTTTGGTGGCTGACCAAACCCGACCTAAACTCACCCTAGGTCAGCCCAAAGTTAGCTCAAAAGCAAGTGGGTCCAATCCAAGCCATTGTCCATTGGTCAAGCCCTCTTTACATAGGATTCCATCTATAAGTGGCAAAGTCTACTCTCCCATCACCTTGGCAGCCCTCACTTATCCAAATGAGGCTTCACCTAACCCACCTAAGCCACTTAACCCATGCTAAGTCTGCCATGGACCAAAGGGAGGTGAGTTAACTCACATCCCTGTTGACCTCACTTTTGGAGTGAGCTCTCAACTTCTCTACCTTAGGCATAGGACTCCTCTAGACACTAACAGTTTCTTAGTCTTAAGACACTTCTAGTGATTAGGTGAACACTTAACCTAAACATATAGACTTAGAAGAGTTAGCCATATGAATAAGTTATGCCTTAGGGGTTTAGGAGGACTTGCCTACCCTATAGCTTGAACCCAATACTTGCTTCCTTCTTTCGAACCAAACCACAAATTCCAATCCAAATTGAAATCCAAAATCCAAAATCTAAATCATGAATCAATTCCAAATCAAATGATTGAAACCCATGATCAATTCCAAATCCAAAACCTTCTTAAGCTTTATGATTACATCCATAAGCTTAGCCGAACCCTTCAAAACAACCCAAAGACAAGTGATTTATCCCTTATTCCATCATTTGTAGTCACAATTATAAATGAAATTGGCAACCAAATCATCCAAATCAAATGAATATAAACTAAACTAAAATCAAAACCCCTTTTTCAAACTTTTTGACCTACCTTGGCTAAATTCACAATAAAATCACTCCTAATTCACATGATTCTCTCATGGATCATTTATATTCTCATTTATATTCACAAATATAAATGAAATATAAATAAAAATGGCCAAAATAAAATCACTATAAATTAAAAACTCAAATCCAAACCCAATTTATATTCTTTAAGCCAATCTCTTGGACTTAACCAAATCATTCTAAAATCAATCTAAACCCTGGGATTTTCTCTTCAAACAATCACTCCTTCAATCACATGCCCATATATAAACATAAAATACAATCACCAAGCCAAAATCAAATTAACCCAAGTTAAACCCATGTTCATCCAATTGACTTGAAATTATCAAATGAACCAAAACCCATTTGACTCTAAAACACTTACAATTGGATTTATATTTCCATCATAAGTACATATGTGAGTTCAACCAAACTTAAATCAAGCCTTGATCAAGTCAATTGACCCATTTAGGCTCACTTGAACTAAAGTGACCTAAAAGACCTTTTTTTGAGCTAAGTTCTAATCCAACCCAAATTGGATTGAACTAAGCCCATCCAAACCTCACATTGTGATCAACAATCATCCTAGAATGATTAATCACTCAAATCAGGTCAAACTAAGTCAAGCCTAATCTTTGACCAAGTCAACACTTAGCCTAAATGAGACCTAAACAAGCCAAAATTCACTATGAGCCAAATTGATTGAAACCATTAATCTAAACCAATCCCTAATCAATGATTGAACATGACTAAGCCCTCACTTAAGCCAAACCAAGCCTAATTGGCCACTTGACCTAAGTTGACCCAAATTGACTTAAAAAGCCAAAAGGGGTCAAATCTTGATCTAAGCCAAATTGATTGCAACCAATGGGTCAAATTCATTACAAATCACTTGTTGAACTTGACCAAAGCTTCAATTGACCGATTAGACCTAACCTAGCCCAATTGACCATGAACCCAACTTGACCTAAAATGTTAAATCAACTTGAAATCAAACTAAATCAAAATTGATTGAAACCAAAGCTTGTAATACATCTCAAATGATCAACCAAGCCTAAACCAATCCATGACATAACCCAATTGGGTCAAATGAGTCAAACTAGTCAACTTGACCCATTTGACCCAAATGAACTAAAATGAATCAAAACCAAATCTAAACCAAATTGAGCTAAACCAATGATACCCATAGTCTCCAAATGATCATTTGAGCTTGACCTAACCCATGGTTTGACCCAATTTGACCAATTGGTCAACCTAACCTAATTTGACCAATTGGTCAACCTAACCCAATTTGACCTAACTTGACCTAAATGGGTCAAATTGAACCAAATCAAATCAAATGAACTGCAAATCACTTGAAATTTGGCCCAACCAATTTTCAAATCATTTTAAATGTGTCCAAATCAAACTCATAGCCAAATGACCACTTTGCCCTCAGGTCAAAGGGTATCCTATGTCAAATTCACTTGGAATTTGGCCATTTCTTTCTCAAGGCCACTTGGCATCCTCCTATTGGTCCACATGGGCACCAAGGAAGGTGGTGAACATGACCCAATGAGCTTTGGGTCAACCATCTCCCATGGCAAGGACAAACTGACCTCCCTAATCACATTTGAATACTTGGATCACCAAATACACTCACCACTCACATGGGAATCCACTCTCCTTCACTACCCAAAACAACCCATGTGGAATGTTTTCAGCTCAAATTGTGTCTCCAATCCAAGCCATTGAGCAAAAATGGAAAATTAGCCTCTCACCGTCCGATCCAAGGAGGGGGAGATATACCCCATCTCATTCTCACTCAAACGACAAGCAATCTATTCCTCAGAGCTTGAGAGGTTGAATCGAAGCCTCCCCAAGCTTTTCCAAGCCATTCCAGAGAACCCCCATTTCCCATTTTCAATTTTACTCAAAGACGGAATAGGGGTGGTGAACTCCAAATCAAACTCATTTAATTTTCAACCAAAATCAAATTAACCTTGCACACCCCATCCTTGGACCTCATCGAGCTCAATCAATTCATTTCTCAAGTCTCCAAGCAATAGGAAGCACCACTTCAATCAAGGCTGATCACCACTGAAGAGGAGCTTAGTCAACTGAGTAAACCACTTCAAATCAAGATTGGATTCCTTCAACAGGGCTTCATCTCTACTAGAAGAAGCAACCTCCTCTATTGAAAGCACCGATGATAGCCTCCGGTGAGGTATGCCATTGAAACCGACCTTAGGATAAATTTTTCTCGATCCTTTGTGAAGCAAATTATCAAGTCACGTGATTTCCACCGTTAGATGTATAGCTTATGCTTCCTCGAAGGTGTGGGATAAATTTGAGCTCCATTCAAGATTGGGTGAGCTGATCGAGCGACGATCGACGGATGGCATCCGTCTCTCACCGCTCGGGAGGAGACAGATCATGGACCGTTTGTTCTGCATGATTGGATCGGATGGTCCTAATCATATCACTCTAGATCCACTGTGATTCTAGGCCTAAATCATAGGATTAATCTCGATCGTCTGATTTTAGATCGAACAGCCCATAGAGAAAGCGCGTTGACTCCAGCTGACTCAGTCGACAGATGTGATAACTTAAATAACCTATCCCGTCGTGCCACATGGAAAGCACGCCGCATCAGCTGCCATGTGGCCTGACAAGATTAGGGATTTAATTAGACTTAATTAATCCAATTTTAATGGTGAAACTTTCAAAATTCATAACTAATTGTAAAATAATCCAAAAAATACAAATAAATACTCATTTTAAAGATAATTTAGAGGAGAATAATGGAAAATTAAAATCAATTGAATTTGAACAGCAATTTTCACTCAATTTAAGTTTTATTAGAAATGTGATTAAGCTAATTACTCCTTAATTACTAATTAATTCTGAACATTCTGAGATTGATTAGTGGGATGATCTCTGCCTCGCATGATTTTCTTGGAATTTATTGCTAGATTAATTAGAGGAATTGCTTTTTCATTCTTAATCATTCTTTTAACTAATTAAATGATTAATTAACATGTTAAATAGTGATGAATTCATTAATTGAACTTGCTAATCATTATGAAACTGTGAATGAACATAGGGAATGAGATGAGGACCTCTTTTGCAATCTTTTTTCCTAAGTTTATTTCATTTGGATAAACACTTAATCAATTTGTAATTAATTAATGGATTAATAACCTCATTAAATAATTTAATAAATCAAACTCAAAACCAAATCATTCTAGAATTCAATCATTCAATTCTTGGGTAGATTCTTAGGTGTTCAATAACCTAAGAGAATTTCAAAGAAAATTATAATCAAACTACATGTGTAGGAGGGTTATAAAAGTACTAAATCAAACCCGTTAGCTTAATTAATCATTAATTCTGGGCTAATTGCATTAGGCCCCTTCATTTCTTAGGTTCATTGCTGACTTAATTTCAATGTGGTTGCATATCATATGTTGGCTCATAATTACTTAGATAATTATGTTTAAGTGGTATAGGTAAGGAATAATTAATGTATTTAATTCATACTGTAACCTAATCAAAATATAAAATCAACCTAATTATTCTAAATTAAACCAAACCAATTCAGACATGGGAGAGAAATAGGTTAGGACCAGCAAACCCTTTTCATGTTTTCTAAATCAAATCAAATTCAAAGATAAAAATCTCTTTAAAGAATTTTGATTCATTTTAAATGATCTTACTCTATATGATTGTCCTTAAGATTTAATTAGGGTGAATGAAGTTATGTACTTACATCCCTTTATTTCTTTCCAATCATGCTAAATATTGTTTGCCATATGAAATCATGCATTCATTTCTTTTAAAAATTAATTAAATAAAATGTTTCCTTTTATGTCAAGTTGTATGTGTTGGCTAAAATTAAGAATATGATTGGCTATTAAGAAAACTTGCCTACCCTTAGCTTGAACCATTCCTCACTTTGCTTCCTTCAAGTCAAACTCCAAATTGATTCTAATTGATTTTCTCCTAACTCAAATCAACTCCATGTGATTGAAATCCATGATAAAAATCCATAAATGAAATTCCTAAGTCTAAAATTTTCCTAAGTCTATAATCTTCTCTTAAGGACTTAGCCAAAATCATGATCTAAACCAATTCAAATCCTTGAGATTTTCTCAAAACTCATTTATATTCTCATTAATACTAACATATATAAATGAAATATAAATATAAATCAATAATCAAATCCAAAATTTAAATTCCAAATTTGAAATCCTTCTTAAGTCCTTAATTTCCTTCCTAAGAGATTTTCTCATAACACATGAGATTTTCTCATAACTCATTTATATTCTCATTTATATTCACATATATAAATAGAATATAAATATAAATCAATCAAACCAAATTCAAAAATTCAAACTCCAAACTCCAAAATTTCTTAAGTCCTTTAAAATTCCCTTTTAATGGGCTTAGCCTAAATCATGATCAAATCACTTCAAATCCTTGAAATTTTAGCATGATCCATTTATATTCTCATTTATATTCACATATATAAATGAAATAAAAATTCAAACAATCAAAACCAATTCCAAAAATCAAACTCAAATCCATTAAAAATCTAACCTAAACCTTTGAAGTCAAAATCTTGAACTTAGCCAAATCAATTTCAAATGAAGCCAAACTCTTGATTTTCCTTGAAGATTCAATCAACCCTACAATCATGAATTCATATATAAATACAAATTTCAATCACTTAACCAAAATCCAACTCAAAAATCAAACCCCAAATCCTTTCATATTCTTCCTTGGAATTGAAATTGTCAAATGAATCAAAACCCATTTGACTTCAAGCCACTTGTAAATGAATTTATATTTCAATCATAAGTCCATACATAAGTTCAATCAAACTCAAATCAAGCTTCAAACAAGTCATTTGACCTACTTAGGCTAACTTGACCCAAAGTGGCCTAAAGTACCCTTATGAGACAAATTCTAATCCTAACCAAATTGGATTGAATCAAACTCACTTATGCCTCTCATCATGATCAACAATCATCATGGGATGATCAATCAACCAAATTGGGTCAAACCAAGTCAAACCTAAGGGTTGAACAAGTCAACACTTAGCCCAAAATGAAACCTAACATAGCCAAAATCCACCATAAGCCAAATTGATTGAAATCATAGATCTAAGTTCATTCATGAACTATGTTTGAACTTGAGCAAGCCAACATTTGAGCCTAACCTAGCCCAATTGGCCATTTGATCCAAGTTGACCCAAGTTGACCTAAAAAACCAAAATGTGTCAAAACTTGATTTAAGTCAAATTGATTGAAACCAATCAGTCAAGTTCATTCCAAATCACTTGTCAAACTTGACCAAAGCCTCAATTGGCCAACTAGACCTAACCTAGCCCAATTGACCTTAGACCCAACTTGACCTAACGGGGTAATGTTGAGCTAAATTCAAAATTAACCAAAATTGATTGGAAACAAAGATACTAATCCACTCCATATGACTAACCAAACCTAAACCTACCCTTGACCTAGCTCAAATAGGTCAAATGGGTCAAATAGGTCAACTTGACCCATTTGACCTAAATGAAGTCTTATGTGCCAAATTCAACACTAAACTAAATTGAACCAAACCAAAGTCACCAAAATATTTCAAATGGTCATATGAACTTGACCTAACCCTTGGTTTGACCCAATTTGACCAATTGGTCAACTTGACCCAAGTTGAGCCATTTTGACCTAAATGGGTCAACATGAGCCAAACCTTATCAAATGAACTCCAAATCTCGTGAAACTTAGCCAAACCTAGTTTCTCCACATACCCAACATATCCAAATTAATAAAAATATATCAAAATGACCATTCTACCCCTAGGCCATAGAATAAATTATGGACTAATCCAGGGGTAATTTGTTCATGCCCTCTTCATATCAACTTGATGGCTTCCTAATAGCTCAAGTGGTCCCAATGAAGAGTGGTACACCGAACCCAATGAGTTTGGGTCAGCCCAAATGGAGCCAAGGCCAAACCCGACCCCCTTACTCAATTTAGCCAATTCAAAATCCTCCTTCCACTCAATTTGATGCACATGGGTGGTTAGCAATCCACTCAAGACCTCAAACTGACCATGTGCCAACTCCAAATAGATCAAACAACCCATCACATATGGACAATTGGATCAAAATGGCAAGCTATGTGTCGGCCATCCGATTGCCATAGGGGGAGATATACTCCCCCTAATTCAATTTTAAATCATCATTCGCACATTCGATTGAAGCCTAGTGAGTGTTAGAAACATTAGAGAGCCATCCTAAGCTTTCTAAGAGGGATTTGAATCTTAGCTTTCTCGATTTTCTTCAAGAGAAAATAGGGGAGCTCACTTCAATCCTAAACTTCCTCTATACTCAAACCCACTTAAATTCCTCTTGCACACTCCCTCAGGGGATCAAGTCAAGTGTACCCAAGCTCTCATTTAAGTTCCCAAAGTAAGGAGAGTCTCAATTAGATCAAAGCCGCAAAAGGGAGCAAGTGGTGTGGGTTCATAGGGAGATCTACTCAACCCGATGGCTTGAAATTTTCAACAGGCTTCACCTGACAAAGCTACCTCAGTAGTACGGATCACCTCGGTGAGTATGGGATTTTTTGACCACTTAGCTTGGGGGGTTTTGGTCTTTTGTTAAAGCAATTTTCATGTCATGAGAAATCCACCGTTAGATAGACTTCTCATTAGCTTTAGATGGAGTGGGTAAAGTCTCATTCCAATCCGAGATCAATCGAGCTCGAATCTTCCCTTAGATCATGGATAACCTCTATTGCTCCTCAGGGAAGAACTCGGGTGATCCTGGCCATCCATCTACGCATTTTGGATGGATGGGCAATGATTATTCTCACATTTTAGAATTAATATATCCCTTTAGACACCACAGGATAATCTATGGCCGTTCGATCCCTGATCAAATGGTAGGGATCAAACCGCTGACAACCACTGCCATGTGTCGTGCTGTGAGATGATGGGATTAGTTATGGATTTAACTATTTTTAATTAATCTCTTGACCTTCAAAAATTCATATCTATTTTAATAAAATTTAGGAAAATATGAGGTAAAATTCAATGGAAAGATAATTCAACCTAGAATATTTTAAAAATGATTTCAATGGATTTTGAATTATACTTTTTTTATGATTTTGGGTTTTAGTGGAAATCTTATTTTCCTAATTACTTCTTAATTAGTCCTTTGATTAATTCCAAACTTCTTTGGTATCTTTTTGGGGATGACCTTTACCTCTCTTAATTTTCTTAGGATTTATTTAAGATTTAATTGGGGGAATTGCAAATGTGTTTCCTAATTACTCCCATAATCTAATTAAGGATAATTAAGGTTGGATTAGTATTTTAATCAATTATTTAGGTTAATTAAGGTTAGATCCAGTGAATAAGAGGCTTAGGGAACAATTTTGGGGTATTTCCCTGAAGCTACTCCCTAAACCCCCTTTCATTTCCTTAATCCTCTCTTAATTAAAAGTTAATTCATTAATTATCCCCTTAATTAATTTTTAAAAATTCTAAAATCTTCCAAAACTTAATTAATCTACTTTGGGTAGATGCTTAGCTATTTAAAAGTCTAAGTTCAATTAAGGAAATCAAAACCCAATTCTTATATATGAAGGGGTGTTTTAAAATTACTTAAGTTAAACCCCTTAGCTTAATTAACCATTAATTGTGAGCCAAATTGCATTAGACCCTTTTCTTACTAGGTGCATTGCAAGTTTAAATTCCTTGTGAGTTTCTTATGTCATCTCATTGGCTCTTAATTACTTGGTTAACTATGCTAAGGTGGTGTAGGAAAGGGTTAATTAACTTGCTTAATTCATACCTTAACCTAATCAAGAATCTAAAATGAATCTAATCACCTAAAAATTAAACTAAAATATCAAACACATGTGGAAATAGGTTAGGAACAGCAAACTCAGCTCACCTTTTCAAAATTAAATCAAACTCAAAACCAAACAAAAATCACACTGAATAAACTTTGATTTATTTTAAGCTTTCTAATTTCATAAGAATGTCTTTATGATTTAATTAAAGTGAATGTGTTTACATGCTTTCATTGCTTTAGTTCCTTCCCCCCAACATGTTAAATTTGTATGTCATGTGGTTTCATGCATCCATATTTTTCAAAATAAAAAATCAAAATGAAATTCTTTACTTTATATCAAATTTGCATGTGTTGGCTAAAGTAATAATATGAGTGAATATTATCACTACTAAATTCAAATTATTTCAAAAAAATATGAATCAAATATCAAATCTGAAAGTGTGTTACTTATACTTTAATTATAAGCTTGCATGTGAGTAACATATAAGAGTGTGCTTAGTATAGATTTCCTTTCTCTCTTATGTTAGTATAGTTTTGAATCGAGTTGGTAAGATGTATGGTTCATTTGAAAAGAACCTAACACTTGCCTAATTCCATATCCAATTCATTCCTATGCTATCATTTAGGAAGGGTTACCTATGCTTGCACACATAAATCATATAAACAAAATAAATCAATTAATATAACTTTTGCATTCTTTCTTTTTCATTCATTTCTTTTGTACATATGTTTGCATTTAAGGAAAGTGATATATTAGTCTGGACAATTCTGAGGTTGTGAGGCTTTATGTAGCCCTAAGTAGGTCTTGTACTTTACACCTCTGGTTAACAATGCTGTACTCACTCATGCCTTTCTTACTTTCATCTGTATATGTGAAAATTGGTTAAGAAATACCTTTTCTACTTAATGAAAATCATGCATATTAAACTTCTAAATTTCCTTAGATGAATTACTTAGCATGCAAATAAAAATGTGTTAAATATTCTTATTTGTATGTATGTTAAAATCTATGCTTATGACTTATTCATATGCATGTTATACATGTTGGGATAGAAATGTAGTGATGTGTGTTATATGAATTTGGTTCATTTTATTTAGTCTTAAAAGCCTTTCTTTTTGAATGGGTTTGTTTAGAGTTCATCTAAACTTAGGATTAATTAAAATTCTTAAATCAAAACATTCACCAAACAAAACTAAAACATGAATCCACTTTAGAAATTACTTAGTACTATGTGAAGCCTTGGAGCATCCACCTTTCAACCATCCAAAAGAAGGAACCAAAGAAGAAATAAGAAAAGAAGAAGAAAGAAGAAATGAAGAATGAAGAAATGAAGCTTGAAGACCCCCATAATAATGAATTCCTTGCTTAATTGTAATTTAATTCATTTATAATCTGGGTTGTATGAGGATAGAGCTCAGCTACCCAATTCATTTTTTGGGTTTGTGCGGTGGTGCGCCATCACAACGGCCTCTTTTTTTCGATTAGCTTTATAAATTGATTGATGATTTGTTTAGCTTATGCATTAAGTGACATATTTTTTCTAGTTTCTTCCTTGCTTTATGAATGGCCTGGATGTGGATTAGGCTCTTTAAGGAAAAATATATCTTTTACCAAACTTAATAACTCAAAATTAAAAATAAAGAACTCATAACCTCACCTAAAGCTTAGGTTTAAAATCAAGATAAAAGAATTAGCAACCCCTTAGCTGGATGAGTATTACTTTTACAATATCATGCATAAATGCATCTTATTTAACTCTTATTTAAAGGGCTTCCACCTTTTCAAGAGAAACTTGGCTTGACCTTTGAGAGCCATGGTGGAAACACACCTCCTCCCTTCTCGCTGATTTTGCCAATAACTTTATTTCTCATGCATTAGGCATATGAATCCTACTAGCCTGAGTCAAAATAATTGTCCAAAAATAAAAATAAAAAAAATAAAATTTGAATTACATTATATTTAGGTCATTTGAAGCATTTCCTTACATGATCTAGTCTCTTTAGGGAGTGAGTTTAAGGACTTAGTCTCTTTTTAAATAAATAATAGCCTAGCTATCTTGCATAAGCATAAGACTTGCTTACATGTATTTAAAATTGTAGGAGGAGTTAGTTGGTGTCCACCCCCATGCGGTTGTAAGTCTAAGTAGTCGGGTGGTTTGTCCTCTCTTGTGGATACAAACCAAATACCTATTTTTGCCTTAGATTTAGGTTATGCTTTCGGCCCCCACCAAAGCTCCCTAAATTTAGGTTCTGAGGTTGCTTCTTCCCTTTGTGGGCCATAAGTTTAATTCCTCACATCTTAGGCATTTTCTTAATATGTGTTAAGGAATCATAAGTCCTAAGTTTCTATTGAAAAATGCAACTCAAATAAATTAAATCAATTTCAAAATATAAAGCTCAACCATAGGATAGTTTGAGATGCTCAGTAGGTTTCCTAGCATCGTGGGCATCCCCTACTTATCTTTCTTTTGGCATCGATAATAACTTCCTCTCTTTGATCAATCTCACTTGATCTTCAAAAATAAACCAATCGATTGGTAGTTCTTTCCTATTAAAATCTTTGAAGATAATGATCATTTACCTTAATCGAGAGTATTCCTAAGGGATCCCATCCCTTAAGATGTAATTAACTATGGGGGCTTGCCCCTGTAGGGAACTTAACGAACCCGATTTATAATAAACCATGCTTTACAACTCCATATAAAGTAGGGGAATAATCTCTAGTACTAAGCAGACCCATCATCCTTAGGAGTCCTTATTGAGGTGATTAAGTCTATTAAAGGGTAGTGCCTTCTAGCCCTCGAGATAATACACTATTCCTTGATGATGTACTCGATCATTTGAATAAATACATCTGCACATCTATGTGGCATCCAAAAAAGATAAATTTTATTTTCTTTCCTCTTTCACTACAGATTGAAGGTGACCATATAGAAATTTTTCACCATAGATTTTTCTGGCGACTCCACTGGGGATGGTTCCTCTCTCCATCTTTGGTAAATGATAGTTGTCTTTGAGTATCAATTGTGGATTTGTACTTTGGTATGAATCTGAGACTATCTTTCTTTTCCTTGGCACTTAGCTCATTTCATTCTTAAGTTGAGTTAGCCAACATCTTTATGTTTTAGGACCTGACTCTGTCTTGGTCTTAAAACACCCATTGGGTTCTCCAATGGATAAAAAATAAAAAGATCTAAATAAAAAGAAAGCATTTAAAGACTTCCTCCTTATCATTTTTATGATAAGGAAAGGTTCATTCTAAAAAATAATAAAGGCAAAATAAATTTTCCATAAGTACTTTGCTTTTCAAAAAGCACTCTTTCCAAAATCCACTTAATAAAATATTTTCCACAAAAATTTTGTCAACCTCATTTAACAATTCTCATAATTGTTACATGTAGGGATTTTCAAAAATAAAACTAACTAAAACTTTCCAAAAGCACAAATGAACATCTTCTTTCAATTCACTTTGATGAAGATTTCATTTTTCAAAATAAAATAAACAATCATTTTTTTCCAAACAATCAAAATCATAATCATAAAGTTTTTAAAAAGCACACATGAACCTTTCCATTCAACACACTCATACATATTGAATGGAAGTTTCATTTTCAAATAAAATAAAATTTTTCAAAAGCACATATGAACACCTTCATTTAATATACCTAAATTTATTAAATGAACATTTCATTCCCTTCTAAAAATAATATCATCTGGAAATCCCACTTAAACATATCTCACATATGATTAAGTTGGAATTCCCTTTTTTCTCAAAACAAAAAGCAATAATCACACACAAAATAAAATTTTTACATTTTAAAAATAAGATTGATCTGCATTCCTACATACCCAAATTTGTTGATTGGAAGTCCTCTTTTCAAAAAAAAAAAAAAAAATTTAAAACTTTACAATCATATTTTCAAAAAATTTTAAATATATTTGGAACTTCATTTAGCATATTCAAATTTGCTAAGTGAAGTCTCCAAATCCCAAATTTCAAACACATTTTGGAACTTCATTTAGCATACTCAAATTTGCTAAGTGAAGTCTCCAAATCCAAAATTTTCAAACACATTTTGGAGCTTCATTTAGCATACTCAAATTTTCTTAGTAAAGTCTCCTAATCCAGAATTTTTAAAACACATTTTTTTTTGAACTTTATTTAGCATACTCAAATTTGCTAAGTGAAGTCTCCAAATCTAAAATCAAAATTTTCAAACATATTTGGAACTTCATTTAGCATACTCAAATTTACTAACTGAAGTTTCCAAATCCAAAATAAAAAATCATCAATCATATTTGGAACTTCATTTATCATACTCAAATTTGATAAGTGAAGTCTCCAAATCCAAAATCAAAAATTTTCAAACACATTTGGAACTTCATTTACCATTCTCAAATTTACTAAGTGAAGTCTTCAAATTAAAAAAAATCAAAAAATCATCAATCATATTTGGAACTTCATTTAGCATACTCAAATTTGCTAAGTGAAGTCTCCAAATCCAAAATTTAAAATTTTCAAACACATTTTGGAACTTCATTTAGCATACTCAAATTTGCTAAGTGAAGTCTCCAAATCCAAAAACATCAAAAAAATTTTAAACAATTTTCAAACTTCATTTATCATAATCAAATTTGTTAAGTGAAGTCTCCAAACCCAAAATCAAACATTATTTAAACACATTTTGGAACTTCATTAGCATACTTAAATTTGTTAAGTGAAGTCTCAAAGTCAAAACCAAAAATCTTCAAGCACCTTTGGAACTTCATTCCTTAGCATACCAAATTTACTAAGGAAAAGTTTCCATTTTCAAAACCAAAACACAAAAAAATTTTGAAACACCTCTTATTGAATTTCATTTAGCATACTCAATTTTGCTAAGTGAAATTTTTATTTCACAAAAACTAAGTGGTACTTCATCCTTAGCATACCAAATTTGCGAAAGTAAAGTCTTCACATCCAATCAAAACACAAAAATAAAACATTTAGGATTTTCTTAGCATACATAAATTTGCTAAGGATCCTACTCTTTCAAAAATCAAAACATCCAAAAAAATAAATGAAACACTTAGGATTTTCTTAGCATACTTAAATTTGCTAAGAATCCTATTTGTCAAAAAATCAAACAAAACACACTTGGGTTCTTCATTTAGCATACCTAAATTTGCTACATAGGAATTCCAATTTTTCAAAATCAAACAATAATTCACCAAAAAGAAACAATCATTTTAAAACACTTCACTTAGCATACCCAAATTTGCTAAGTAAGTAAAATTCCAAAATCATCAATCAAAAACAAAATTAATTGACCCTTACTTTAACATACCCAAATTTGTTAAAGGAAAGGGTCCTCAAATCAAAAGAAAATCTAAATTCAAACAAACATGAACCTATTGAAGCATCCTTCTCAAAATATTTGAATCCATCTTTCAACATACCCAAATTTGTTGAAATTGGATTCATATTCAAAATTCCTCTTTCAATCAATCTTCTCAAATATATTTGAATCCCACTTAACACTTCCAAGTTGTTGGATGTGGGTTCAAATTTTCAATTCAAATTCAAAAATCTATAAAGATAGAAATCTGATACAAACTCATTTTCTATTGCAGATTCTTATAGTCAGTTGTAGTACAGTGGCAGTTCCATTTTCAGTGTTCTACTTTTGATCTAAAATGGCTGGTTCACAGAAGTTCATTTTCACCTTCCCCCATGGTATGGATTTGGCTTTGGACCAAGCCAACTTCCCCAACTGGACCATACACATCTGATCCACTTTGGTAGGGGATTCAAGGGAGCTTGGATTACAAGTGAGGGCACTCTCCTCACCAAGGACCACCTGGTGAAGCATCATCGATTGACCTACCTCCACTGATGTCTCCTCAAAAGAGGAAAGCAGTCCCAGCTCTACAGATAGCATCATGCTAGCTCACTCCTCAAAGACACCCTAGAGTTTCTCATGCTGCCCTAGTGAGGGCTAGCAACCTCTCATATGTGCCCTCTAAGGGTAAGGCTCCTGTGGTCTCAGGGCTTGCCTCCCCTAGTTTTGAGTATGGGTCTATCTCTCTCTCCTCCCATCCTACCAAGACATAGTATAGGAACAAGAACTACATGTTTAAGCAGTACAACACTAGGATCACTAGGAAGATAGAGGCAACAGCCTGTTCTATTGAGGAGTTCCCATTTCACCACTACAAGAAACTATCCTCTCTCGGGTCGACAGAGGATGTTAGAGATTCGCTCATCACCTCCTCTGTGATGCAAAGATCGCCAGCGCTACTAGAGGAGGTCGCACGGCCGCCTCCAATTGTCTTACGCCGTGCACGATGCTCAAAGTCAGAGCTTTGATCTCGATCTTTCATCCCCATCATGGGAAGCATATCCACCGTGAGAGGTCCAAGAGGCCCATACACATATCACCAAGCGAGAGATGGAGGTTCTCCGCCACCAGCCTTTTGCCTTATTGATTTTCTAACTCTGCTACGCACCACCATACCGACAATATCCTTCTTAGGGACTAGTCATCATAGAGGATAGCTCATGTGCATAGAGAGTTGGTGGTGTCCACCCCACCTCTACCCCTCGCCTACCATCATCACGCTCACAAAGATCCCCTCCATCAAAGGCCATGAAGGCCATGTCCGGGGAGAATCGCATCCCGTTGGTGATCAGGCTATGACCAAGGGATCCTACCACTTCTACACTGCTTATTATGGCAAGGCTAGCTCTCTAGCTTGACCTTCTACCCTAGTGGTGGTTTGGAAGGAGTGGCAACCTCAAAGCATCGTGGTCTTCCCTTCACCAACTGTGCCAGTACATCAAGATGTGGAGATTATGACAGTTATTTCAGATATCGCAGATGTTAGTCCAGCTGCACCAGTGATAGTGGAACATCCTAGGATTATTACCCTCATAGGTGAGTGTCATTCATCTCAAGTACAATCCACATAAGATCGATTCTCCGCAAAGTGAGGTCCGGTGCCTCTCGCGTAGATCACTATCATACTATTTGTACTGATCATTTAGATGAGATAGTGAGATTTCATGGAAAGAAGGAGATCTTGTACGATTGGTTGAGAAGAAAGTCGATCCCAATGAAGATGACTTGTTGGGAGACTCAGAGTCCGCATGGTACACTAGAGGATCTCTTCTCGGGAATAACAAGTCATGGAAGGTGATGAGGTTGATCAAGAAGACATCAAAGATCACCCACACCTCGACATCTTGAGGTGAAGGATGAGCAGATTGATAGGATGGCACGACAGTTAGAGGACTTGTTAGCAGTAGTTTCAGTGCTTCAAAAATAAGCTACTTTAGTTCATCCTACTATAGTTGACATAAGTTAGCCTAAGTTAGTGCATGTCTTGGACCCAGTCAAGACTCTACCTCCCGTTGAGCAAGGTAGCACTAGCCTATATAGGAAGGTAGAAAGTACCTCCATATAAGAAAATAACATAAAATCCATGGTTGAGCAACAAGTGAAGGAAGCATTGGCTCAAGCTCGGGGAGGATCATCGGTTCCAAAAGGTAGACCCTACCCAGAGGAATTTGATGCTATCCAATATCCTAAGGGTTTCGTGCCACCTTCCATAAAAAGCTTTGATGGAAGTGGAAACCCAAGGCAGCACATAGCACATTTTAGTGCCAGTTATTGCAACACAGGTGGGAATGATGCTTTGCTTTTCTACCTTTTATTAGTAAAGTATTGCTTTTGATTGGTATGTCAACGCCCAATGATTCAAGAAAGATATTTGTAGAGCTCAAGCGGGTTATGTAGGTGATCTCATCAGAAGCAACAACACCCAGTGAGTCCCTTGTTGATTATAATCTTCGATGGCATAACTTGAGTATGAAGTGCAAACCGCAGCTATCTGAACAACATGCCATTGAGATTCTTTTGAAGAATATCCATAGTTTGGTCACCTTTGTGTTTAAGGGCTTCACTATCAAGACATTTAAGAAGCCTGGAGAGGCCAAATAGTTGCCTTTTCAAGATTAGTTTTATAAGCAGGGTCTCGAGAAGAAACCCTGAGCAAGTAGTGTGAGAAGTAAAGGGAAACGCCTAGAGATCAATCCAGAGATCATGACCTCCAGCCTCCACCCTCACCACCGAGTAGCCTAGCCTCCACCCACCGCTCTATGGCATAACCACCACCTCACCATACTACGCTGCAGATGCATATCCGCCGCTAGTATGGTCCACCTACTTTTTTTAGATAAGTTAAACAAACCTTATTCTCTTAAGAGGGAGGTAATCAAGAAGATCTTTAAGAATCTCTTAAAGAAACTTGATTTTCAGCTACTTGAACCTAGAAGACCGGAGGAAGTAGGCAAAAGTCATGATCTAAACTTTTGCCCGTACCACCATACGCTAGGCCACATTTTGGAGGATTGCTTCACATTCAATGACTAGCTTGAACACAATTTCAAGACAGGTTCTATAGTTATCCCAAAGGAATACCTTATGAAACAACCTTCCAATTCCATTAGGGTAATCTTTGGGGATACATGTGATCCTACCAAAACCAAAGAAGGTTGGTATATTTCTTTATGTAAAACCTCTAAGAAGATCATCCGTAAGATCAAGAAGCTTTCCTTGGTGTTTGAGTCACCAAACCTCCAACACCAAGGAAGGTTTGCAAGTTTCGTGCCAACTCTAGAAAGTGGGAGCTCACAGTGTCACCGGATAGCCCTTAGCAACCACCGACTGTGTCCAGCCGCCAACCTTCACTTACAACTTCCACACTAGCAACTTCTACCACTTCAGCTAGCTCTTTTGTTTCTTCTACTGGTAGAACTCTTGTATCAGCAGATAAAGTTATCAAATCCCTTACCCTACTTCGCTTACTTGATTTCTACTTTGTACCACCAAACAATTCCAAGAAATTGAAGAATAAAGCTAGTTTAAATTACATCTGTGTCACTTTTGATGGGCTATCTTCTTCTATTCCTAATGATAACTCTTCAAGTCAAAATAACTATAACAATTTTGATCTTCCTCTTTTTGATTTAGAGTTGGACTTTCCAACTTTGAATACTATGGGTTCGCCTTTTGAGATAGACTTGTAATCATCAAATTCCAAGGGTCCCATAGGAGAAGCTATAGGTGAGCCTGAAGTGCAGGTAGAACCTTCCACCAATTTGCCTCAAGAGATCACTAAAGTCAACCTCTGTAGTGGCAAGGTTCTACCTCCTAGGGCAGCACCTCAAGATAGAGGGAAATAAGTCATTGGTACTGAAGATTGAGAAGTCCTTCCACATGATGCTCCACCCTTGGATATGCTTGTAGAAGACCAACTGAAGGTGGACTAGAACATCCTTTCTCATCTAAGAAAGTTTCCATCTAATCTAAGCAAATAAGATGCCCTTGCCTTATCTAAAAAGATAAAGGAATCACTAATCAAGGCTCTCCTTGATCCTAAAATATGCTTAGCTCAGCTGACCGCTATAGGTGAGGAAGCACATTATGCAAAAGAAGCCCAAGGGATCACCTTCACAGATGAAGACCTTCTTCTGGGAAACTTGGAGCACAACCGTCCCCTCTACATCATAGTCAACATGGACAAGTTCAACCTTGCCAGGGTTCTCATGGATTCAGGTGCATCAGTGAACATTATGAGTCTAAATACCCTTTCCTATTTGAGGATCAACATCTCTATGCTCCGAGGAGATCAGATGATATTGAGAGGATTTAATGACCAAGGTGAGGGGGCTTTAGGTTCTATAGTGTTACCATTGGAGATTGGTGACTGGAAGACTGAAGCCAAGTTTTACATCATTGATTTGAATACTTCATTCACTGCTTTATTTAGTAGTCCTTGGATACATCAGAACAAGATCATTTTATCCTCCCTCCATCAGTGCATCAAGTTCAAAAAGGATGGAATTGAGGACCATGTCAACGGAGATGAAAATCCATTTTTAGTTAGAAAGGTTGAGATTTATGAGAATACAACCTACTATCTTCCTCAAAACACCCTTTCTCATGAACTTGGATAAAATACAAATGTAAATACAAAAGAAAAAGAAAATGAAGAAAAAGAAAAGATAAAATAAAAATGAAAAGAAAAATAAAAGTCCAAGTGAACAAGAAAGGGGAATTGAAGAAGAAATAGATTCACATATCACATTCCACCCACAGTTCATTCCATCATATGAACATGTGGGTAGGATGGCTCAACCTCCAGGCAGAAACAGAGGCAGGTGGGAGACCCCAAGTTAGCTTTCTCACCAATGAGGTTAGGGTTCCATAGAGTACCCCTACTATTCACATAGATATGGAACCCAGCTTAGAGGATGAGTCTAATGTGATTAGTATACCAGCCAACCCCTCTCAGTGAGTTCCATTTGAGGTGACTTTCAATCCAGATAGAGACGAAGACCAGGCCTCCAAGCAAACCAAAGTATTCAAATATGGTTTATGTGAAATTATTAGCAGTTGGGAACCTTAGCTCTTACCTCACTTATATCCTAGAAAGTTGAAGGTTTAGTACTTAAGAAAGACCCTAAGTCTTCCAGTGACATGAAGCAGAAGAGATTCTTTTTGGGATCATCATCCTCAAGTCCTGAAGTTGATGTAGAACTTGAGGAGGATACTTTAAAAGAATTAATAGAATTACCACTTAACTTTTACTCACCTTGTGTTCATAATCTTATATATAAAGGTTTAGTTCCTCATACATGGTCCAAGCATAAGTCAGAGTATTTCAAGAAGCTATGGAACAATACAAGTAGTGAAGCACAATTAAAAGCAGGACTAAGATTCAATACATTAGGTCCAGTCGATGATGAAGATTACTGCTTTGTTGTTACCAATCATTTGGAGTTTGATAGGTTCTTCTCACACACCCCAACTCTTATGAGAATGTGTGTTTAGAAACCTTAGATGATCCAGATGATCTCCAAATCTAAGAGGCACTACTAGAATTTGAAGAGGAGATTCATTCAATAATCAACAAACTTAAAGAAATTAACCTCAGGACAAAAGAAAATCCACTCCCAACATATATTAGTTTGTTGCTGAATGAAGAAGAAACTAATGACTTAGTAAGGCTGTTGATTGAGTTTAAAGAATGCTTTACATAGAGTTATGAAGAAATGCTCAGATTATCTCTTGACATAGCAGTCCATAAACTAACAATAGATCCTAACGCTACCCCTATTAAGCAAGCTCCTAGATGCATGCAATTAGAAATTGAACAATAGGTCATTTCTGAAGTCAAGAAATGGATTGATGCTGGTTTTATCAGGAAAGAAAAATATCATACTTGGTTAGCTAGTGTCATCCCAGTTAAGAAGAAGAATGGCTAAATTTGGATATGCATCAATTTTAGGGACTTAAATAAGGCATGTCCTAAGGATGAGTTTCCTTCCTATACGAGTTAATGGTAGACATTCATATCATGCGCCTTCTTTCATGGATGGGTCATCCGGCTATAACCAAATCAAGATGTCCGAAGATGAAAGAAACACATTTTGAACCCCATCAAAATCTTATTATAGGGTCATGCCTTTCGGCCTTAAAATGTCGGTATTATATACCAATATGACTCCATCTTCAATGAACTCATCCATCATCAGGTTGAGTGATACATTGATGATCTAGTAGTCAAAAGCTTAGAAAAGGAAGACCATCTCCTTGACTTGAGAGTAGTTTTCAAATAGTTAAGACAATATAACCTCAAAATGAATCCCCTGAAGTGTGCATTCGGAGTATCTTCAGGGAAATTCCTTCGATTTGTTGTTCGACACCGAGGAATAGAAATAGATTCTGAAAAGATTAAAGCTATCTTAGAAATTCCACCTCCTGAGAGTTTAACTCAACTTAGATCCTTTCAGGGATGGTTGGCGTATCTAAGATGCTTTATCTCCAACCTATCAAGGAGATGCAAGCCATTTTCAGCACTTGTCAAAAAAGATGCTAAGTTCGAGTGGGATGATAAGTACTAGCATGCCTTCGAAGACATCAAGCAGTATTTGGTGAAGTCGCTAGTTTTAGAAACTCTTATCCCGGGTAGGCCACTCATCCTCTACACTACTATATTAGACAACTCTCTCAGCACTCTGTTGGCCCAAACCAAAGATGAAGGGAAGGAGAATGCACTGTACTACCTTAGACATCATCTGATTCCTGCTGAAACAAACTACCCACCTATTGGGAAACATTATTTAGCTTTGATCTTTGCTTTCCAAAAGCTATGACATTACATGCTTTCTTATAAGGTTAACTTGATCTCTAGAACAAATTCACTATAATACCTTATGACATGACCAACACTATCCAGACATTTGGCATGCTAGTCCATGATTCTCTCATACTTTGATATCACATTCATGCCTCTCTGTGCAATAAAAGGGCAAGCAATAGTGGATTTATTAGCAGTACACCCATTCCTGCTGATTCTTCGCTTAGTGACGATCTCCTTGATGAATAAATCATGAACTTAAGGGAGGCCGACAACCGCCGATCGGAGATGTATTTTGATGGTGCAACTTCTTCTTAAAGAAGCACCCATCTATTCCTAGAAAGGTAGGGTAGAATAGTTCTCCTAACTCCAAACTACAATATGATGAGATTCTTATACTATCTTTCCAACCCCTACACCAACAATGAAGCTGAATATGAGATTTTGATTGTTGTTCTGGAGTTAGCCATCACTATCAGTGTCAAGAGCATCAACATCTTTGGGAATTCTCAATTGATCATCAACCATATTATCGGGTCCTACCAGGTTCTCAAACCCAAGCTTCGTCATTACTACGAGTATACCATGAAGCTGTTGGCACAGATTCTGAAGTCACCATCTATAAAGTTGTTCAAACAGAGAACATAGTAGCAGATGCTTTGGCCAAACTTGCCAAAGAATTGGCATGTCTGGAAGATGAGTCCATTTCAATAAGGGTCCAAAATAGACAAGTCCTATCCCTTATTGATGCTAAACTCATCGAGAGACTTTCTCTTGAATGGGAGGTTGTTGCTAAAATGGACAAGGAGATGGATTGAGGCAACGCTCATATAGATTGTCATCGTGAAAGAGAGCTTCCTGTTGATGGCACCTATACAACACCTTTCTGTGACAATGTGTTATTGGCATTATAAGAGGTACATTTAGTCTATGTGGAGCACATCAATCCCAAAGATGAAGATGAAGATCAACCACTAGATACACTCCTTCATGATTACATCATATGGCTAGAGATGCCAAGAATGGTCCACCAACCACCCAACATTCTACACCCTATATTGGCTTCATGGCCTTTTGAGTGTTGGGGTATCAACATTGTAAGTCCAATTGGTCCTCCTTCTTCCAAGGCAATCTCTTAGTTTCCAAGTGGTCCATCCCAGAAGAAAGCTTCAATTATGAGACCATATCATGCCTCGTTCTATGAATTATATTATAATGGTATTGCACAAAGGAAGATCAATAGCTTTGCCAAAGATGATAAATTGGAGATACTCCACCATCTACTACCCTAGAGAAAATGGAAGGCAACCCTCTCATCCATAATCAAGAAACTCTTGATGATACAAATGATAAATGAGCAATTGGCATTTGGGCTTCCACCACACATACCAAACTCCAACCGCCTACCTCATTTTCCTCAGAATGGGTCCATTGTACCTTTAGAAGTTCAACTCCCATCCCTTAGGAATTAACCATTGGGCTTGCCTCAGAAAATGAACAAAATAAACCTTCCTTTACTTCTCCATGTAAAGTATGAAAGAATCTAAATAATCTACCTCTAGAGTCCCCATTGAGGTGATTAAGTCCATAGAAAGTGACTCTATCTCATAGTACTATTCCTTGATGATGCACTCGATCACCTAAATAAGTACATCTATGGATTTGTGTGGCATCCAAAAAAGATGAATTTTTATATTCTTGTCTCTTTCACCAAAGATTGAAGGCAACCATAAATTCTCACCAGATTTTTCTACCATTTTCCTTAATGTATGTCTGCTTTCCCTTTAGTTCAACTCCCATCACTAAGATAGCATATCTACAAATGCTAAGTTAAAGAAGAGAAATTTTGAGGAGAGTCCTACGAAAATCTCGAGTTGTACAGGCCAAAATGATTCAAGCTCACAACCCTGATCCTTCCAAGTGAGAACTTGTGTTAGTTCTAAGGAGACCACTTGCCCATCAAAATATGGGAGGTAAGTTTGAACCCACTAAGTCATATGTCATACCAAGAAGGCTCTTTATCGCTTATTGATTGTAAGGGGAGAACACCCAATACTTCCAATGGGCTTTACCTAAAAAATATTACCCATGAAACAAATCATATTTAAAAAATCATTAATAAAAGATTAATCATTCATCAAATCTTCTTCTTTCAAGCATTGTTATCTTGCAATCCTGATGTGTCTAGGGTAGTGTAAGAGTCCCTAGTGGCATCCTATCCCTCTTTCACAACATAAAACAAATCTCCGATGCTTTTAGAATAGGTGTAAGAGAACATATCCCATTTTGATTAGATAACAGTTAGTGAGAGAACCCAAGCGATCCTTTCTTAGTGGGAATCTTTTGCCATCGCACCATTTCATCAAACCCCTAGTTGTAGGTGTAAGAGTCCTATTCCTTTTTGACACATGCAAACAATAAATACAAATATTTTGTCTCGAGCTATTTTGATATGGGAGTAAGCTCCCTGTGGCACACACTCATTTGTCGCTTGTCTACATACTACCTCACTAATATGTCACCCCAGGGTCACTATTAGATGTGAGTCCCGCTTTCTTTCTAACTTGACCATTGAAACCAACGAGCACCTAAGTATGCACCCCATGTTGCTTTTGTTAACTTAAGAGATGTGAGTCCTCATGCTTTCTTCTTAACCCATCATGCCCAAAGGTCAGTGTATTTGAGGTTTAGGTTAAGTCCCCAGGCTCCTTTCTCTTGACTACTTTTGAGTCAATATAAGTCCCTAGTGGCATTCACTCAATAGTCCTAGTAGCACCCCAAATAACATGACTATCCCAACATTTAGTGTCACAGGAGGATGTGAGTCTAGCTTTCCAGTTGATTATGCAAATCACCCAGTTGGTTGATGTTTACTAGTCGACAATGGACTCAGGATATACCACTCGACAATGAGTAGAGTCCTTGAGTTGGACACCATGGACCATCCTAGGTCATGGCTTAGCCATCCCCAGGCACTCTATTTAGATCAAGTCCCGCACCCCATTAGTCACTGGGTTACTTTTGGATTGGACATTTCCCTTTCCTTGTAGCCACCGGTTGGAGAATTCTGCGTAGATTCTCCCTTGGTTTAGTAAACTGATAGTTCAAAGCATTCTTCTAATTTGATCCTAAACTAACAGTCCAAATAAAAAAGTAAAATTAATCTTGTGGATTAGAATTCATGCTCCAAAGGGCCCCTTTCCCAAGCAGATCCTATCTTCGTGTCACCAAACTCCTATTCCCACTACTTTAGTTGAGAATTCCCTGGCACTCACTCACCCTTAGGTTGGGTTCAACCTATTTTCCACAAGCTACCACATTTTTGAAAGAAGTAAGACTGACACATTCTTTCTAGCATGACAAACCAATCTTAGTTATTTGATTTATTGCCCAAAGCCGATCACCCGCTCTTTCTAGTAGAGTCCCTCGAGCTTTCTTCCCTTCAATTGATCATTATAAACTGAAAGGCACTCCTTTGGTCGGATAATTCTCCCATCGTTCGGGAAGCTACTCCCTTTGGTTCAATAAATCTGAGATGGGTCTAGGCTTTTATAAGCTCCTTCCCAGTGTGATCCATCGCAAACCAACAGAATCCATCAAAAATAAATAAATCTAAAAAATGAATTTAATCCTGACCATCTTTGAGTTGATCTAAGTCCCCCAATGACAGTCACTCAATAGTCAGCCCTAGGTTGGGTTCAATATATTGCCTTGCCAATAGATTATCCCAGCAACTGATCTCTACTTTGGAATATGTAAGTCTACTATGCTTTCTTCTTAAGTACAGTTGCTGCATACCGAAAGGAAACCCTTTGATTGGCTAGTCCTACTATGTGTTTAGTAGACTACCTTTTTTTATTGGTAAATCTGAGTTAGGTCTTGGCCTATGTGGCTCCTACTTAGTGCAGTCCATCACAAACCAATAGGTCCATCTCAAAATTCAAACCTAACACAAATTGAAACAAATTCAACCCTCTTCACCAGTGGAATTTAAATTCCTTTCTCAAGAGACTCAAATCAAACCCTCTCCCTTATGGATGACTTGAATCTACTTCCCTAGTGGAAAGTTCACACTCTATCCCTTAATGGATTCTTTCCTCTCTCTTATATATTGGACCTAAGCAGAGACACATTGCACTAAGCTTTGGATTTTTTATACACCTTGGGTTAGGGATAGATTATTTTTGTTAGTGCTTGTGATCTCTCGGTGTTGTTGATCATTTTGTCAACATACGCGGCGTATTCCTCACACACCTATTGGTGCCTTTGTTGACCTCATTTTAGATGAGCTCTCAACCCCTCCATTTTAGACATAGGACTTCTCTTAGACTTTAAGAGTTCCTTAATCTTAAGACACATCTAGTGATTAGGTGGATACTCAACCTAACCCTAGAGACTTAGAAGAGTTAGCCATAAGAATAGGTCATGCCTTAGGGGTGTTAAGAAAACTTGCCTACCCTTAGCTTGAACCATTCCCCACTTTCCTTCCTTCAAGTCAAACTTCAAATTGATTCTAATTGATTTTCTCCTAACTCAAATCAACTCCATGTGATTGAAATCCATGATCAAAATCCATAGATGAAATTCCTAAGTATGAAATTTTCCTAAGTCCATAATCTTCTCTTAAGGACTTAGCCAAAATCATGATCTAAACCAAATCAAATCCTTGAGATTTTCTCAAAACTCATTTTTATTCTCATTTAGACTCACATATATAAATGAAATATAAATATAAATCAATCAAATCAAATCCAAAAATTAAATTTCAAATTTGAAATCCTTCTTAAGTCCTTTATTTCCTTCTTAAAGACTTAGCATAAATCATGATCAAATCAATTCAAATTCATGTGATTTTCTCATAACTCATTTATACTCTCATTTATATTCATATATATAAAAGAAATATAAATATAAAAAAATCAAACCAAATTCAAAAATTCAAACATCAAACTCCAAATTTCCTAAGTACTTTAAAATTCCCTTTTAATGGACTTAGCTTAAATCATAATCAAATCACTTCAAATCCTTGAAATTTTTGCATGATCCATTTATATTCTCATTTGTATTCACATATATAAATGAAATAGAAATTCAAACAATCAAAACCAATTCCAAAAATAAAACTCAAATCCATTCAAAATCCAACCTAAACCTTTCAGGTCAAAATCTTGAACTTAGCCAAATCAATTTCAAATCAAACCAAACTCTTGATTTTCCTTCATGATTCAATCAACCCTACAATCATAAATTCATATATTAATACAAACTTCAATCACTTAACCAAAATCCAACTCAAAAATCAAACCCCAAATCCTTTCATATTTTTCCTTGGAATATGAAATTGTCAAATGAATCAAAACCTATTTGACTTCAAACCACTTGCAAATGGATTTTCAATCATAAGTCTATATACAAATTCAATCAAACTCAAATCAAGCTTTTATTTGACCAATTTTAGGCTCACTTGACCCAAAGTGACCTAAAGTATCGTTATGAGCCAAATTATAATCCTAACCAAATTGGATTGAATCAAACTAACATATGCCTCTCATCATGATCAACAATCATCATGGGATGATGAATCAACCAAACTTGGTCAAACTAAGTCAAACCTAAGGGTTGACCAAGTCAACACTTAGCCCAAAATGAAACCTAACATAGATAAAATCCACCATAGACCAAATTGATTAAAACCATTGATCTAAGTTCATTCATGAACTATGTTTGAACTTGACCAAGCCAACATTTGAGTCTAACCTAGCCCAATTGGCCATTTGTTCTAAGTTGACCCACTTGACCTAAAAAGTCAAAATGTGTCAAAACTAGATCTAAGCCAAATTGACTGAAACCAATGAGTCAAGTTCATTCCAAATCACTTGTTGAACCTGACCAAAGCCCCAATCAGCCAACTAAACCTAACCTAGACCAATTAACCTTAGAACCAACTTGACCTAAAGGGGTCATGTTGAGCCAAATTCAAACTTAACCAAAATTGATTGGAAACAAAGATACCATTCCACATCTAACACTAAAGCTACCCTGACCTAGCTCAAATAGGTCAAATGGGTCAAATAGGTCAACGACCCATTTGACCTAAATGAAGTCATATGAGCCAAATTCAAAACTAAACCAAATTGAACCAAACCAAAGTCCACCAAAACATTTCAAATGGTCATATGAACTTGACCCTTTTGGTTTGACCCAATAATTGGTCAAGTTGACTAAGTTGACCCATTTTGACCTAAATGGGTCAACATGAGCCAAACCTTATCAAATGAACTCCAAATCTCATGAAACTTGGCCAAACCTAGTTTCTCCACATACCCAACATCCAAATTAAAAAAAAAAAATGACTATTCCCTAGGCCATAGAACAAATTATGGACTAATCCATTGGGTAATTTGGTCATGCCCTCTTCATATCAACTTGATGCCTTCCTCAAGTGGACCAAGAGTGGTGCACCCAACCCAAATGGTCGCCCAAATGGACCCAAGGCCAAACCCGACCCCTTGCTCAATTGGCCAATTCAAAATCCTCCTTCCACTCAATTTGATGCACATGGGAGGGAATCCACTCAAGACCTGAAATTAACCATGTGCAACATGAATCAACCCTCACATATGGTTTGAATCAAAATGGTATATGTCGCCATCTGATACAATGGGGAGATATACTCCCCTAATTCAATTTGAAATCACCCACATCTCAATGAGGAAAGTGAGAGCCATACTAAGCTTTCTAAGAGGGATTTGAATAGCTTTCTCATTTTCTTCAAGAGAAAATGGGGAGCTCACTTTCAAACTTTATACTCAAACCCACTCAAATTCCTTTCACACTTCCTGGGATCAAGGAGTAACAAGCTCTCCCCAAGTGCAAGGAGAATCTCAGAGGATCAAAGGAAAGGGGAAAGTTGGTCCATAGATCTACTCAACCCCAAGGCTTGAAACCAACAGCTTTGCCTCCTACGAAGAAGCTACCTCATCAAGCTCGAGCACTGGTGATCACCTTCAGTGAGGTATGAAATTTTTGACCACTTAGCTTAGGAGGTGTTGGTCTTTTGTAAAAGCAATTTTCATGTCATGAGAAATCCGTTGTTTTCTCATTAGCTTTAGATGGTGTGGGTAAAGTCTCATTCCAATCCAAGCTCAATCGAGCTTGAATCTTCCCTTAGATCATGGACGACCTCTATTGATCCTCAAGGAAGAACTTGGTTGATCCTTATCCATGCATTTTGGATGGACGGCCATGATTAATCCCACGATTTAGAATTAATTTATCCCTTTATTCATCGCAAGATGATCCCTAGCCATTCAATCCTTGATCGAAATGGGGATCAAACCGCATCTCACCACCCACGATGCACACTTAAGTGAGAGCTCATGACACACATGTAATGACCGCTATCACCGCTGTCCATGAACGATGGGGTTAAGTTAATTTTAATTAATCTCTTGACCTTCAAAAATTCATTTACCCTTCAATAAAATTGAAAAATATATGAGGTAAAATTCTATGGAAAGATAATTCAACCTAGAATATTTTAAATGATTTCAATAGATTTTGAATTATACTTTTTTCTAATTTTAGGTTTAAGTGAAAATCTCTATTTGCTAATTACTTCTTAATTATTCCTCTGATTAATCCCAAACTTCTAGGGTATATTTCGGGGGGATGACTTCTGCCTCCCCTAATTTTCTTGGAATTTATTTAAGGTTTAATTGGTGGAATTGCAAATGTGTTTCCTAATTACTCCCTTAATCTTATTAAGGATAATTAAGGTTGGATTAGTGTTTCAATCCATGATTAAGGTTAGATCCAGTGAATAGGAGGCTTAGGGAATAAATTTGGGGTATTTCCCCTAAGCTATTCTCTAAACCCCCTTTTATTTCCTTAATCCTCTCTTAATTAAGGGTTAATTCATTAATTATACCCTTACTTAATTTCTAAAAAATATATAATCTTCTAGAACTTAATTAATCTACTTTGGGTAGATATTTAGGTGTTTAAAAGCCTAAGTTCAATTTAGGAAATCAAAACCTAATTCATATGTATGAAGGGGTGTTTTGAAATTACTTAAGTTAAACCCCTTAGCTTAATTAACCATTAATTGTGAGCCAAATTGCATTAGGCCCTTTTCTTACTAGGTGCATTACAAGTTTAAATTCTTGTGAGTTTTTATGTCATCTCATTGGCTCATAATTACTTGGTTAACATGCTAAGGTGGTGTAAGGGTTAATTAACTTGCTTAATTCATACCTTAACCTAATCAAGAATCTAAAATGAATCTAATCACCTAAAAATTAAACTTTAATATCAAACACATGTGGGAATGGGTTAGGAACAGCAAACTCAACTCACCTTTTAAAAATTAAATCAAACTCAAAACCAAACAAAAATCACATTGAATAAACTTTGATTTATTTTAAGCTTTCTTATTTCATAAGAATCTCTTTAGGATTTAATTAAAGTGAATGTATTTATATGATTTCATTTCTTTAGTTCTTTCCCCAACATATTAAATTTGTATGTCATGTGGTTTCATGCATCCATATTTTTCAAAGTCAAAAATCAAAATGAAATTCTTTACTTTATGTCAAATTTTCATGTGTTGGCTAAAGTAATAATATGAGTGGCTATTATCACTACTATAAATCAAATATCAAATATATATATAAATTAAATATCAAATCAAAGTGTTACTTATACTTTAATTATAAGCTTGCATGAGTAAGATATAAGAGTGTGCGAAGTATAGATTTCCTTTCTCTCTTATGTTAGTATAGTTTTGAATAGGTGTTGGTAAGATGTATGGTTCATTTAAGAAGAATCTAACACTTGCCTAATTCTATATCATATTCATTCCTATGCTATCATTTAAGAATGTTTACTTTTGCACACATAAATCATATAAACAAAATAAATCAACTAATACAGCTTTTGCAATCTTTCTTTTCCATTCATTTATTTTGTACACATGTTTGTATTTAAGGAAAGTGGTATATTAGTCTAGACAAACCTAAGGTTGCAAGGCTTTAAGTAGTCCTTAGTAGGTCTTGTACCTTACTCCTCCGGTTAACAATGGCGCTGCACTCACTTATGCCTTTCTTACTTTCATGTGTATATGTGAAACTTGGAAAAGAAATACCTTTCCTACTTAATGAAAATCATGCATATTAAACTTCCAAATTTTCTTAGATGATTTACTTACCATGCATCATCAAAATGTGTTAAATATTCTCATTTGTATGTATAGATATGCTTAGGACATATTCATATGCATGTTATACATGTTGGGAAAGAAATGAAGTGATGTGTGTTATGTGAATTTGGTTCATTTTATTTAGTCTTAAAATTCCTTTCTTTTTGAATGGGTTTGTTTAAAATTCATCTAAACTTAGGATTAATTAAAATACTTAATCAAAACATTCACTATATAAAACTAAAACATGAATCCACTTTAGAAACTACTTAGGTTAGGGAAGGAAAGAGAAGTTCTCTTCTCTTTCCCTCTCTTTATAACTTTGTAATTAATTGTAGAATTCACTTGAACCTAATCAAAACATGAGATAAAAATAACCTAAAATAATTAAACAACTTAAATGAAACCCTCCTCTAATTTGAACATGTTTTCACACTTAGAAAATTCTAACTTAAAGCTAAGCATACACAAACCTTCAAAGCACACATTAGGCTAAGTCACCACTTCTAGCTTAGGTTAGGTGCATGGTTTGATGTCTATTTTGTTTTATGATATATGTTTTAGACTGGATGTTAGGATGTATGCTCGTAGAATGAATGGTAGGGCAATCTTACTCTAACCATTATTTTTTGTAGGGGATTGTGCTTATGGGGTGTTATCATAAATAAAAATACAAAATTCTTTTGCTTGCAGGTGCTTATACCCCTAAGCATAATCTAATAGGCCAGGTGGACTTAGTCACCCATGTGTGGGGTGATAAGTCCAATATACATGCTTGAGATTTGTGTGGTTTGTTTTAGCTAATCTTTATTTTGCAGGTGTTACTTAAATTTTCATTCTTTTCCATTTCATGAAAATTTATGCAATTAGGATTTTTAGAATGATTGTTATAGGGATTATGATGAGCTTTGGTCATAAGATACTATCTTATGTACCATGTGAAGCCTTGGAGCATCCACCTTCCAACCATCTAAAAGAAGGAACCAAAGAGGAAAGAAGAAAAGAAGAAGAAAGAAGAAATGAAGAATGAAGAAATGAAGCTTGAAGACCCCCATAATAATGAATTCCTTGCTTAATTGTAATTTAATTCATTTATAATTTGAGTTGTATAAGGGTGGAGCTCGGCTACCCAAATTCATTTTTTGGGTTTGTGCGGTGGTGCCTGACCACAACGGCCTCTTATTCTTTTTGCGATTAGCTTTATAAATTGATTGATGATTTGTTTAGCTTGTGCATTAAGTGACATGTTTTTCCTAGTTTCTTCCTTGCTTTATGAATGGCCTGGATGTGGATTAGGCTCTTTAGAAAAAATAAATCTTTTACCAAACTTAATAACTCAAAATTAAAAATAAAGAACTCATAACTTCACCTAAAGCTTAGGTTTAAAATCAAGATAAAATAAATTAGCAACCCCTTAGATGGATGAGTATTTCTTTTTCAATATCATGCACAAATGCATCTTATTTCACTCTTGATTGGAGGGCTTCCACCTTTGCCAAAGAAACTTGAGAGACCATGGTGGAAACACACCTCCTCCCTTCTCGTTGATTTTGGCCAATAACTTAATTTCAAATGCATTAGGCATATGAATCCTATTATCTTGAGTCAAAATAATTTTCCAAAAAAGAAAACAAAAAATGAAATTTGAATTACATTAGATTTAGGTCATTTGAAGCATGTCCTTACATGATCTAGTCTTTTTAGGGAGTGAGTTTAAGGACTTAGTCTCTTTCTAAATAAATAACAACCTAGTTATCTTGCATACACATATGACTTGCCTACATGTATTTAAAATTGTAGGAGGAGTTAGTTGGTGGCCACCCCCAGGCGGTTGTAAGTCTAAGCAGTCGAGTGGTTTGTCCTCTCTTATGGAGACAAACCAAATACTCATTTTCTCCTTAGATTTAGGTTATGCTTTTGGCCCCGCCAAAGCTTCATAGATTTAGGTTTTGAGGCTGCTTCTCCCTTTTATGGGCCATAAGCTTAATTCTTCACCTCTTAGGCATTTCCTTAACCTTGTGTTAAGGAATCATAAGTCCTAAATTTCTAATGAAAAATGCAACTCAAACATATTAAATCAATTTTAAAATGTAAAGCCCAACCATAGGATATTTTGAGATGCTCACTAGGTTTCCTAGCATTATGGGCATCTCCTACTTATCTTTCTTTTAGCTTTGATAATAACTCCCTCTCTTTGATCAATCCCATTTGATCTTCAAAAATGAACCAATCGATTGATAGTCCTTTCCTATTAAAATCTTTGAAGATAATGATCATTTATCTTAATCGAGAGTATTCCTAAGAGATCCCTTAGGATGTAATAACTATGGGGGCTTTTGAGAACTTGAACCCAGTTTAAAATAAAACTTGCTTTACTTCTCCATGTAAAGTAGGGGAAGAATCTCTAGAACATATGCAAACCCAACATCCTTAGGAGTCCTTATTAAGGTGATTGTCCATTAAAGGGTAGCGACTTCTATCTCTCGAGATAGTATACTATTCCTTGATGATGACTCGATCACCTGAATAAGTACATCTGTGGATCTATGTGACATCCTAAAAAGATAAATTTTTATATTCTTGCCTCTTTTGCCACAGATTGAAGGCAACCATATAGAAATTTTTCACCATATCATCTCTATACTAATACTTAGGGAGTATCTTCATATTACACATGTAAATCATAAAACTAAATCAACCATAATCTCTTGCATGATTCTTTATCCATTTGATTCTTTTTGTACATTTACATGTATCTAAGAAACGTGGTATATTAGTCTGGACATCCTAGGGCTGTGATGCTTTAAGTAGCCCTAAGTAGGTCTTGTACGTTACACCCCTGGTGTAGAAAATAATGGCACCATACTCACTTATAATTTTATACATTTGGGTGTGCATTTAGTTAATGGATGAGAAATCCCTTTCTACATAATAACGACATGCATTAATAATCCAATTAATAAATGGAATATCCAAATTTTCAAATCACATCTCTTTGCATTCATCATCAAAGTGTGCTAATATTTGCATAGCATGTATAGGTATGCTTAGGATTATTCATATGCATGGTGTGCATGTTAGAAAGAAATGAACGAATTTGTGTTATGTAATAGTAATCCACCCTAACTAATCTTAAGATGCCTTTCTTATTGAATAGGGCTATTGAGAACAAATCTAAATTTAGGGTTAATTAAAAAAACACATAATAAACCATTCATTTAAGAAAATTCATTAATCAATCAACCTTAGAAATTATTTAAGGTAGGGATGAAAGAGAGTTCTCCTCTCTTTTCTTCTCTTCAAAACATTTAGTAAACCAATTCAAATCACCAACTAAAATTGACAAATCAACTAAATCACTTGAAATGAAACTACCATCTAAATTGAATCTTTCACACTTGGAAAATTTCAACCTTAAAGCCTAGCTAGGACATACTACACAAGCCTTAACTAGCACACACATTAGGCTAATTCACCACTTCTAGCTCTATGTTAGGGTGGTGCATAGTTTGATGAATGTTTGTTTTGTAATGTATTATTTTAAACTGAATGTTAGGGTGTATGTGTGCAGATTGGATGATAGGCCGATATTAGTCTAATCATGCTTTCTATAGGGGTTGTGCTTAAGGGGTGATGTAATAAAAATAAAAATACTTTTTATTATGCAGGTTGCTTATACCCCTAAGCATAATCCAAATTAGGATAGGTGGACTTGGTTACCCATGTGTGGGGTGCTAAAATCCAAATTATTCCTATAACTACCTAGGTTGTATGGTATGTTTAGCTAATCTTTGTTTTGCAAGTTTAGTTAGATTTACATTTCCCATTTTGATGTAAATTTGTAATTAGGATTTGGAATGAATGTTATGAGAGATTAGGATGAACATTGGTTATAAGATCAAATCTTATGTACCATGTGATGCTTTTGGAGCAACCATATTCCAATCAAGCCAAAAGGAAAAAAAGGAAAGAAGAAAATCAAAAATGAAGAATAAAGAATGAAGACCCACATAACATGAGTTCGTTTTAATTGTAATTGTTCATTTGTAATCCGAGTTGTATAAGGGTAGAGCTCGGCTACCCATTTTTCTTTTTTTGGGTTATAAGGTGGTACCCGACTGCACCGGTCGCTTATTCTTTTGTGCTAATTTTATAAATTGATTGATGTTATATTTTACGATTGCGTAATTAGGATAGCATGGTTTTGCTAGTTTCTTAATTATTTAGTGATTGTTGAATGGCCTAGATGTGATTAGGCTCTTAGAGAAATATAAATTTTCTATCCAATTAATCAATTAAAAATTAAACTAAATAACTCATAACCTCACCTAAAGCTTATGACATAAATCAAGATAATAAAAGATTTAACAACCCCTTAGCTGGATGTTGTATGTCTCATATCATGCATAAATCATATTGTCTCACTCTTGCCAATGGAGGGCTTCCACCTTTGCCAGAGAAAATGACTTGACATTTGAGAACCATAGTGGAAACACACCTCCTTCTTTCTTATTTTGTCAATAACTAATTTTCTCATGCATTAGGCATATAAAATCTTATAACCTGTGACAAATAAAAATGCCCAAAAATCAAAATAATACTTGACAAAATTTGCATTAGATTTAAGTCATTATTCATGCCCTTCATGATCTAGTCTCTTAGAGAGTGTGTGAGGACTTAGTTTTGCAAAGTAAAAGACTTTCCTACATTTATTTAAAATCATAGGAGGAGTTAGTTGGTGGCCACCCCAGGCAGTTGTAAGCCTAACAGTCAGGTGGTTTACTCTCTCTTATGGAGGTAAACCATATACCCATTTTTGCTTTAGATTTAGGTTGTACTTTGGCCCTCACCAAAGCTACCTAGAGTTAGGATATGAGGTTGTCATTTCCCTTTAGGGCTATAAGCATAAGTCCTGACCCTTTAAGCATTTCAACAATCTTGTATTGTGAAATTATATGCCCTAAATTTCTAATAAAAATTCAACTCAAATATATAATTCTTCTCAATTTTCAAAAACATAAAGCCCAATCATAGGATAGTTTTGGGATGCTCGCTTGGCTTTTTATTATCAAGAGCATCCCTTACTCATCTCTCTTTAGTTTCAATAATAACTCTCCCCTTTTGATCAATCCCACTTCATTTTCCTAAAAATAATCGATTGATTGATAGTCCTATCTTTGACATCTTTGGAAATAATGATCATTTACCTTAATTAAGAGTATTCTTAAGGAATCTCATTGTGGTGAATAAATCTCTTATAGAGAGTCACCTTTCAAATCTGCGGTGAGAAAGAAGAGGACACCTTATAGAAATTTGTCTTTTTAAGATGCCACACAGATCCACATATGTATTTATTCAGGTGATCGAGTACGTCATCAAAGAATAGTGTATTATTTTGAAGGACATAAATCACTACCCTTTAATGGACCTAATCACCTCAATAAGGACTCCTAAGGACGATGGGTCTACATATGTACCAGAGATTCTTCCCCTACTTTACATGGAAAAGTAAAGTAGAATTTATTTTAAATTAGGTTCATTAAGTTCCCTAAGAGGGCAAACCCTCATAGTTAATTACATCCTAAGGGACAAGATCCCTTAGAAAAACTCTCGATTAAGGTAAATGATTATTGTCTCTGAAGATTTCAACAGGGAAGGACTATTAATCGATTGATTTATGTTTGAAGATCAAATGAATCGATCAAAAGAGGGAGTTATTATCGAAACCAAACTGGAAAATAAGTAGGAGATGCCCACAATGCTAGAAAACCTAGCGAGCATCTCAAACTATCCTATAGTTGGGCTTTACATTTTAGAAATTGATTTAGTTTGTTTGAGTTACATCTTTTTATTAGAAATTTAGGACTTCTTCACAACACATTAAAATGCAAAAAGGATTATGCTTATGCTAAGGGAGAAGAGATTAACCTAAATCTAGGAGCTTTGTAAGGGAGAAGCAAATAAATCTAATGCAATTCAAAAACCATAATTATTTTGACTAGGGGAGTAATTTTATAATGCATTAGAAAGAAGATTATTGGCCAAAATAGGAAGAGGAGAAGGTGAGTTTCCACCATGGCTCTCCACAGGTCTTCTCTGGAAAGGGAAGATCTCTAGTCAAGGTGAAATAACTTTATTATTACAATTATTACAAAATAAATGCTCATCCATTCTTTAGTTTTATTGCAATTCAAATTTTATTTTATTTTCATTTTAGATAATTATTTTTGACTCAGAATAATAGAATTTTTATGACAAATGCATGAGAAAGAAGATTATTGGCCAAAATTAGGAAGAAGGGAGAAGGTGAGTTTCCACCATGGCTCTCACAGGTCAAGCTGAGTTCTCTGGAAAAGGGGGAAGATCTCTAGTCAAGAGTGAAATAAGATGTTATTATGCATGATATTACAAAATAAATGCTCATCCAGCTAAGGCATTGCTAGTTTTTATCTTGATTTTAAACCTAAGCTTTAGGTGAGGTTATGAGTTGATTAATTTTATTTCAAGTTGTTTAAGTTGGGTAAAAGATTTATTTTTCCCTAAAGAGTCTATTCCATATACAAGCCATACATAGAGCAAGGAAGAAACTATGAAAATCATGCCACTTAATGAAAAAGCTTAACAAATCATCAAACAATTTATAAAGCTAATCGCAAAAATAATAGATGGTCATTGTGGTTGGGTACTACCGCACAAACTCAAAAATATCAAATGTGGGTAGCTGAGCTCTACCCTTATTCAACCCGAATTACAATTACATTTGAGCAAAGGAATTCATTGTTATGGGGGCCTTCAAGCTTTATTCTTCTTTCTTCTTTCTTCTCTTTCTTCTTCTTTCTTCTCTTTCTTCATCTTTCTTCTTCTTCTTTCTTCTTTTGGTTCCTCTTTTGGAAAGTTGGAAGGTGGATGCTCCAAGGCTTAACATGATACATAAGATGGGATCTTATGACCAATGCTTATCCTAATCATCATAACAATTCATTCCAAAAATTATAATTATACAAATTTTTACATGAAAAGGGAGAGTGTGAAATCTAACTAACACCTGCAAAACAAAGGTTAGCTAAAACACATCAAACAAATCCCAAGTATGTATATTGGACTTATCACCCCACACATGAGGTACTAAGTCCACTAGCCTATGGATTATGCTTAGGGGTATAAAGTACCTGCAAGCAAAAGCATTTATATTTTTATTTATGATAGCGCCCCTTAAGCACAATCCGCTGCAAAAAAGAATAGTTAAATGAAGGACACCCTTCCATTCATTCTATGAGCATATACCCTAACATCTAGTCTAAAATATATATCACAAAACAAAATATAACATCAAACCATACACCGACCTAACCTAAGGCTAGAAGTGGTGACTTAGGCTAATGTGTGTGCTTTGAAGGTTTGTGTGGTATGCCTAGCTATGGCTTTAGGTTTAAATTTTCTAAGTGTGAAGAACATGTTCAACTTAGGAGAGGGTTTCATTCTAAGTTGTTTAAGTGTTTTGGGTTGGTTTTATTTCATGTTTTGATTTGATTTAAGTGAAACATATAATTAATTATTAAATTATGAAGAGAGGGAAAGAGAAGAGAACTTCTCTTTCCTTCCCTAACCTAGGTAATTCCTAAAGTAGGACCATATTTTAGTTTCATTTAGGTGAATGTTTTGATTAAATCTTTTAATTAATCCTAAGTTTAGATAAACTCTAAATAAACCTATTCAAAAAGAAAGGCATTTTAAGATCAAATAAAATGAATCAAAATTCACATAACACACATTACTTCATTTCTTTCCCAACATATATAACATGCATATGGATGGACCCTAAGCATATTTGTACATGCAAAGAAGTTAACACACTTTATGATGCATGCTAAGTAATCCATTTAAGAAAATTTAGAAGTTGAATATGCATGATTTTCTTAAGTAGAAAGAGTTTTCCTTATCTAAATTTTCACATACATACATGAAAGTAGAAAAGGCATAAGTGAGTACAGTGCCATTATTAACCAAAGGTGTAAGGTACAAAAACTACTTAGGGCTACTTAAAGCCTCGCAACCTCAGGGTTGACTAATATACCACTTTCCTTAAATACAAATATGTATGTAAAAGAAATAAAATAGAAAAGGAAAATGCAAAAGTTGTTTAATGGAGTCATTTTTGTTTATGCAATTTATGCATGCAAGTATAAGCAACCCTTCTTAGGTGATAGCATAGGGATGAATTGGGTATGGAATTAAGAGAGTGTTGGGTTCTTTTCAAATGAACCCTACATCTTACTAACTCGTATTCAAAACTATGATAACATAAGAAAGAAAGGAAACCTATGCTAAACATGACTTTATAATCTATCACATGCATGCTTATAATTAAGATATGCATATCACACTTTCATATTTGGTATTTGACTTATATGTTTTAAAAATAATTTGTATTTAGTAGTGATAATAGCCATTCATATTTCTACTTTAGCCAACACATGCACATTTGACATAAAGTAAACAATTTCATTTTAAAATTTGAAACATGAAATTATGAATGCATGAAATCACATTGCATACCACTTAACATGTTGGGAAAGATCCAAAGCAATGAATGCATGTAAACAAACTCACTTCACTTAAATCCTAAAGACAATCTTATAGAATAAGAAAATTTAGAATAAATCAAAGTTAATTTCAAAAATTATTTTTGTTTAGTTTGAAGTTTGATTTAATTTTGGAAAGGTGAGATGAGTTTCCTATTCCTAACTCATTCCCATATATATTTTTTATTTTTGTTTAATTTTTAGATGATTAGATCCATTTTTATGCATTGATTATATTTAGGTGTGAATTAATTGACTTAATTATCCCTTACCTATACCACCTTAGAAGAATTAAATAAATAATTATGAGCCAATGAGATGATATAAAACCCACAAAGAATTTAAATTTGTAATGCACCTAATAATGAAAAGACCTAATGTAATTTGGCTCATAATTAAAAGTTAATTAAGCTAAGGGATTAGCTTAAGTAATTTCAAAACACCCTTTCATACTTATGAATGGTATTTTGATTTCCTTAATTGAACTTAGGCTATTAAACACCTAAGCATCTACCCATGGTAGATTAATTGTGTTCTGAAACTTTTTAGAATTTTTAGAAATTGATTAAGGGGTAATTAATAAATTAACCCTTAATTAAAAGAAGATTAAGGAGAAAAAAGGGGGTTTAGGGAATAGCTTAAGGTAAATGCCCCAAAATTATTTCATAAGCCTCCTACTTTTTGGATATGACCTTAATCAACCCTAATCATAGGGTAAAACCACAAATCATACCTTAATTATGCTTAATTACATAAGAAGGGTAATTAAGGAAATCATATGAAATTACTCTAATCAAGCCTTAAATAAATCCCAAGAAAATTAGAGGAGGCAGAGTTCATTCCCTAAAACTTACCCAAGAAATTTGGGATTAATCAGTGGCTTAATCAAAGAGTAATTAACAAAATACACTTTCCAATAAAACCCCAATTCAGAGAAAAGCATAAGTCAAAACTCACAAAAATTTATTTTAACATATTCTAGGTTTAATCATCTATCCATAGGATTTTATTTTATATTTTTTTGAATTTTTTAAGAAATGTTATGCATTTTTGAAGATCCATGGATTAATCAAAAATTAATTAAATATTTTAAATAATCCTTAACTAATCCTTGGCTCATGACACGACGTGTGGCGGCGGCGCTCAGCATGCTTTACACGCATCATGCCATGAGGGGACAACTTAAGTTATCACCTCACAAAGGCGGCGGCGATGCACGCGCTTAAAATCTCTGTCATCTAATCAAAGATCAGACGGCTAAGGATTTCCCCTATGGCTTATAAAAGATAAATGATAATCTAAACTTGTCAAATAATCTTAGCCATCCATCTAAAATACATGGATGGATGGCTGAGATGAGCCAAGTTCTTCCCCTGATCAGACCGCCCATGACAAGTGGGAAAGCTAGCAATACGTAACACAAATTTAACCCACACCATCTAAAGAGACATATCAAATCCAATGGTCAAAATTTGATGAGGTGAAAATTTCTTTCACAAAGCTCCATGCCACATTGAGTTTAATGATCAAAAAATTCCATACCTAGTTGGAGGTGATCACCGGTGCTTGAGATTGATGAGGTAGCTTAGTGGTGGGTGAAGCCTGAAATTCAGGCCTTGGTTGAGTGGATGCTATGGACCAACACCACTTGAAGCTTTGACTTTGATCAAATTCTCTTCTTGCTGGGAACTAGAGCTTAGCTCTTACATGGAGTGTGCAAGAGCAATTGGGAAGATCAAGTGGAAGAAATTGGCTAATGGATTGAGCTCCCCATTTTTGTAATGTGCAAAATGAAATGGAATTCAATCCTCTCTAAGAAGCTTGGTGATCGATGATTGCGGGTTTTATAGCTTCAATCAATAGAGGGTGAAGGATGGGATGATACATAATGCTTGCCATTTTGATCCAATTGATGAGATTGGGAGGGTATTTGATCTATTTTGAGTGTGCACATGGTTAGTTTGATCAAGTGGATTGCCAACCTCCCATGTGCTTGAATTTGAGCAGGGGAGTTTGAAAATTTCAATTTTGCTAGGGGTGGTTTGGTCTAGGGACCAAATGGGCTAACCCAAACCCATTGGGTTGGGTGCACCACTCTAAGTCCCCTTGAGCTTTTAGGAAAGCCTCAAGTGATTGTGAAGAGGGTATGACCAAAATTACCCATGGTTAGGTAAAATTTGTTCTATGGCCTAGGGTAGGATGGTCATTTTGTATTTTTCCACTTTGGACATGTTGGGTATGGAGAAATTAGGTTTTGCCAAGTTTCATTAGATTTGGAATCCATTTGATAGGCATTGGCTCATGTTGACCCATTTAGGTCAAAATGGGTCAACTTCTGTCAAGTTGACCAATTGGTCAAATTTGGTCAAAGTAAGGGTTGGGTCAAGTTCATATGACAATTTGAAATGTTTTGGTGGCTTTGGTTTGATTCAATTTGGTATATATTTGGTTTTGGCTCATATGACTTCATTTAGGTCAAATGGGTCAAGTTGACCTATTTGACCCATTTGACCTATTTGAGGTAGGTCAAGGGTAGGTTTAGGTTAGGTTAGTCATATGGAGTGGATTGGTATCTTTGTTTCCAATCAATTTGGTTAAGTTCAATTTTGGCTCAACATGACCCCTTTTGGGTCATGTTGGGTCTAAGGTCAATTGGGCTAGGTTAGGCTCAAATGTTGGCATTGTCAAGTTCAAACATAGGTCAGGGTGAACTTAGATCAATGGTTTCAATCAATTTATTGGGAATTTGACTATGTAATTTCATTTTAGGTTAAGTGTTGACTTGGTCAACTTAGGTTTGACTTGGTGACCAATTTGATTGATTGATCATCCCATGATTGTTGATCATGATGAGAGGATATATGAGTTTGGTTCAATCCAATTTGGTTAGGATCAAAGTTGGCTCATAAGGTACTTTAGGTCACTTTGGGTCAAGTGAGCCTAAGTGGGTCAAATGGCTTGGTCAAAGCTTGATTTGAAGTTGATTGATCTTGTATATGGACTCATGATTGAAATATAAATCCATTTACAAGTGGTTTGAAGTCAAATGGGTTTTGATCCATTTGAAAATTTCATATTCAAAGGAAGAATATGAAAGGGTTTTGGGTTTGATTTTTGATTTGGGTTTTGATTGAATGATTGAAGTTTGGATTTATATATGAGCTCATGATTGTAGGATTGATTGAACCATGAGAGAAAATCAAGAGTTTGGCTTGATTGAAAATTGATTTGGCTAAGTTCAAGATTTTGACTTGAAAGGCTTAGATTGGATTTTGAGTGGATTTGAGTTTGATTTTTGGAATTGGTTTTGATTGTTTGAATTTATATTTCATTTATATATGTGAATATAAATGAGAATATAAACTGATCATGAGAAAATTTCAAGGATTTGAAGTGGTTTAATCATGATTTAGGTTAAATCCATTAAAGGAATTTAAAGGATTTAGAAAATTTTTTAATTTGAAATTTAATTTTTTGATTGATGATTGATTTATATTTATATTTCATTTATATATGAGAATATAAATGAGAATACAAATAAGTTTGAGAAAATCCCATGAGTTTGAATTGTTTGATCAAAGTTTAGGTTAAATCCATTAAGGGAATTTAAGGATTTAAGGATTTTAAATTGGAATTTAATTTTTTTTTGATTTGATTGATTTATATTTATATTTCATTTATATAAATGAGAATATAAATAAGTTTTGAGAAAATCCCATGAATTTGAATAGGTTTGATCAAGGTTTAGATTGATTTTGGCTAAGTCCTTTAATGGAAAATTAAAGGACTTAAGAAAATTTTCATGAATTGATTTGGAATTTTGATTTTAGTTGATTGATTTGAATTATATTTCATTTATATATGTGCATATAAATGAGAATATAAATGGATTATGAGAAAATCTCAAAGGTTAGAATAGGTTTGAATCATGATTTTGGTTAAGTCCTTAAGGGTTTAGGGACTTAGGCAAAATTTGGACTTAGGAATTTTTGATGGATTTTGGTCATGAGTTTCAAGCATAGATTTCAATCATGGATTTTAATCATGGAATGAGTTGATTTGGATTTAGAAAATCAAATAGAATTGATTTGGAGTTTGACTTGAAAGAAGGAAAGTGAGGAATGGTTTAAGCTAAGTAGGAAATTTTCCTAACACCCAAGGCATGACCTATTCTATGGCTAACTCTTCTAAGTCTCTAGGCTAGTTGAGTGTCCACCTAATCACTAGATGTATCTTAAGATTAAGGAACTCCTAAAGCCTAAGAGAAGTCCTATGTCTAAGATGGAGGGTTTGAGAGCTCATTCTAAAAATGAGGTCAACAAAGGGCGCCCAATAGGTGTGGTGTGACTGACAAGGAACACCGCACATATTGATGTTGATCGAAACTATCAACAACACCGAGGGATCACAAGCACTAATAGAAACAATATATCCTTAACCCAAGGAAAAGAAATAATATGGAGCTTACTGTAATGTGGCTCTACTTATGTCTAAGACATAAGAGAGAGAGAGAGAGAAATCTACTAAGGGATAGAGTGTGAACCTTCCACTAGGGAAGCAGGTTCAAGTCATCCACAAGGGGATAAAAGGTTTGATTTGATTCTCATTCTGGAGAAAAAGATTTTATTTGTTTCACTGAAGGAGAGGGTTAAATTTGTTTCAAATTATATTTTGTTTAGATTTTCTTAGGAAGAAACCTATTGGTTTGCGATGGGTTGCACTGAATAGGAGCCATGGAGGCTAAGACCTAACTCAGATTTACCAATCCAAAAGGATAGTCTACTGAGCACATAGTAGGACTAGACAACCAAAGGGATACCTTTTGATATGCAGTAGTTGTACTAGGAAGAAAGCATAGTAGACTTACATTCTCCAAAGTAGAGACCCGTTGTTGGGGTAATCTATTGACAAGGCAACAGATTGAACCCAACCTAGGGCTGATTATTGAGTGAATGCCACTGGGGGGCTTAGATCAACTCAAAGATAGTCAAAAATTAGTTTTCATTTTTAAATTTATTTGTTTTTATGGATTTCATCGATTTACGATGGATCAAACTAAGAAGGAGCTTACAGAAGCCTAGACCTATCTCAGATTTATGAAATAAAGGGAGTAGCTTCCCAGCCGATGGGAGAACTATCCGACCAAAGGAGTGCCTTTCGGTTTGCAATGATCAATTGAAGGGAAGAAAGCTTGGGGACTCACATCTTCCACTAGAAAAGATCATTAGGGTGATCGATTGCTTTGGGCAACAAATCAAACCTGACCTAGGGCTTCCCGTCGGTTTGTGACAATCATGCTAGAAAGAATGTGTCATAGTCTTACATCTTCCAAAGTGGAATGACTGTCGGGTAACCTACTTGTGGCAAACAGATTGAACCTGACCTAAGGGGGACTATGGAGTGAGTACCGACCTAGGGATTTATCTCAACTTAGGTAGTCAAGCAAATCCTATAGGGAGTTCTGCTGGCACTGCCCTAAAGATAGGATGTATGTTTGGGAAAAGGGGCCCTTCGGGGGCTTGAATTCCTATTCCATAAGCAAATACTTTTTTTTTATTTGTTTATTTTGTTTTATTGTGGACCCTGTTAGTTTACGAGGGATCAAACTGAGAAGGAGCTTATATTAGCCTAGGAATATCTCAAATTTGTTGAACCAAGGGAGAATTTGTGCATCCGCTGATCAAATTCTCCAACCATAGGGGTGGATACCAAGAAAGGGGGACTGTCTAATCCAAAAGTAACCTGGGTAGTATCTAGATGGGGTCGCAAAGGACTTGATCCAAATAGAGTGCCCACAGGGGATGAGGCTGGTAAAGGCTTAATCCAACACCCTCGAGAAAATGGCATGGCTAGTCATATATCCAATAGGTATTTTGTGTCCAACTCATGGAGAAATCATGGGGACTCATATCTGCCAAGAGTGGTGTACTCACCGGGTGAGTCAATGTCAGCATAGCAAACATCAACCAACCTAAGGTGCCCGTCAGTTTGCAACAATTAGCCTAGGAAGAAAGCTCAGGGATTCACATCCTTCTATAGTAGAACTAACTGCTGGGATAGTCTGTCTTCATCTCGATAGGTGCTATCCAACCTAGGGCAACTACTGAGTGAATGTCACTAGGGACTTATATTAACCTAAAAGTAGTCAAGAGGAAAGGAGCCTCTAGAGGACTTATCCTAAACCTTAAATATACTCAACCTAATTAGAACATGATGGCTAGTTCAGGAAGAAAGCATGAGGACTCACATATTCTTAAGCAAAGTCAACATGAGGTAGCTTACTAACTAGGCAGTAAAGACTACCATACTAACAAGACGCTCTTTGGTTTGCAATAATCAAGTTAGGAAGAAAGTACAGGGACTCACATCCTCCAATAAATGACCACTAGGGTGACATACTAGCGAGGCAGCATGTAGACTCGACCTAGAGCAGCTAATGAGTGAGTACCACAGGGGGTTTGCTCCCATATCAAAATAACTTAAGATAAAGAATATGTGGTTATTGTGTGCATGTGTTAAAAGGAATAGGATGCCTCTGGGGGACTCTTACACCTACCTTAAAGCATGTTGGGGAATTACGAAATGATGCCACAGGTTGGAACAAGGATTCCCACTAAGAAAGAATGTTGCTTGGGTTCTCTTACACCTAACTTAGTTATGCTAATCAAAATAGGATGCCTCTCAGGTTCTCTTACACCTATTATAAAAGCATTAGGAGATTGTGTTTGTGTTGTGAAAAAGGGATAGGATGCCACTGAGGGACTCTTACACCCACCCTAAATATGTCACGATAGATTCACAAGACAAGCAAATAATACTTCGAAAGACGAGAAGATTTGATGAATGGAATCAGATTTTGTTCTTCTTATTAATGATTATTTTCAAACAACTTTTGTTTCATGGGTAATATTTCTTTAGATAGAGCCCATTAATTGGAATCATCAGGTGTTCCCCTTTACAATTAATAAGCTGATAAGATCCACCTTAGTGGGCCTTCTCTATGACATAGGGATCTTCCCAAGTGGGTTCAAACTTGCCTCCCATGTTTTGATGGACAACAATTTATCTCCTCAGAACTAACACAAGTTCTCCTACTCAGAAATACCTAGGGTGGATCAGCCAGGGTGGACCAGCTTATTATGAGGTTGAATCATTTTGGCTTTGTACAACTCAAAGTTTTGGCACGCCTATAGGAGACTCTCCTCCAAACCTTTGAGCTCTTCTAACTGCAACCTTGCATTCTGCTACGTAGTGATCTTGTTACCCAATGCTATCCTTAGTGATGGAAGTTGAACTTCTAAGGGAAGAACAACTTCGGACCCATACACTAAGGAAAATGGGGTAGATTGAGTTGGAGTTCGGTATGTGGTGTGGTAGGCCCACAAAGCTTCAACCAATTACTCATTCCACTATCATTTATTGTCATCAAGAGTCTTCTTCAGTATCTGGATGAGAGTTTTATTGAATGCTTCCACTAAGCCATTAGCCCTGGGCTAGTAGATGGTGAAGTATCACCAATCTATACTGTGTATTCTAGCAAAGCTGTTGATCTTTGTGCTTTTGAATGCAATATCATTATCGAATATAATTTATCGAGGCACCCCGAACCTATATATGATATGGTTCCTAAAAAACTAAAGCACATGGTGAGTTGAAACCTCTCTGAGTGGGATGGCTTCACCCACTGGAAAAGTAGTGACTAAGATAAATCGATGCCCCTTGGAAGAAGGAGGATCGATCGGACCATAATGTCGGTACCCCAACACTCAAATGGCCATGAAATCAAAGTAGGGTGTAGAATGTTGGGTGGCTAGTGGAGGACCACACCATGCACGACACCATATCTCCTACATCCATGCACCGATCATTGAAGCCGAGTATCCAAGTCTTGATCTTCATCTTCATCTTCATCGGATTGATGAGCTACATAGACTGAATGTACCTCGCTTATAATGCCATGGGCTTGTTTGTCTAAACAATAACCACATTTGGTCAAAGGACCATGGTACAAGGTGCCATCAACAAGAGCATGGGAGAGAGCTCTCTGTTTCACCTGATGGGCTTATGATTTCTCTTGAGGTAGTTTATCGGTGTTCAAGTAATCTATGAACGGATGCCTTCAATCTAACTTCTTGTCCATTTTGGAAATGGCAACCTCCCCTTCAAGAGAAAGTCTCTCGATGAGTTCAAGCAAAAGGGAAAACTTGTCTATTTTAGACCCTTATTGAAATAGACTCATCTTCCGGACATGCCAACTCTTTGGCAAGTTTTGCCAAGGCATCTGCTACTGTGATCTCTACTCAGGGAACCTTTTAAATGGTAACTTTGGGAATCTGGGCCAACAGCTTTATGGTATACTCATAGTAATGACAAAGCTTGGGCTTAAGAACTTGGTAGGATCTAGCAATCTGGTTGATGATCAATTGAGAATCCCCAAAGATGTTGATGCTCTTGACACTAATAGTGATGGTTAACTCTTAGCAATCAAAGCCTCATACTTATTGGTGCAAGGGGTTGAAAGATAGTATGAGAATCTCATCACATCACAGTTTGGAGTTAGAAGAACTATTCCCCCCTCGCTTTCGGGAGAATAGATCATGGTGCTTCACTTTAAGAAAAGAAGTAGCATCAAAAATACATCTCCATCGGTTGCCTCCCTAAGTTCATGATTTGTTCATCGAGAGATCATCACTAAGCAAAGAATTAGAAGGAAGTGCTAAGAAATCTAGTGCGACCTTTTATTGCATGGAGGGGTACAAATGTGATATCAAAGCGAGAGTATCATGGAATAAGGTCGGGTCATGATGAAGTGGATTGGTTCAGGAGATCAAGTTCACCTTATGAGAAAGCATGTAGTGTCGTAGCTTCTGAGATGCAAAGATCAAAGCTAGGCAATGTTTTTCAATAGGTGGATAGTTTGCTTCAGTAGGGATCAGATGATGGCTGAGGTAGTAGAGTGCGCTTTCCTTCCCTCATCATTGCTTGGGCCAACAGAGCACCGAGAGAGTCATCCAATGCAATAGTGTAAAGGATGAGTGGCCTGCCTGGGATAGGGGCTACTATAACTGGTAGCTTCACCAAGTACTCTTTGATGTCTTCGAAGGCATGCTGACACTTGTCATCCCACTTGAACTTGGCATCCATTTTGATAAGTGCTAAAAATGGCTTGCATCTCGAAGTTTGAGATAAAGCATCTTAGATATGCCACCATCCTTGAAAGGATCCGAGTTAAACTTTTAGAGGTGGCATTTCTAAGATAGCTTTGATCTTTTCGTGATCTATTTCTATTCCCAATGTCAACAACAAACCCAAAAATTTCCTCAAGTGACTCCAAATGCACACTTCAGGGGATTCATTTTGAGGTTATATTATCTTAACCGTTCGAAAACTACTCTCAAGTCAAAGAGGTGGTCTTCCTTTTCTAAGCTTTTGACTACTAGATCATCAACATAGCACTCAACCTGATGATGGATGAGTTCATTGAAGATCTGAGTCATGGCCCGTATGTAGCACCAAAGATTTTAAGGCGAAAGGCATGACCCTATAATAAAGAAATCTTCAAAAAAGTAGTGTTTCTTTCATCTTCGTGAGACATCTTGATTTGGTTATAGCAGATAATCCATCCATGAAAGAGAAGACGCATGAGATGAGGCAATGTCCACCATTAATTCTAGTAGGAAGAGAAACTCATCCTTAGGATATGCCTTATTTAAGTCCCTAAAATTAATGCAAATGTAAATTTGGCCATTCTTCTTCTTAACTTGGATGACATTAGCTAACCAAGTAGGATATTTTTCATCCTCGAAACTAGCATCGATCAATTGACTTTAAATGACCGTTGTTCAATTTCTAATCATATGCAAGGAGCTTGCTTAATAGGTAACGTTAGGGTCTATTGCTTTGTGGACTACTATGTTAGAGATAATCGACATTTCTTCATAACTCCATGCAAGTCTTTAAACTCACCAATAACTAAAAGTCATTGGTTTCTTCTTCATAAATGAACCGATGTATGTCGAGGATTTTCTATCCCGAGGTTGATTTCTTTAAGCTTGTCAATTAATGAATGAATCTCCTCTTCAAATTTTGGCGTGCCTTTTGACTTGGAGATCATCTCATCTTTCTAAACACACATTCTCATAAGAGTTGGGGATGTGTGAGAAGAACCTATCATTCCAAATTGGTAACAATATTAGCAATAATCTTCATCATCGAATGGACCCACTATCTAAATCCTATCTTGCTCTTGATTGTGCTTCCTTATTATTTCCATAGCTTTTCAAGTATTCTGCTTGGACCATGTGAGGAACTAAACCCTTTATAATAAGATTTTGAACACAAGGTGAGTAAAAGTCAAAAGGTAATTCCATTAATTCTTTAAAAGTATCTTCCTCAAGTCTATCAACTTTAGACTTGAGGAGGATGATCCCAAAAAAGAACTTCTACTTCATGTCATTGGAAGACTTAGGACTTTAACTACTAAACCTTCAACTTTCTGAGATGTAAGTGAGGTAAGGTTCCCAACTGCTAATAGTTTCACATAAACCGATTCAAATATTTTGCTTTGCTTGGAGGCATGGTCTCCATCTCATCGGATCAAAAGTCACCTCCAATGGAACCCGAGAGGGTTTTGGTATACTAATCACATTAGACTCATCCTTCCTGAGGGATTCCAAGTCTATGTGAATAGTAGGTACTCTATGAACTGAACACCTCAGGAAGGCCAACTAGGGTCTCCCACCGAACTACCTTTACCGCCGTGGAGGTTGAGCCATTCTACCCACATGTCCATATGATGGAATGAAGCGTGGAATGTGATATCATTTCTTCTTCAATTCCCCTTTCTGTACTTGGACTTTTTTTTTCTTTTCATTTTCTTTTATCTTTTCTTTTGCTTCATTTTCTTTTCTTTTGCATTTGCATTTGAATTTTGTCCAAGTTCATGAGAAAGGGTGTTTTGAGGAAGATAGGTGATCATGTCATCTCTCAACCTTCTAACTAAATGGCTTTTCATCCCATCGACATGGTTCAATTCCATCTTTTTGAACTTGATGCATGAAGGGAGGATGATGATTGTATGTATCCAAGGCCTACAAGCAAAAGCAATGAATGAAGTATTTGAATCAATGATGTAGAACTTGGCTTCCGTCATCTCCAATAACACTATAGAACCTAAAGCCCGCCTTGATCATTGAATCCTCTCAACATCATCATCTCCTCAAAGTGTAGAGACATCTTCAAAGAAGGGTCTTAGACTCATAATGTTCACCGATGCACCAATCCATGAGAACCAAGGTCTCAACCTATCCATGTCAACCGTGATGTAAAGGGGAGGTTGTGCTCAAGTCCCCAAGAGAAGGTCTTCATCTATGAAGGTGATCCCTTGGGCTTCTTTTGCATAATGTGCTTCACCTATAGCGAGAAGCTAAGCATATTTGATCAGAGGGCCTTGATTAGTGATTCTCATCTCTTTGATAAGGGCATCATATACTTAGCTTAGATGGTAACTTTCTTAGATGAGAAAGGATGTAGTCCACCTTGATGGTCTTCCACAAGCATATCCAAGGGTGGAGCATCCTGGAAGGGCTTGATCTTCACATCAATGACTTGTTTCCCTCATCTAGAGGTGTTTCCCTAGGAGGTAGAACCTTTCCATGGAGGTTGACTTGGTAATCTGGACAAGGTGGAAGGTTCTACTCCAGTTCACCGCCTTCTCTATGGGACTCTAATCGGATGATTCCAAGTCTATCTCAAGAGGTGAATCCATATATTCGTGAGTTGGAAAGTCCAAACTCAAATGAAAGAGGAAGATCAAATTATTATAGTTAATTAGACTTGAAGAGTTATCATTAGGGATAGAAGAAGATAATTCATCAAAAGAGATGCAGATGTAATTCAAATCAGCTTTAATCTTTAATTTCTTGGAAGTATTTGGAGGTACAAAGTAGAGTCAAAAAGTGGAGGGGAATTTGATGCCTTATATACAAGAGTTCTACTAGTAAAAAAAGAAATAAATGAGCTAGAAATGGTGTGGAAGGAACAATAAAGGTAGAGGTCGGTGGTTGTTAAGCTATCTGACACCGCTGCTAATGAGAGCTCCCACTTTCCTAGAGTTGGCACGCAACTTGCAAACCTTCCTTGGTGTTGAGGTTTGAGCACTCGAACTGAAGGAAAGCTTCTTGATCTTTTAAATTATTTTCTTAGAGGTTTAGACAAAGAAATGTCCCAACCTTCTTTGGTTTTGGTAGGATTACTTGTATCCCAAGGATTACCTGGATGGTTGTTCCACAAGGTATTCCTTTGGGATAACTACATCACCAGTCTTGAAACTGTGTTCAAGCTAGTCCTTGAATGTGAAGCAATCCTCCAAAATATGGCCTAGCATATGGTGGTAAGGGAAAAAGTTTGGATCATGACTTTTGCCTACTTCCTTCTCTAGCTCAAATTAGAAAATCGTTTCTTTAAGAGATTCTTAAAGATCTTCGATTACCTCCCTCTTAAAAGAATAAGGTTTATTTAACTTATCTAATATAGCTGCCACCACACATATGCACACCATTATGTAGTATGTCTACCTGTAAGGACAAAATAGCAATACAACTGAACGGGCTGCGGTGTGGTATGGTGCTCGATGGTGGCTAAAGAGGTGGAGGCTGTTGAGGTCTTGGTCGCTCAGATTGATCTCTATCTGGCTGCTTCCCTTTATCAATTGCTGCTACTGCTCCTGGCTTCTTCTCATAAACCTTTTGAGATTTTTACTTGGGCAACTGATCTAGAAAAGGCAACTGTTTGGCCTCTCCTTGTAGACTAGCCACCTTATTGATTATCTTCTCAAATATCTTGATAGTGAAGCCCTTAAGCATGAAGGTGACCGAGCCATGGATATTCTTCAAGAGAATCTCAATGGCATGTTGTTCAGACAACTGTGTTTCACACTTCATACTCAGGTTATGCCATCAAAGAATATAATCAACAAGTGACTCACCGGCATGCTGTTGTGCTACAACAAGATCACCTGCAGTAACCATTTGCTGAGCTCCAGCAAATCTTTTGATGAAGAGTTGCTCTAACTCAACAAAATGTCTTTACTGAATCATTAGGCAGTTTAGCATATCAAACAAAAGTGATACCCGCTAGGCTACTGATACAGATTCTAAAGAGTAAAGCATCAATTGCACACATTGCAACAATGGGTGAAATATGCGCCTGGTTCCACGCCATCAAAGCTTTTGAAAGAAGGAGGCACAAAACCCTTGGGATACTGGATAGCATCAAATTCCTTTGGGTATGGTCTACCCTTCAGAACAGATGATCCTCCCTGGGCTTCATCCAAAGCTTCCTTCACCTATTGCTCAACCATAGATTTTAGATCTTTTTCTTATATGAAGGTACTATCCACTACCTTCCTATACAGGTTAGTGCTACCTTGCTCAACAAGAGGTAGAGTCTTAACTCAGTCTAAGACATGCACTAGCTCAGGTTGACTGACATCAGCTATAATGGGATGAACTAAGCTTTCTTAAGCAGACACTCTTGCTAATAAGTCCTTCGTTGTGTCATCCTATCAATGTTCATCTTTCTTTACTTTTGTCATAGGTGATGGGTGATTCCATGTCTCTTTGATCAACCCTCATCACCTTGGCTTGCTCCCCTAAGAAGAGATCCTCTAGTATCAACCATGCATACACCCGGTGAATCCCATCAAGTCATCTTCATTGATTGAAGCGACTCTCTCTTCATGACTACGCCTAAGATCTCCTTCTTCTCCATAAAATAATGAAACTATCTCATCTAAGGATCGATCTAACTTAGTACAACTTCATGTGATCACTATCATGCGAGAGGGCCTATCACCTATCTGGGAGTCAATCTTGTGTACTCACTAGAATGATACTCTACTACTGTAATAGGGATAAAAATCTAGGATGATCCTACCATATTGCGACTGTCATCTGGAATATCTATGATCGCTCACCATCTCCACATTGTGTATGGGTGGAGTTGAAGGAACAAACCATGATGCTTGGGGTTGCACTCCCACCATTGGGGCGAAGGTCAGCGAGACTCACCTACCACAATGGTGGTGTAGAGGAGTAGGATCCCTTGGTTAGCGATCACCAATGGGGTACATTTTTCCCTGGATGTGGCCTATGGCTTAGATGGAATGGGAGATGTTGAAACACAGATGGCGGGCGTGGGTGAGACACCACCCTCTGAGAACTACCCACTTGTGGTGGTTGGTCCCTATGACGAGAATACTATTGTATGATGGCGGGTAGCGTCGGAGAAAATCAACCAAAGGCGGCGAGCGATTAATGGCGAACCTCTCACTCTCTGCTAGTAATGTGTGATGTATGGGCCTCACGGGCCCTCTCCTAATAAATCTTCCTCCCTATGCAATGGGGGATAACAGATCAAAGATCAAATTGGGTACCAGACTCTGAGCATTTGTATGCTCCACCTACCAACATGGAATAGATCGAGGAGGTCACGTGCACCTCCCTACTCCTAAAAACCTGCAGTGCACCTGGAGGTGACAATGAATCCTCCGCATCCTCTCATCGATCGAGAGGATGAAATTGGTTTTGTAACAAGTGGTGAAGTGATCATGGGGTCTCATCCATGGTTGATCAAGTACGCCTCGCTCTCATCCGGTGTGGAACCGTTTGATCATACGGTTCTTGTTCCTATGATTAGTATGGGTAGGATGATAGGAGTGTGAGCTAGACCCATACTCAAATATGGGAGGCAAGCCACGAAACAGCCCCCTTGGAGGGTTCATATGAGGGGTGCTAGCCACGAGTGACATGGGCAACTAGGATGACATGGAATCACTGCTTCGGAACTCGCTATAATAGTTGAAGTTTGTGGTACTACCACAACTTTCCTCTTTACTGAGGATACATTCGAATCAGAAGGTAAGTCTATCATGATGATCCTACCGGTCTCTTCTTCATGTTGGTGATGAGGGCCCTCACAAGTGATCCTCTCTCATATCCGGTGAAGTGGATCAAGTGGGTATGGTCTGACGATGGAAGTCGGCGATCTAAAGCTAGATCCATACCGGGAAAGTAAAGACAAATTTAGAACTTTCCATTTCCATTATAGTGAAGAACTCTGACTACGAAAGAATCCGCAATGAGAAATGAACTTGCATTAGTTTTTCTCCATAGATTTTTGAATTTTGAATTTTGAAAATTTGAACCCACATCCAACAACTTGGAAGTGTTAAGTGGGGTTCAAATAGATTTGAAGAGATTTGATTAAAAGAGGAATTTAAATATGAATCCAAACTTCAACAAATTTAGGTATGTTGAAATATGGATTCAAAATTTTGATAGGATGCTTCCATAGGTTCATTGATGTTTTGATTTTAATTTTTTTTTTTTTTGATTTTGAGGACCCTTTCCATTAATAAATTTAAGTATGTTAAAGTAAGGGTCAAATGATTTTATTTTGTTTGATTATTTTTGGAATTTTTACTTTATTTAGCAAATTTAGGTATGCTAAGTGAAGTAAAAGAGATTGTTTCTTTTTGAAAATTTTGTTTTGATTTTTGGAAATAAGATTCTTTAAAAATTTGGTATACTAAGGGAATCCTAAGTGTTTTGTTTTGTTTTAAAGTATTTTGAAAGTGAAAATTCAACTTTAGCAAATTTGGTATGCTAAAGATGAAGTCCCATTTGGTTTTATGAAATGGAAATTTCACTTAGAAAATTTGAGTATGCTAAATGAAATTCCAAATGGAGTGTTTAAAATTTTGATTTTATTTTTAATTTTGAAAATTGGAAACTTCTCTTTAGCAAATTTGGTATGCTAAGGGAAGAAGTTCTGAAAGGTATTTGAAATTTTGGTTTTGATTTTGGAAACTTCTCTTAGCAAATTCGGGTATGTTAGGTGAGGTTCCAAAATATGTTTTGAAAAATGTTTGATTTTGGATTTGGAAACTTTACTTAGCAAATTTGATTATGCTAAATGAAGTTCCAAATGTTGTTTAAAAATTTTGATTTTGGATTTTGAGACTTTTCTTAACAAATTTGAGTATGTTAAGTGAGGTTCCAAATGTTTGAAAATTTTGGGATATGATTGTTGATTTTGGATTTGGAAACTTCACTTAGCAAATTTAATTATGCTAAATGAAATTCCAAATGTGTTTTGAAAATTTTTTGAATTTTTGGATTTGGAGACTTCAATTAAAAATTTTGGGTATGTTAAATGAAGTTCCTAATATTGTTTGAAAATTTGAAATATGATTGTTGATTTTGATTTTGGATTTGGAAACTTCACTTAGCAAATTTGATTATGCTAAATGGAGTTCCAAATGTATGCTTGAAATATTTTTGAAATAGGATTGTTGAAGTTTTAATTTTTGAAAAGGAAACCTCCATTCAACAAATTTAAGTATGTAGAATGGAGATCCATTTTATTTTTGAAATATGATATTTTTATTTTGTGTGTGATTATTGCATTTTTTTTGAAAAATTTAATTTTGTTTACAAATGAACTTTCTATTCAATGAGTGTGAGTGTATTGAATAGGAAGATCCATGTGTGCTTTTTGAAAAGTTTAATTTTTAATTACAAATGAACTTTCCATTCAATAAGTGTGAATATATTAAATAGAAAAATTCATATGTGCTTTTGAAAATTTTATTATTATGATTGTGATTTTTGGAAAACATGATTGTTCATTTTATTTTGAAAATGAAATCTTCATCAAAGTGAATCGAAAGAAGATATTCATTTGTGATTTTGGAAAATGTTGTTTAGTTTTATTTTTGAACATCCTACATGTAACAATTATGGGAATTGTTAAATGAAGGTGATAAAATTTTGTGAAAAATATTTTATGAAGTGTATTTTTTGAAAAGGTACTTTTGAAAAAGCAAAGTTATTTATGGAAGATTTATTATTTTTAGGATGAACCCTTCCTTATCATGAAAATGATAAGGAGGAAGTCTTTAATATGTTTCTTTTTATTTTAGATCTTTTCATTTTACTCATTGGAGGAACCCAATGTGGGTTTTAAGACCAACAAGGAATGCGGTCCTAAAACCTAAAGATGTTGGCTAACACAACTCAAGAATGAAATGAGCTAAGTGTCAATGGAAAGAAGGATAGTCTTGGATTCATACCAAAGTACAAATCCACAATCGATACTCAAAGATAATGATCATTTACCAAAGATGGAGAGAGGAACCATCCCCAGTGGACTCGCTAGAAAAATCTATGGTGAATAAATCTCTTATAGGGAGTTGCCTTTCAAATCTGTGGTGAGAAAAGAAAAGGACACCTTATAGAAATTCATCTTTTTAGGATGCCATGCAGATCTGTAGATGTACTTATTCAGGTGATCAAGTACATCATCAACGAATAGTGTACTATCTCGAAGAACAGAAATCGTGACCCTTTAATGGACCTATCACCTCAATAAGAACTCCTAAGGATGATGGGTATGGATATGTACCAGAGATTCTTCCCCTTCTTTACATGGAAAAGTAAAGCACAGTTTATTTTAAATCAAGCTCATTAAGTTCCCAACAGGGACAAGCCCCCATAGTTAATTACATCTTAAGGGACAGGATCCTTAAGGAAAACTCCCGATTAAGTTAAATGATTGTTGTCTTTGAAATTTTCAATAGGGAAGGACTATCAATCTATTATTTATGTTTGAAGATCAAATGGGATCGATCAAAAGAGGGAGTTATTATTGAAGCCAAAATGGAAAATAAGTAGGAGATGCCCATGATGCTAGGAAACCTAGCAAGCCTCTCAAACTATCCTATAGTTGGGCTTTACATTTTAGAAATTGATTTAGTTTGTTTGAGTTGCATCTTTTTATTAGAAATTTAGGTCTTAAGATTCATTAACACAAGATTAAGGAAATGCTAAGAGGTGAGGAATTATGCTTATGGACCACAAAGGGGAGAAGCAATCTCAGAACCTAAATCTAGGGAGTCTCGGTGAGGGCCGAAAGCACAACCTAAATCTAAGGCAACAAATAGGTAATTGGTTTGCCTCCATAAGAGAGGTCAAATCACCCAAAAAATTAGACTTACAACTGCCTGGGGGTGGCCTCCAACTAACTCCTTCTACAATTTTAAATATATATAGGCATGTCTTTATGCTTATACAAGATAGCTAGGCTGTTATTTATTAGAAAGAGACTAAGTCCTTAAACTCACTCCCTAAAGAGACTAGATCGTGTAAAGAGACGTGCTTAAAATAACCTAAATCTAATGCAATTCAAATTTTATTTTATTTTCATTTTGGATAGTTATTTTTGACTTGGGCTAATAGAATTTTTATGACTAATGCATGAGAAAGAAGATTATTGGCCAAAATCAGTGAGAAGGGAGGAGGTGAGTTTCCACCATGGCTCTCACAGGTCAAGATGAGTTCTCTGGAAAAGGTGAAAGCCCTCCAATCAAGAGTGAAATAAGATGTTTTTGTGCATGATATTATAAAAGAAATGCTCATACAGTTAAGGGGGTGCTAATTTTTTTATCTTGGTTTTAAACCTAGGGTTTATGTGAGGTTATGAATTATTTAATTTTATTTCAAGTTGTTTAAGTTGGGTAAAATATTTTTTTCTAAAGAGCCTAATCCACATCCATGCCATACATAGAGCAAGGAAGAAACTAGAAAAATCATGCCACTTAATGCAAAAGCTAAACAAATCAGCAAATAATTTATAAAGCTAATCGCAAAAAGAATAAATGGTTATTGTGGTCGGGTGCCACTGCACAAACCCGAAAATATCAAATATGAGTTGCCGAGCTCTACCATTATAAAACTCAGATTATAAATGAATATTACATTTAAGCAAGAATTCATTGTTATGGGGGTCTTCAAGCTTTATTCTTATTTCTTCTTTCTTCTTTCTTCTCTTTCTTGTTCTTTCTTCTTCTTCTTCTTTCTTCTTTTGGTTCCTCTTTTGGAAAGTTGGAAGGTGGATGCTCCAAGTCTTCACATGATACATAAGATGGATCTTATGATGATCTTATCCTAATCCCCATAACAATCATTCCAAAATCTAATATAATTTTACATGAAAAGGAAAGAGTAAATCTAACTAACATGCAAATAAAGTTAGCTAAAACACACCACACAAATCCAAGCATGTATATTGGACTTATCACCCACACATGGGTGATTAAGTCCACTGCCTATGGATTATGCTTGGGGTATATAGCACCAGCAAGCAAAAGCATTTATATTTTTATTTATGATAGCACCCATTAAGCACAATCCCCTACAGAAAAGAATAGTTAGACTAAGCACATCCTACCATTCATTCTATGAGCATACACCCTAACATCGAGTCTAAAACATAAATCATAAAACAAAATAACATCAAATCATACACTGACCTAACCTAAGGCTAGAAGTGGTGACTTAGGCTAATGTGTGTTCTTTGAAGGTTTGTGTGGTATGCTTAACTATGGCTTTAGGTTTAAAGTTTGTATGTGTGAAGAACATGTTCAACTTAGGGGAGGGTTTCATTTAAGTTTTTTATGTGTTTTGGGTTGGTTTTATTTCATGTTTTGATTTGGTTTAAAATGAAATTACTACTTGTTATGAAGAGGGAAGAGAGAATTTCTCTTTCCTTCCCTAACCTAAGTAATTCCTAAAGTAGGTTCATATTTTAGTTTCATTTAGGTGATTGTTCTGATTAAATCTTTTAATTAATCCTAAGTTTAGATGAACTCTAAACAAACCTATTCAAAAAGAAAGGCATTTTAAGATCAAATAAAATGAATCTAAATTCACATAACACACATTACTTCATTTCTTTCCCAACATATATAACATGCATATGGATGGAAAATAAGCATATCTATACATGTAAATTAGAGTAGTTAACACACTTTATGATGCATGCTAAGTAATCCATTTAAGAAAATTTAGAAGTTGAATATGCATGATTTTCTTAAGTAGAAAGAATTTTCGTTATCTAAATTTTCACATACATACATGAAAGTAGAAAAGGCATAAGTGAGTACAGCGTCATTGTTAACCAGAGGTATAAAGTACAAGACTTACTTAGGACTACTTAAAGCCTTGCAACCTCAGGGTTGTCTAGAGTAATATACCACTTTCCTTAAATACAAATATGTATATAAAAGAAATAAAATAGAAAAGGAAAATGCAAAAGTTGTTTAATGGATTCATTTTTATTTATGAAATTTATACATGCAAGTATAGGCAACCCTTCTTAGGTGATAGCATAGGGATGAATAGAGTATGGAATTAATAAAGTGTTGAGTTCTTACTAACTCCTATTCAAAACTATGATAACATAAGAAAGAAAGGAAACATATGCTAAACATGATTTTATAATCTATCACATGCAAGCTTATAATTAAGATATGAATAGTACACTTTCAAATTTGGTATTTGACTTATATGTTTTGAAAATAAGTTGAATTTAGTAGTGATAACAACCATTCGTATTTCTACTTTAGCCAACACATGCACATTTGACATAAAGTAAACAATTTCATTTTAAAATTTAAAACATGAAATTATGAATGCATGAAATCACATGACATACAACTTAACATGTTGGGAAAGATCCAAAGCAATGAAAGCATGTAAACAAACTCACTTCACTTAAATCCTAAAGACATTCTTATAGAATAAGAAAATTTAGAATAAATCAAAGTGAATTTAAAGTGATTTTTATGTAGTTTAAAGTTTGATTTAATTTTGGAAAGGTGAGATGAGTTTACTATTCCTAACCCATTTCCACATATGTTTTGTATTTTTGTTTAATTTCTATATGATTAGATCCATTTTTATGCATTGATTTTGTTAAGGTGTGAAGTAAGTGACTTAATTATCCCTTACCTATACCACCTTAGCAGAATTAACTAAATAATTATGAACCAATGAGATAACATAAAACCCACAAGGAATTTAAATTTTCAATGCACCTAATAATGAAAAGGCCTAATGCAATTTTGCTCATAAATAAAAGTTAATTAAGCTAAGGGATTAGCTTAAAGAATTTCAAAACACTATGAATGGGGTTTTGATTTTCTTAATTGAACTTAGACTATTGAACACCTAAGCATCTACCCAAGGTAGATTAATTAAGTTCTAGAACTTTTTAGAATTTTTAGAAATTGATTAAGGAAGTAATTGATAAATTAACCCTTAATTAAAATGAGATTAAATAGAGAAAAGGGGGTTTAGGGAATAGCTTAGGGGAAATGCCCCAAAATTATTTCATAAACCTTCTACTTACTGGATCTGGCCTTAATCAACCCTAATCATAGGGTAAAACCACTAATCATACCCTAATTATGCTTAATTACATAAGAACAATAATTAAAAAAACCATATGCAATTACTCTAATCAAACCTTCAATAAATTCCAAGAAAATTAGGGGAGGCAGAGGTCATCCCCTAAAACTTACCAAAGAAATTTGGGAATAATCAGAGGCCTAATCAAAAAATAATTAATAAAATACACTTTCAATAAAGCCCAAATTCAGAGAAAAGCATAATTCAAAACTCACAAAAATAATTTTAAAATGTTCTAAGTTTACTTATCTATCCATAGGTTTTTATTTCATATTTTCCTAAATTTTCTATGAAGAGTTATGCATTTTTTAAGATCCATAAATTAATCAAAAATTAATTAAGCATTTTAAATAATCCCTCTAATCCGCTCATGGCATTATGGCGGCGGTCACGCTTTACATGTCATGAGGGACAACTTAAGTGTCACCTCACAAAGTGATGCACGCATTCTCATTGATCAGATTGGTGGATCTCCCCACGATTTATAAAGGATAAATGATATCTAAACATGTTAAATAATCTCAACCATCTATCTAAAATGCATGGATGGATGGCTGAGATGAGCCAAGTTCTTCCCCTTGATCAATAGAGACCGTCCATGATCAAGGGGAAGATCCAAGCTCGATCTAGCATGGAATCACACAAAATTTAACCCACACCATCTAGAGACATAGAGTGGCAAATCTAACGGTCAAAATTTTTATAAGTTTTCAGAAAGCTCCACGCCATATTGAGTTTAGTGATCAAAAAATTTCATACCTTGCTGAAGGTGATCTCTGATGCTCAAGATCGATGAGGTAGCTTCATTTGGTGGAGACGAAGCCCTGTTGAAATTCTAGGCCTTAAGATTGAGTGGCTTGCTCTATGGACCAACACCACTTAAAGATCCTTGTGGCTTTGATCCAATTGGGCTCTTCCTTATTGTGGGAATTCTAATAGAAGCTTAGGCAAGCTCGACTTAGCTCCTAGATTAAGTGTGTAAGAGAAATTGGGAGGAAATCAAGTATGGAAGAAATTGGCTAATGGATTGAGCTCCCCTATTTTTGCATTATGAAAAATCGAGAAATATGGAATTCTAATCCCCTCGAAGAAGCTTGGGAGTTCTCTCTGATGATTGCTCTAGGTTCCTGGGCTTCAATCGACAGAGGGTGAATGAATTTTGAATTGAATTAGGGGGAGTATATCTCCCCCATCAAGGATCGAACGGTTGGCAATGGTCTTTCCATTTTGATCCAATTTAGATATGTTTTGAGTGTGCACATGGTCAGTTTGATCTAAGGAGTGGATTGCTAACCTCCCATGTGCCTTAATTTGGGTTTAAGAGGGAGTTTGAAAATTCAATTTTAGGCTAAGGGGTTGAGTTTGGTTTATGGACCAAATGGGCTAACCAAATCTATTAGGTTGGGTTCACCACTCAGCACTAAGTCGCCTTAATCTTTTAAGAAAGCCTCAAGCGATTGTGAAGATGGTTTGACCAAAATACCCATGGGTTAAGCCAAAATTTGTTCTATGGCCTTCGGGTAGGATGGTCATTTTGCTATTTTTCCACTTTGGACATATTAGGAATGTGGAGAAACTAGGTTTTGCCAAGTTTCATTAGATTTGGAATCCATTTGATAGGGTTTGGCTCATGTTAACCCATTTATGTCAAAATGGGTCAACTTGGGTTAAGTTGACCAATTGGCCAAATTGGGTCAAACCAAGGGTTGGTTCAAGTTCATATGACCATTTGAAATGTTTTGGTGGCTTTGGTTTGATTCGATTTGGTATACATTTGGTTTTGACTCATATGACTTCATTTAGGTCAAATGAGTCCAGTTGACCTATTTGACCTATTTGAGGTAGTTCAGGGGTAGGTTTAAGTTAGGTTAGTCATATGGACTGGATTGGTATTTTTATTTCCAATCAATTTGGGTTAAGTTCAATTTTGGCTCTATATGACCCCTTTAGGTCATGTTCGGTCTAAGGTCAATTGGGCTAGGTTAGGCTCAAATGTTGGCTTGGTCAAGTTCAAACATAGGTCATGAGTGGACTTAGATCAAAGGTTTCAATCTATTTAGCCTATGGTGGAATTTGGCTATGTAAGGTTTCATTTTAGGTTAAGTGTTGACTTCATCAACCTTTAGGTTTGACTTGGTTTGACCCAATTTGGTTTATTGATCATCCCATGATAATTTTTGATCATGATGAGAGGGATATATGAGTTTGGTTCAATCCAATTTGGTTTGGATCAAAAGTTGGCTCATAAGGGTACTTTAGGTCACTTTGGGTCAGGTGAGCTAAGTGGGTCAAATGGCTTGGTCAAAGCTTGATTTGAAGTTGGTTGATCTTGTATATAGACTCATGATTGAAATATAAATCCATTTACAAGTGGTTTGAAGTCAAATGAGTTTTGATCCATTTGAAAATTTCATATTCAAAGGCAGAATATGAAAGTGGTTTTGGGTTTGATTTTTGATTTTGATTTTGATTGAATGATTGGAGTTTGGATTTATATATGAGCTCGTGATTGTAAGATTGATTGAACCATGAGAGAAAATCAAGGATTTGGCTTGATTTAAAAATGATTTTGCTAAGTTCAAGATTTTGACTTGAAAGGCTTAGATTGGATTTTGAATGGGTTTGAGTTTGATTTTTGGAATTGGTTTTGATTGTTTGAATTTATATTTCATTTATATATGTGAATATAATGAGAATAAGAAAATTTCAAGGATTTGAAGTGGTTTAATCATGATTTAGGTTAAATCCATTAAAGGAATTTAAAGGATTTAAGGAAATTTTTTAATTTTTTTTGATTGATTGATTTATATTTATATTTCATTTATATATGAGAACATAAATCAGAATACAAATAAGTTTTGAAAAAATCCCAAGAGTTTGAATTGATTTGATCAAAGTTTAGGCTAAATCCATTAAACTGAATTTCAAGGATTTAAGGGAGTTTTAAATTGGAATTTAATTTTTTGCTTTGATTGGATTGATTTATATTTATATTTATATTTCATTTATATATGAGAATATAAATAAGAATATAAATAATTTTTGAGAAAATCCCATGAATTTGAATAGGTTTGATCAAGGTTTAGGATTGATTTTGGCTAAGCCCTTTAATGGAAAATTAAAGGAACTTAAGAAAATTTTCATGAGTTGATTTAGAATTTAGTGTTGAGTTGGATTGATTTGAATTTATATTTCATTTATATATGTGCATATAAATGTGAATATAAATGGATTATGAGAAAATCTCAAAGGTTTGAATAGGTTTGAATCATGATTTTGGTTAAGTCCTTAAGGGGAGATTAAGGACTTAGACAAAATTTGGACTTAGGAATTTTTGATGGATTTGGTCATGGGTTTCAATCATAGATTTCAATCATGGATTTCAATCATATAGAGTTGAATTGGATCTGGAGAAAGTAATTGAGATTGATTTGGGGTTTGACTTGGAGGAAGGAAAGTGAGGAAAGGTTTAAGCTAAGCGTAGGAAAGTCTTCCTAACACCCCTAAGGCATGACCTATTCCTATGGCTAACTCTTCTAAGTCTTCTAGGGCTAGGTTGAGTGTCCACCTAATCACTAGATGTATCTTAAGATTAAGGAACTCCTAAAGCCTAAGAGAAGTCCTATGTTTAAGATGGAGGGGTTCAGAGCTCATTCTAAAAATGAGGTCAACACTCAATCTTTAGGATGTAATTAACTATAGGGGCTTGCCTTCATAGGGAACTTAACAAACCTGGCTTAAAATAGACCCTACTTTACTTTTCAATGTAAAGTAGGGAAAAGATATTTGGTACATTTAAAGACCAATCATGCTTTAGGAGTCCTCATTAGTGATTGAGTCCATTATAGGATAGTTACTTCTATCTCTCGAGATAGTATAATATTCCTTAATGTCATACCTGATCACCCTAATGAGTACATCTGTAGATTTGCATGATGTCCCCTCACATAAATACACACACAACACCCACAACACAAAAATAAAACACCACATTCTTATAAAAACTAAAACCCAAAGGATTCAAGGAAACCCAATCTGCCTAAATCCACCTTGGAGCCTCCTGCCATAGCTTTCCTCAATCCATACGAGCCATGTGGACTTGATTGAGACCCCTCTGATATTCTAACGACATCTAGCCAGCCAAAAAATGGGAAGCCATCATGTTCGTCCAACTAAGCAAACTAAGGGGTATACCCCCTCAATTCGCACGGGAAACACCACACTTCATTTCGTGAGAGCTTCCTAGCATGTTTTTGAACCTCTTTGCAATCCCCAGAGCAATCCACCTTTGGCATTCCCTCTTCCCATATGAAACTAAAATAGAGGAGGGTAATTATGATCCTAACTTCCCCAATACTCCATCTCAATTTAATTCCTCTTACACACACCTTCCATGCACGTCGTCAAAGCCATCCAAGCCATTTCCCAAGCTCTAAAGCTGCCAAAGGGACTTCGATCAAGATCAAAGCTACAAAGATCATTCCTTGGCCTTCTGAGCTATCTACTTAGAACAAACTCAATTGCTACTCAACAGGGCTATGTCTCAAATAGATGAAGCTTCCTTAAGCTTTCAAGCTACCGGTCTTAGCTTCAGTGAGCTATTTCCATGAAAATTGACCTCTAGCATAAGTGTAGTTGATCCTTTGTAAAGTAAATTTGCATACGAGCTCATCCTAGCTGTTGGATCCTTGTGGATTTTTCACGTGAAGGTGTCGGTTGAATTTGGAATGAATCCGAGCTCGGGTGAGCTCAGATCGAGTGATCCATGGAGGATGGGCTCCATCATTCATCGCTCGTAGGAAGGAGGATCACAAGCCATCCATTCCACATGATTGGAATTGATGGCTCTGGTCATATCATGTTAGATCTCCCCTATTTTCTCCCTTTATGCCGTAAGATCGCTCTCGCCGTGATCCTCTTGAGATCAATACCGCCTCACGCCCTTGCCGACTTAGAAACGGATGTGTCAACTTAAATAACCAATCCTGCGGCACCATGTGGAAAGCATGCCGTGTCAACGCGTCATGTGGCGCCGATGGGATCAGGCTTAATTAAGGCTAAATAATGTATTTTTAAGGCTGAAACTTTCATAATTCTTAACTAATTATAGAAAAATAAAAAAAATAAATAATAGTTAATTTTAAAGGTATTTCAAAGAAGAATTAATTAAAATTATCCTTAATTAATTTTAAACAGTAATATTAGCTTAATTAGGGTTTAATTAAAAATTTAATTAACATAATTACTCTCTAATTAATTACCCAATTAATTTTAAATTTTGTGAGAATGTTTAGGGGGATGACCTCTGCCTCCTCTATTTTTCTTGAAATTTATTGGTTGTAGGAAAATTGATTGTTTAAATCCCAATTACCCTCTTAACTTAATTAAGGGATAATTAAGCATATGAATAGTAATTAATTAAATATTTGGACTCCCTAATCACTATTGAACAGTAAGGAGACTTAGGGAATTAGATTGGGGCCTCCCTCTTAATCTTTTCCCTAAGTTTCCCTCTCTTTTCAACCAAAATGCTAATTAATGATTAATTAATTGATTAGTGACTTAATTAGCTAAATTGAAATCAAAATCACATTAAATCATGCTTGATTAAAGGGATTATGGAATTAGGTTGGGACCTCTTTCCCAACCATTTCCCTCAAACATGTGTTATTTCAAAAGATAATAAACTAAATTTAGTAATTAAGAAAGAGAAATGAATTAATGGATTAATCATTTGATCAATTCAATTAAAAATCTAATTAAAAAAAATTTGATTTCTCTTAATTGATCTATGGGTAGAGCTT